>VXBD01011320.1:67381-145131 GCA_013399975.1 Indicator maculatus
TAGCTGTCACCGTGCCGGCGTGAGGCCGCGGGGCTTGAGCCGGAGCGTTTGGCCGGGGCGGGGATTTGTGAGGAGCCGAGACGGGCCGGGCTGCGGATGTGCTGAAAGGTGAAGCCTGCTGCAAGTGCAGCAGTGCCGGCTGGAAAGCCGGGACTGCGCCGCTGGGTCTGCAGTGGCACACTGCTGGGCAGATGCTGGGTGTCAGGCTGTCGCTGTTCTCCCCGCTGCTGATGCATTCCGCTGGGCCAGCCTTTCAAACGACCTTTGTGATCCTCTAGGGCAAATCTCTGCCTGGAGCTGAGGGGATATTTGACATGGTTCTAGTCTCTGCACGCCAATGTGGGTTGCGTGCCACTGGGTTTATTTACAGCCGTAATAAAAGAAACCAATAAAAACCCATTTGACAGTGTGCCAGACAGTAACTTTCAAAGTGTATTAATCCTTTCGTGGCTGATCACTTCTCTTTGTACTCACATCTGTCGCTGGCAAGACGATTTTACATATTTAAATGCTAGGGGAGGAAAAAAAAAACCAAAAGGGAGAGCAGGTTAGTGGGAAGCAAATATGGACCTGACTTTAAAATAAGGCTGTGGCCAACGTGTGAATGTTGTGTTTGGTTGAGATAAATCATCTCAAGCATCCTTTTACGTCTTGTGTAGCCTCTTCCCTGTGCCTGAGACCCGAAGCCTTTCATGTTAATTGTGTTTTTATCCCTGGTGGAATGTGGATGTTGTTTGTTGATGTGTTTCTTCTGCTGTTAGTGTTGGCTTCTGGCTGTAGGAGTGTTCGTGGATTGAGTTCGTGTTTCTCTGGGTTGTGAAAACAGTTTTGGAGGGGAAACAACTCTTACAAGCTATTTGCTTTCAAAAGAGAGAGGTATTTCTGCCACTCTGCTCTGCTGAGACCTCACATGGAGTACTGTGTCCAGCTATGGGACCCCCAACACAAGAGAGACATGGACCTGCTGGAGCGGGTCCAGAGGTGGCTGCAGAGATGATCAGAGTTGGAGAACCTTTCCTATGAAGACGGGCTGAGGGAGTTGGGGCTGTACAGCCTGGGAAAAAGAAGGCTTTGGGGAGACCCTAGGGATACATTTCAATATCTGAAGGGGACCTACAGGAAGGCTGGAAAGGGACTGTTCAGAAGGGCTTGTGGGGATAGGGTGAGAGGCAGTGGTTTGAAACTGGAGCAGGGGAGATTTAAGCTGAACACCAGGAGGGAGTTCTGCACAGTGAGAGTGATGAGACACTGGAACAGCTTGCCCAGGGATGTGGTTGTGGCCCTGTCCCTGCAGACATTCAAGGTCAGACTTGATGTGTCCCTGGGCAGCCTGATCTAGTTGGAGATGTCCCTGCTGCCTGCAGGGGGTTGGACAAGATGCCCTTGGAGGGTCCCTTCCAACCTGCTGCAATCTGTGACTCTGTAAAATAAAGTCTTTAAAATCAAGTATTGATAGCTTTTTCTCCCTCACTCTCAGAGTGACAGGGACACATTACCCTGCTCTTCTCCTATAAATTGAAGCTCTTGAGTTTCTGTGGTGCAACCTCAACATAGGCTGTTGGGTTTGTTGAGCCAGCACATGCAGAAATCCAGGCCTACAGAAGGTGAGCCCTGCTGAGGCATGTTCTACGTGCTAGGAAGGCCTCTAACACGTCTGGGCTGATCTTTGAGGAGGTGACAGAGTTAGTTAAGGTAAACCTTCCACTGGATTCTCCTGTTAGTCTTAAAGCTGGGGTGAAAATGATCTGTTATTCTTGTATTGTCTTGGAAATGGAGGTGGTGGCAGGTGAAGGGCTGCAAGTGGGTGGTGAGGATTAGGAGCTGTGAATTCTGTCTCTTATTCAAACAGTAGTCTCAAGTGTGACTGCTGAGTGCATCAGGGTGGCAAATCCATGGTCTTGAGACAGCTGGCAGTGACTCTGTACACAGTGCCTCTTGCAGGCCAATAAGCTGTCGGTCAGATTTTTGTTTGCTTTTGGGTTGTTTGTTAACCAAATTTGTGTTTTTCTCTGAATCCTACATATTTCATAGAATCATGGAATGACCTGGTTAGAAAAGGCATTAAGATCATGAAGAGGGCAGATTTAGACTGGAGATTAGGAAGAAATTCTAAGTGAGTGTGGGGAGACACTGGAACAGGTTGTCCAGGGAGGCTGTGGATGTCCCCTCCCTGGAGGTGTTCAAAGCCAGGTAGGATGGGGCTTGAGCAATCTGGGCTGGTGGGAGGTGTCTCTGCCCATGGCAGGGGTTGGAACTGGATGACCTTTAAGATCCCTTCCAACCCAAACCATTCCATGAATCTCTGAATGAATCATCAAGACCAACCATAACCCTAACATCCATGTGAAAACATAGGACTTAGAAGAAAACTGAGATGACTCTTGGCTGTCTTATCAAGTGTTAATGGTAAATAGAGGCTCTTCTATCATCAGCCTGGCTTCAAACTGACTGCTTTTAATTGCTGCAAATTACAGCTAGAGTCACCACTAACCATAACAAAACTGTGTATCTGATTTCTGCTTTATGTGCCTGAAAACATCCTCCAGAGGAGATCCTTTCCGTGCCCGCCCTGAGCGGTTGCCGAGGCTTAAACAAGAGTCACATTTTGGTTTGAGTTGTGGTGTTCTAAGCTTCCAGCCTCCTGTTCCTGCACGGAGCTGTGATTTGGCAGGGTGACTGCTGGTTGGCAGGGTGCTTTGCAAATCCCAGTGTGGAGTGAAAAGTACTTCTTGTGTTAGGAAAGCAAATGTTTTCCTGGAGAAGTGGAGGCTCCTGGAGAAGGCAGCCATGGGGAACTGCCTTCGCAACACCGCACATGTTGTTGTAATTAAGGCAGGGCCTTTTCCTGGAGCCTGAAATAATGTAATAAATGATTGTGCTGAGGAACAGGGGGTGTGCTGACTTGTGGCCAGCTGGGACACAGTGAGTTGCTAAGGGTTGGAAGGGAGCTGGGTTGGAGATCTGGAGCCATATCAAGCTGCCTTATGAAATGAGGCAGCTCTGTGGTTCCCTGTACCTGTGCGGAGCTGCCAGCCTGCTTCCAGCTTTGCTTCTCAGAAGGTGCAGGAGAAGAAAGGTGTGGGAGTGGCCTGTTCCCTTCTGAACTACAACTACAATTTAATTTGCTGCTCTGCCTCTCAGCCTGAATGTCACACTATCAGTAAAGCTGTGGACAGTAGATATGTTGTGGAGCCTTCATCTTGATTTGCCTGGCAATGCTCCTTTGAGCTAAACCCTGCTTTTTCCTCTGTCATTTCATTCTCAGGGGTCCATCTCTTGATGGGCTGGACCTGGCTTTGTCCTGATGGGCTGGACCTGCCTTTGTTCTGATTTGTTGGACCTCTCTTGGTTCTGCTGGCCTGGATCTTAGTTCTGCTGGGACCTGGCTTTGTTCTGCTGGGCTGGATCTCCCAGGTTTTCTCCTGACTCCAGGTGTAGGTATGATGTTTGCCAGGTGCAGGATGTCTGTGTTGTGACTTTAAGGCTCAAGCCTTGGAAGTGCTTTGTAGGTTCTATTTTCATTCTAGCTGGTGGGAAATGAAGGACTGAGATCAGAGGATCAGAGTCATTGATGCCATGGCATCCACCAACAAGGGCATTCAGAAGAGGTGCTGTTTGTGGTGTGTGCTCCATAGACAGGGAGCTGTGTTGCCAGCTCACTTGGTTGCTGATTCCTTCCTCTCAGGGGAAGAGCCCAGGGGTCACTTCCATCACAGATTTGTTGATCCTCAGGCTGCAGCCACACACATCCTTGCAAGAACAGAGAATGCAATTTTGTTCATGCTTTGGTGATTGAAAAATGGCAAATATTGAATAAATCTGAAACCAGAGCTGTGGTTTGTGGTGCCTGGGCTCTCATAACTGAAACTCTGACAGCTGCATAAAACTGTGTTGGATCCAAATGATTCATAATGAATCCATGGCACGTCCCATAAGAATTCCTATCTGTCTGCTCTTCAATAGTTGGTGTTTCCAGAGCTTTTCTTGTACAGCTCTATCACCAACTTCTCAAAATACACAATTACAGATGTATATGATGCAGGCATTCCCATAAGTTCCATGTTTGACTTTTGCTATACAGTAACCTACTCTGAGAGCCCCTGGTACTGTTTCATCAAGTGCTAGGCTGATAGCAGGAGAGATTCAGAGGAAGAGCTGTACATGGCCTGTGCAAAAGCTCACACTGATAAATATCCTCACTCCTGCAATGTTCTGGCTTCCTCTGCTGAGTCCAGATGTCCCTGGGGCTGCTGGTGTCTCTCAGTAGTGTGGGGTAGAGAGCAGCCTCAGGCTCTGCAGCCTTCATCCATCGGATACCAGAGAGTGTCTGTTCTGCCATCCTTCTGGGTGAGGTTCAAGTCCTCATTCTTTCCTTTGTGTGAACTAATACTCTTTTGATTATACTTCTTTAGGGAGTACTTTGAGGAGTGGCTTTTTTAGGCATTCCTTTGGTATCAGCAAAAGAACTTCCTTCTGACCTGCAGTTTTAGGTGCAGCCATTTCTTGAGCAGGAATTGATTTTCTTGGTGTGTTGAAGCCAAGCGAGCAGCTGGGATTTAAAGCAGTAGGAATCTGGTTTGGGGTTGGAATTATGAGCTGAATGGGGCAGTTTCTGGTAGGAGAGGAACATGAGAAGTGCTGTTTTGTGTCTTTTCTCATGGAAACAATGTACCCTCTCTACTACCATCCTTGCCCTGTGAGGAGTCCTGCCTGAGGAGCAAGAATCCTTCTTGACAGATGTGTAGCTGTGGAGATGCAGAATCAGTTCATTATGGAGAAAGCTTGTAGAGACAAGACATTAAAAAAAAACACATCCTCCAAATGGTGCTCATGGGGAGAAATGAAAGTAGGAGATGGCTGTTTATCAATGGTTGGTGCTTCAAAGTGCCACTTGAACACTGGGCAGACATCAGTGGGGAAACAGAAAGCTGATCTGTGAGTTGTATTTGCAGAATTCTGTGCTCATTGAATCACAGAATGTTAGGGGTTGGAAGGGAGCTCCAGAGATCAGGTCCAACCCCACTGCCACAGCAGGATCATGAAAGCTGTTGTAAAAATCCATCCAGCAAAGGAACAAAACCATGGAAGCCTTATTTCTGCCTCTTCTGTGTCAATCAGGTGCCACAGAGGTCTAGGCTCTGAGCTAGCCACACTCAAAAGAAAGTTTTTAGGCTGAGTTCTGTGCTTGGAAAACTGTTTCCATGCTTCCCTTCAGCATAGTGGACAAAAGTGCCTTGCAGGTAGGATTCTGCCTTTTAGGTGGACTCTGCTGTGCTGTGTAGTAAGAGCATAGGTTTGGGTTGAGTTTTCCTGTGGTAGTTACTGCAACAAAGATTTTAATGAGGTATTTTTGCTGGTGTTTTTTAAGGAGATCCTCTCAAGACTAAAGAGCAGCATGAAAGGATGTCTACAAACCATACTTGTTTGAAAAGTGAACAAGCAGGTGACAGAGGCTGATGTAGGTCAGTTACAGGTAGGAGTTTGTCTTTTTTTTTTTTTTTTCTTTTTTTTTTTTTGGCAACAGAATGAAATGAAGGCAAGAGATCCACATCTGCATTAGGAAATATTGAGCTGGGAGGCTAATGTGCAGAGGAGGCAGGTGCTAAAAATAGCAGTTTAGGAAAATGATCTTTGCAGCTCTGTGACAAGGATGGATACCCACAGAGGGAGGATGTGTGGATCAGAACTAGGCAAGGAGATGTTGAGGCAGCTACTGTGATCAAAGCTCTGACAAGAACTGTAGCAGTCTGAGTGGAAAATTTCACAAATCCTACACAGCCTGCAAAGACCTCAATGTAGGTTGGATGTGAGGGTCTAGAGAGCAGGCAGAGGATTCAAGGTGATGTCCAGGTTACTGACCTGTGCAGGTAGATGAGGAGATAAGAAGATGTGTGCCATATCATTTTTGGCCTTGAAATGAAAGCTAAGTTCTCCTTACAAAGCAACCATACAGAATCTCTCTCTGTGTGCTTGTTTTGTACAGCTCTGTCTCTTCAGTCTCTTTTGCCCTCAGTGTTATTGAGAGAGTTGAGTGTTTTTAGGAGGGCTGAATGAGTAAGGAAGTAGTTCCATGAGGATAGGACTAGCAAAAGGAGAGTCTCTCTGAGGAGAGACTGAGGGAGCTGGAGCTCTTTGGCCTGGAGAGGAGGGGACTAAGGGCTGACCTCATTGCTGTTGATAAAGATGTGCAGGGTGAGTGCCAAGAGGCTGGAGCCAGGCTCTGCTGGGTGATGCCCAATGACAGCACAAGGGGCAGTGGTGGAAGCTGAGGCATAGCAAGTTCCATGGAAACATTTCATCACTGTGAGGGTGTCAGGACACTGGGACAGGCTGCCCTGGAGGGATTGTGGAGTCTCCCTCTCTGGGGATATTCAAAACCTGCTTAGATGTGTTCCTGTGTGACCTGCCCTGGCAGGGGGGTTGGACTGGATGAGCTTTTGAGGTCCCTTCCAGCCCCTATCATTCTGTGTTTTCTGTGATTTGTGTCCTTTCAGTGTTAACTCTCTGTATCACCTCCCTTATCTCAGGCTGCTTCATCAGCATTCAGAGAGCTGAGATACAGCTAGACTGAGAAAAAACTATGGGTTTGCTTGGGCAGGAGGTTAAAGAGGGTTGAGCTGGCAATGCAGTCACATAATTTACCATCCAGATCTCTGCAAATGCCTGTGGCATGGTCCCTGACAGTCTTTTTTGGACAGCAAGTGTGGTTGAACAGATGGAGCAACAAATGGGTTTCTTTTAGACATTTTTTGGCCAGGTTTGCCTGTCTGTAGGCTAGAAAGGAAGGATTGCATCATAGTCAAAGCTGTCTTCAGGTCATGCTGGGACAGCTGCTCCCTGTGATGTAAACAAGCATGGCTGACCAGGAACATGATTGCAAGGCACCTTACAGCTCGTCCTGGGATTCATGACCTTCCCCTTCTGCTGCTGCCAGCTTTGCTTTGGGGAGGCTGTGGCATGGGAGCTCTTGTTTGGGTCTGCTCCAAAGCCTGGTGAAGTCACTAAAGAGTCTTTCTCTGAAATACACTCAATTTTGAGCCAGTTCCTGGCTGCACTGTTCTGCTGGCTGAACAATACAGGGTCAGATGTGTAGCTTGCAATGAGTGCAGTGGGAGGAGAATGCTTTGTAGGGAAGCCTTCCCCAGAAACCCCACAGAAGCTTAAGTAAATTAAGCTGACAGGATGCTTGGGTTTTGACTGCTGATGAAACTGAGGATGGTGGCTCTGCCTTTCCAGATCCCTGGCTTGCTTGTGGTTCTTTCCAGCTTTCACCCCACCCAGCCTGGTCTGTGGCACATGGAAATGCTGTAAACATTGCAGAGCTCTTGGGCTGCTGGTGGTGAAGCAGATCAAAAGTGAAGGCCAAGTTTCAGCTTGATTCAGTCAACTAAATTTGGAGTAATATTGTGAAATATGCTGGAGAGAGTCCAGTGGAGAGCCACTGAGATGCTGAGGGCACTGGGACATCTACCTTGCAGGGAGAGGCTGAGAGCCATGGGGCTGCTTAGCCTGGAGAAGAGCAGCCTGAGAAGGAGTCTCATCAATGCTGATCAATAGCTAAAGGCTGAGTGTCAGGTGGATGGAACCAGAATCTTCTCAGTGGTGCCCAGTGACAGGACAAGGGGCAGTGGGCACAAACTGGAGTGCAGGAAGTTCCATCTGGACATAAGGAAAAACTTCTTTGGTGTGAGGGTGCTGGAGCCCTGGAGCAGGCTGCCCAGAGAGGTTGTGGAGTCTCCTTCTCTGGGAAGATTCCAAGCCCAGCTGGACATTGTGATCCTGGGCAAGCTGCTGTGGGTCCCCTGCTTTAGAAGGAGGATGATCTTCACAGGTCCCTTCCAACTTCCACTATCCTGTGATTCTATGAAAATAAAGATTTCTAAGAGCAGGTCCTAGGCCTGAGCATCTTCAACAACAGCAAGCACAGAGAGGCTCAGGGAGGAGGAGAATTCTCAAGACTGGAAGGGAAATGTCATTAATACCTGGAGAAAGTTGGAGTACTGTTAGCTAGTGGGGGAAAATGGATCATTGCACAGTTAAATACTGAACTGAGGCTTGGCAAAAAGGAAAAACCCTGTGTTCAGCCACAGATTTAGGCTTGTACTCAAGACACACTGAAGTGCAGTGCTGAATTGAGGGCTGTGTTAGCTCCTTGCCTTTGCTGCTCTGGGCATTTTCCCCCCATTTTCTCTGCTTGAAATGTAGAAACCTTCTGGATGGAGCCTCTGTCCTACTCCTTATGTTTCCCCAGCATCTGGCAGTGTGGGGCTTTTCTGTTTGCTGCCATCAGAAAGCACTATTGTGGTACAAACAATAAAAGCATGGATCAGAACAGCAGCCTCCCAGACCTCAGAGCTCCTGCTTTCTAACCACACTAGGTTTGCTTACACATGTTTTGCCAGGCTGGTTCTGATAGCTGTCTGCAGTACAACTCACTGCTTATTTTAATGTCCCAACTGTAATGTAATCTAAATATTTAAAGCCAACTCCTTCTTCTTTTTTTTTTTTTTTTTCCCCCTTTCCCTTGCTGGAACCTGAGGACTGCTGTGCTCTGAGAGGGTGGAGTATGTGAGATTTATTAAAAGCTAATGCTATGAAAACATGCTAAAGGGATACATCAGGTTTGGGCTGCTTCCTGTGGCTGGTGATCTGCCCTGGGACAAGCTACAAAAACAAGTTTACTGCTGTTCAGTCAATGAACACCTCCACTGCTGGTGTGCTGCTTTTGCAGTGCTCAGGTAGACTTGTGTGGGACTTGGTCTGCCTTAAGAATACTCACAGAGAGGTTGTGCAGCTGCTGGAAACTTTCACCATCTCTACAGGATTCAAGTTCAGTAATTTATCTGTGGGCTTGCTGTATCTCTTAATTACAATTTGCCTGTGAAGGAAGTTGAATTAAAAGGGAGTTGAAGTCTCCCTCTCTGGAGACCTTCAAGACCCATCTGGATGTGTCCCTGTGTGACCTGCACTGGATTATATGATGACATGGTCCTGCTCTGGCAGGGGGGGGTTGGACTCAATGATCTCTGGAGGGCCTTTCCAACCCCTAACATCCTGTGATCCTGTAATAATAATTTTGGAAAGGTATTCATCATTCCAACCTGCCACAGGGAGAGTGAACAGGCAGCCAGGAGGAGGTCCAGATGCACCAGGAGGAGATCCAAATGCACCAGGAGGAGATCCAAATGCATCAGGAGGAGATTCACATTCAGTGCTTTGAAACCAACCATGAACAGCCATGCAATAGATGAGAGTTTTGAATGAAGGAATTCATTTACACCCAGTGTTAAAGCCTGGAAAGATTTCCATGCCATAGTTAAGGTTAGTGCAGCAGGCTGCCCCACTTGGCCTCTGCCTGCCTTCTGCCTGTCTGGCATTTTCCAGTGTTCTGTAAACTGCTGCCCTGTAGTGAGCAGAAACCTTTCCTGATGCAGTTTAATGCCTCATTACTTATGACATCCAGGGTTGCATCTCTGCTTTGGCTGTGTTGTTTATAAAGAAAACAGTTGCCTCCTCTTTGACTAAATGTCTGCTTTATCTGCTCTAATTGTCTTATTAGCTGGTGGTAATTAAGGTAGTCCTGCAAGGGATGCTTGTGTGATCTGCAAATGAATCCTCTTCTCTGGTTGTCTTGAGTAAATGTCAGAGTCCTGTGAGCTTCAGTAGGCAGCATGTTGAAATCCCTCTGCATGCAGCTGATGAGAAACCCACATGGAAATTCGAGTTGAAGTGCAGCTATTTGTGAAAGATTCAGCAAGATGTGGTGTACACAACCCCAGTGCCAAAGAACTGGCTGTTGTCAGATGAGATACACTGAGTAGGTGGATTGGGAAAAGGAAAAGGGGGAGGAAAACATTCCTGACAATCTCTTAATCCCACTTTTGCTGTTTGGTTAATCTGTGCTTGCTTTTATTCTTTCAGCAGGGGTGCTGAATCTGGACAGATGATTACACTCAGCTGCTTTTCTTGTCCCAGCAAGATGTGGTGTTGGGTTTTTTTTCATAGTCATTTAGGGTAGGTCTAACTCTGCTTCCAGGGAAGTTAGAGGAAAACCAGAGATCCTACAGGAGGGCTGGAGAGGGACTTTTCACAAGGGTATCTAGCAATAGGACAAGGGGGAATGGTTTGAAGCTGAGGGAGAGCAGGTTTAGATTGGATCAGGTTTAGATTGGATCTTAGGAAGAAGTTCCTTAGTATGAGGGTAGTGAGACTCTGGAGTAGGCTGCCCAGGGAGGTTGTGGATGCCCCCTCCCTGGAGGTGTTCAAGGCCTTGAGCAGCCTGGGCTGGTGGGAGGTGTCCCTGCCCATGGCAGGGGAGTTGGAACTGAATGGTATTTAAGATCCCTTCCAACTCAAACCATTTTTTGTGTCTGTGTGGCTGACAATAAACCACATGAGTTGCAAAAATGTTCTTACTAGAACAACACTGAAACAGTTCTGAGCTTCAGTTCTCTAATCATGTACCTGCATTGTCCAAAACAGTCTTGTGGAGACCAACCTGAGGTGGTACCAGGTAAGGGGTTGTTGTGGTGTGATCTTTACCCTGCTAGAATGGAGCCTGTGAAACAGCAGAAGTGAAAAAGGAATGAGCCCTGTGTTAGGCTGATGCTGTGGGTAAGCTTTCACTCCAGCATGCTGCACTACAGAGACTTTCCTTGGCTTAGCTTCAGATGGGCTGAAATCCTCTGCATGCTGCAGATCTGTGTTAGCTGGAGTCCATCAATAACCACCTCAGGTGCTTTGGGAGGTATTTGCTCCTCATCATTTTAGTTGGCCTAACACTCAACATGTTAAAAGCAAGTTCACAGGAGAGATTCTGAAGGAAGCAGCATCTGCTGCTGCTAACATCTGAATGTTTTTGTTTTCCCCTCTGAGTTCGTGGCAGCTCCCACTGTTTTCTGACCCTCTTTTACTTTGAGAGTACACAAAAAAGAAAATTCCTCTCCTTCCACACCCTCCAGAAGTTGGCAGATAGATGATCCTCTTCTGGAAGGCAAAAAATTTCAGAGGTCATGCCTGCTGTCCAGAAAACTACAAATCTAAGAGCTGCCTCCAACTATCCTCTGAGAAAATCCTTTTGGCTATTAAATGTTGCCTGTTTTCCCAAACATGAGAATAACCTTGGGGTGAAAGATACAACTTGCAGCCAAGCTGACATCTTCCTGTGGATGGCTAACTGTGTTCTAGCAGAAACACAGCAGCTCAGGAAAATGTGAGCCCCTTTTTACTCCTCCTTGTTCCTACAGGGAAGATGAGGAGACCTTTCTCCCTGCAGGATGTTTTGGTCTGGTTGCTTTGTCCTCTCCATGTGTGCTTTTGAGACCATGACACAGTGAAGGTCCACTGCTGTCTGAGCTGAAATATACACAATTCCCAGCCTTTTCCATCTTCACCTTATAAGCAGAGATCATGGAGGTAGACTGGGTCCTGAAATGCTGCTTCAGAAGTAAACTCTGCCTGAGGTGCTGCCCTCAGGAGAAAATCTCTCTGCTTCTGCTGGCCTTGTCCTGTCAGCTGCACTGATGTGGCAGGGTGAGTTCTTCCACTGCTGAGGCAGGGAGCAGTGGGGGTTATGGTGTGGCCATACAGGTCTGGAGCTTCTGATAGCCTTCTGCTCTGAGCAGCAGAGCTAAGGGAGGGTTCTAAGTGTACATCAGCTGTGCAGGAAGGGCTTTGATGCTGAGGCTTTGCTTTTTCCATCTGATGACTGCCTTGCCTTTTGGCAAAGGACGTTTGGATTGGCCTGCCACCGGAATGCCATTTTCCAAAGGAATTAAGCACCAGCTCCTGGCTTTAATGAGAGTGTTGGGGAAGGGGGGGAGGATGGCCCTGGTGGTTTTGCTGATGCTGGTTTGAGGTCCAGCCTCTCTGAGAAGACTGACTGGAGGCTTGCCCTCCAATTTCTGCAGTAAGAGTTTAATCAGTTGAGACAAGCTGCTGAGCAAACACAGAGGAATTTCCAGGGCTCGAGGAAGGAACGACCTAAATAGTTGCCCTGTGATTGTGCTGTGGCTTATTTGCCTGTGATGGCAAGATATGGGTGCTGCAGAAAACAGGAATATTTAGGAATCTCTGGACCAACCAGGTTGCTTCCAACTAGAGGTGCTACTTACACTGTGGAATTCAAGGGAGAGGTTGGATTTCTGGTGTCAGGAGGAGAGGTGGAGGTAGTTAGTCATTAGGGATGGTTGAGCAAGTGCAGTTCTTGTAGACATGCTTGACAAGTTCCTTCATTCACTCTAGGCAAAAGCCCTCTCTGGCTTCAATGGTAGTAGAAACTAATCTTGAAATGGTACAGAATGTGCCTTCCAGAGAGCTTTGAGTCTGGAAGAAAGGTGAAGTCAGTAATGGGCTGTGAGAATGTGCAGCTGGAGCTTTGTTGGGAGCTCTCTGCTGTTTGTTTCACCACAGCTCCTGCAGTGTCTCCTGCTGAACTCTGAGTGAAGGTCATGAAAGTTTGCATCCCTGAGTGATTCTGTTCGTTGTTCTCAGTGCTGGTGCAGGTCTCTAGCTTGTGGGAATTGCCTGTCAGGTGAATGGAGCTCTTCTTCCTCATGTAACACTAGAGAGAGGTAGAGCTGCAGCAGAGCCATCAAACAGTTAATGTTCAAGAGCCCTGCCTCTTCTGTCTTTCAGATTGTCCCAGCAGGGGTTTCATTTCATGGCTGACATTAGCCATGCTGTTGCAGCTCCTGCTCCTTTCACATCCTGCTTTTCATCCCCTCTCCTTCCTTACCTTTTATTTTTTTTTTCCTTTTAATACCTCTCATATTCACTGTGGTTAAGAAGCAAATTTGTCATCTGCTTATTTTTTTGTCTTTGCTAACACCCCCCCAGCCTCCTGTTCAGAGCAAATGAACAGTGAGCCAGTCAATTGAAGATAATGCTGCTGTGAATTATCCTTTGCTGCAGGGCAGCTTTGTGTCTGGGGTGCCAAGCTGGCTTCAGTTTGTGTGACTAAAACCAGGCAGTGCAGCAAGAACTGGGAATTTCAGTTCCTGACTGGAAGGGCTCCTGGGTGTTGAGTGACTGAGCTTTAGCAGGAGTCTCCTTGACAGCTTCTTTTTGTGGGGACATCTCTGTGGCCTGTCTTGGCCTTGTCCTGTGAGTGGCTGCATGGATTGCACTTGCTCTTTACGTTTGTGAAGAGGCAGCAGAGACAAATCCCCCAGGGCTACTCCTTGTTGTTTGCAGAGGGGGCACCCTTGTGAAGATGGATGTCATGTTTTGTGAGGCATAGCTGTTCAGCCTGGAGAAGAGAAGGCTCCAGGCAGACCTAAGAGCAGCCTTCCAGTACCTGAAGGGGACTGCAAGAAGGCTGCAGAGGGACTGTTTGCAAAGGCCTGCAGGGATAGGACAAAGGGCAATGGTTTGAAATGAGAGCAGAGCAGATTTAGATTGGATGTGAGGAGCGAGTTCTGCACCATGAGGGTGGTGGAGCACTGAAACAGGTTGCCCAGGGAGGTAGTTGAGGCCCTATCCCTGGAGATCTTCAAGGTGAGGCTGGACAAGGCTCTGAGCCACCTGATCTAGTGGAGGATGTCCCTCCTGACTGGATGCCCTTTGGAGATCCCTTCCAACCCAGACCATTCCCTGATTCTGTAGTGTAAGCTCCTAGTCAGAAGCCAGTCCTTACTCTGAAGAACTTGCATTGCAGCTAAGCAAAAAGAAACAAGAGTAAGGACAGGCAGCACTGCAGGTGGGGATTTTTGGAGTGAGAGCATCATGGTACAGTAAATAATGGGCTTAAAGTCCAAGAGATGCTACCAAGGTGCCTTGAAGATAGTGTAAGAGAGGCAGGTGCTTCATGTGTCTTTATTTCTGAGTTCCCCACCAGACTGACTGACTTTTGAAAGGGTATTTGGTGACTTACTGGATTCTAGTTTGCTGAGCACCAGCTGGATCTTCACCTGTGGATAAGGTGCTTGATCTCTCTTTGGACAAACTGAAACAACTAGGCTGTGTTGCAAAGTTTAATTCCCATACCCACCCCCACTGCTGTCTCCTTTTAATAGCTGCTGCTTCTCTCTTCAGGCTCCAGGGATCACTAATTAAGAAATCAGCCTCTGCTTGGCTGGATAACCATTGGAAGTGCTGCAGTCACAGAGCTGCTGGTCTTCCAAGTCTCTGGCAGAAAATGAGTAAAGAGAGAAACACAGCTGTAAGAGAAGAATGGAGAGATTACAAACCCACTGGGATTGGGTCTCCTCTTATCTGGCTCTGCCAAACAGCAGGGTACATGTCTCAATGAAGTCAGAATTAGGAAATGACAAAGTGGAGTTTTACTCTTGAGAGATGCTATCAGTATCCTCCTGCAAAAAATAGGATTTGGAGAGCTGAAGAAGCTGTGCAGGGTTTATGGTGTGGGTTGGGTTGAGTTGGAGCTGTTCAGCTGCTCTTTACTGTGCTTGGGACTGAAGCAGCAGCTAAAGGAAACTTGATGCTTTGCCTGCTCTGGTGCTGGAGTCTGCTGATGTTGAGTCAATTGAAAATCTGACCTGTGAAAAGCTGCTGTGACTTAGGGCTTGGGGCTCAGTTGGCCTAATAGGACTTGGGGGCTTGTGAATGCTAGGATGGGATTTGGGCTCTTCTCATTAGTCTGAACTTGATACAGCAAACAGCTTTGGCTTCCCTAATGGGATTTGGAAGAAATCTTCTGCAGTCCTGCTGTGTGTCCAAGCTGAGCATTACCCAGCCTAACACAAACACACAGCCTGGCTGCTTCTGCCCTTGCAGCAAAGGCTGTTCCTGGGGCTCTCCCTGCTCTCCAGGGACAGAGCAAGACCCTCAGTGGGACCAGCACCCGTGGGAGGATCAGATTCCCCTGGGAGGTGTTTCACAGCCAAAGGAGCCAGCAGCTCAGAGCTTTGTTAGGTCCCTCAAGAGCTGCATTGCCAAGGGAAGTACCACAGGTGGCTGACCAGAAGCAGAGGGGGAGTGTGGTGTATCTGCCAGCCTGGACCAGTGAGTTGTGCATCTGAAAGACACCAACAGACTGTCAAAGGGCTCTTTGCAAATACTGTAGCAATCTTTGCAGTGCAGCTTGTAAGGTTCCTGAGGGCTTGTAGTGATAGGGTGAGAGGGGATGGATTGAAGCTGGAGGAGGGTAGATTGAGACTGGAGATGAGGAGGAAATTCTGTGCAGTGAGAGTGGGGAGACACTGGAACAGGTTGCCCAGGGAGGTCATGGATAGCCCCTCCCTGGTGGTGTTCCAGGCCAGGCTGGATGAGGCCTTGAGCACCCTGGGCTGGCAGGAGGTGTCCCTCCATGGCAGGGGTTTGGAACTGGATGATCTTGAAGGTCCCTTCCAACCCAATCCATTCTATGAATTTATGAACCTGTGAAAGTTAAGACAATAAAGGGAAGGGGAACTGCCTGTTACAAATGGAAAAGCTGAATTTGCTCCAGATGGACACTACTTGTCTAGTTCCTGGTGCAATGCCATGCCCATAACTGTGACTGAGACTCTTCAGAAGGCTGCCTGTGGCTAAGGAGGTTACCTAGACCTGAGCTGGTTTGTTGGATTTCAACCCTGCCACTCAGTTTTCTGCCTCCTCTTAACCATCTGTTGGAAAAGATGCAGTAGTTCTTTTGTCTTAGGTTTTAGATGATGATCTTTCCCTGCAGAAGGCTTATCTCATTCTGTGTGGTGCCAGGATAATGAAGGTCTGCTTTCCTTTCAGAGGGCTTCAAATGCTGCTTAATTAAAACAAACCAAACCAAACCAACAATAAATTGGGCCCTGTGTTTCCTCCTCTCTTCCACACTAAGACATGGGGAGATTAAGGCAGAGAGGTTCTGTTGGATTCTGTACTTAAAGCTGCAAACACTCATTTAGAAGGCAAATGTTGTTGGGCTTGTGCAGGTTTAGAGTGAAGGGTTTGCATTTTGCTTGCTCTCCCTTTGCATATGGAAAAGCCTCACTTCTCTCCATGTGATGCATAAAACCTGACCACCTTTTATCTGAACTGCTTCTCTGAGCAGCCTCTTTGGGTTGCTGAAAGGACTCTTTAAAGAGAGAGAGGTGGGGAGCAAAACAGGCAGGTGAAAAGCCTGTCCCTGCTGTGCTGCTAGGGGCTTCCCCCACAGCAGTGCCTCTGTGCTTCCCCAGCTGCTGGCTACCCAAGTGCAGTATTTGGAGGAGCACCATTTCCATTGGCCAGCCTGCTCCCTCTCTTTTGAAAGGTCCTTTCACTGTCTCCAGTGTTTTGAACCTGTCTAATTTTTATTTGCCATAAATGGATGGCTTAAGATACCCCCTCCCTAGAGGTGTCCAAGGCCAGGTTGAGGAGAGACATAGAGTCCCTTCAAGGGCAGTTGAAATGGCAGGATTCACAGATTGCATTGAGTTAGAAGGGACCCTCAGAGGTCATCTTGTCCAGCTCCCCTGCAGTCAGCAGGGACACCTCCATGGCAAACCCAGCAGCAAACAGCTGATAGGCACTGAAATTAAAAAAAACCCCAAACACCTCTCACCCTTCTGACCAGCTGGAATTGAAGGCTGCAGCTCTACAAGCAGGCTTTCTGAAGCTGCCTAACATTTTGGGTTGAATTTTTAACGCAGAATTAAAAGTTGAGGCTTTTTGCAGCTGAGGTGGCAGCACAGAGAGCCTTTAGCCACCCTTCCACTTCCCTTAGCCACCCATTTCTCCAGCTGGGAGAAAGGAATGAAAATAGAGGCACCCTCTGGATTGCCAGGTGAGGCTTGGCTGGGGTAGAACATTTGTTCTGTTCTGGAGATAAGGAAGAGGGGAGGAGAGGAGAAAGCTTTCTGCCAAGCAGAAAAACACCATCAGGCAGTGCAGCAGAGGAGGGCTCTGCTCAGCACAAAGGACCTGCAGCCTTCTGTGATGCAGGAAAGCCTCAGATCTTGCCTGCACCCCACTGAGCTGGCAGGCAGGGAGCCGTGTTGCTGTGCTCTGAGGCACAGCTCCCCTGCTTCTCTGTAGAAGGCTCATGCCAATCACCCCTCAAAATACCACAGAGCCAGCCTGGGACCAGCATTCTCCTTTCTTAGGTTGTTATTTATAAGGACAGCCAATGCTTTGCCTTTCCAGAGCTGCTCTTTTGCATCTAGCTCCCACAGAAACCTGTCAGAAAGGAATATGGAGGTGCTGCCTGCAGTTGCCATTGCAGTGACACACCCAGCTCTGCACAAAACCCTCTTCAAAACACAAAAAAGATCTCTGGCTCCAGTGGACAGCAGAGCTCTCCTAAAGGAAGAGCTCAGCATGATCTGCACAGCTTCAGCTCCACAAGTCCTGCATTTCTTCTCTGTAAAGCCACTGACTCAAGCCAGCTCTTGTGATGGCACTGCCTGCAATCATAGAATGGATTGGGTTGGAAAGGACCCTCCAAGGTCACCTTGGCCAAGCCCCTGCAGTCAGCAGAAGAGAAGGCTCCAGGCAGACCTAAGAGCAGCCTTCCAGGACCTGAAGGAGGCTACAGGAAGGCTGCAGAGGGACTGTTCCCAAAGGCCTGCAGGGATAGGATGTAGAGCAATGGTTTGAAATGAGAGAAGAGCAGATTTAGATTGGATGTGAGGAGCGAGTTCTGCACCATGAGGGTGGTGGAACAGCTTGCCCAGGGAGGTAGTTGAGGCTCCATCCCTGGAGATCTTCGAGGTCAGGCTGGACAAGGCTCTGAGCAAGCTGATCTAGTGGAAGATGTCTCTGCTAGCTGCAAGGGGGTTGGACTGGATGCCCTTTGGAGTTCCCTTCCAACCCAGACCATTCTCTGATTCTGTGATCTCCAACTACATCTCCAACTTCCCAGCTTGAGGCTAACCTCCTGTCCTTCCACCACACACACCAGCTCCTTCTTGCAGGAGTGCAGTGGGTGTTAGGGAAGCCATCTCCTCCTGCAGAGGTGACAAATGTAGTGAACCACATTCTCCTTTTCTTTGTTTATGCAGTGAGCTGCCACTCTCTGTCTGGTGTTATCCATAACACTTCTGAAATACAAACACAGGGAGTCTGCTGCCATTAACAGCCAGGCCTCTGTTTACACACCAGTTATCCTCTGCCACATCTCATCTTCATCACCACACTAAACACCTTTGCCCACACAACTGCCTCTTCCCTGTGTTCTCCACTCCACCTTTATTCCCAGAGGCACATCCAGCAGTTTCCCATGCCAGCCTTCTACAGCAGCAGGGATCATTTATCAGCTTGCAGAAGAGCTTCTGGATGCTGGAAAGGTTTTGGCACTTAGGTCCTGTGCCAGATACTGACCTAAGCTGAAGCACATGAATAAAGTGAGGACTATTCTGTTCCCCAGGGGAGAATCAAAGAATCACCATGGCTGGAAAAGACCTTGAAGGTCATCAAGTCCAACCATTATCTAATTCCACCAAGGCCACTACTGCACCATCTCCTTAAGCACCACTTAATTTGCCCTTCAGTTCAAACATAAAACTTCACTTTGGGACTCAGGGACGACTAAATTTGTTTAGGCTCCACTCTGGCACCAACCCACTGTATGACCTTGAAGGAGGTCATTTGCTCTATCACACTGCCTCTTACTACAAGAAAATTAGAAGAGCTTCATGTTGAAAAGTTCCTTGATGGCTATTTAAGATATTTGAGCAGCCTCATCACTTGGTTAGAGGAGTCCAGAGTCCTGCTTAAGCATGATCCCTGCGCAGGAATCCCATGAGACAAATGGGATGGAGGGAGGGAGGAGAGCAGAGCTTGCTTGCATTACAGCTGCCTCTGCTCTGAAGAAGGGAATTTTGATCTCCAGCAATCCAGTTCAGCCATCTGCATCAGACTGCAAGCACTTCTGAAGGCCTGTCAGTGGTTACCAAGTGCAGCAGCCTGACACAGTGACTCATGCTGAAAGGTTCCACGTGTTTTGAACCAACTGGTGCTTGGGCTCCCGGCCCAGATCTGTCTCATCCTCCCATTTCAGTCAAGTGCAGCACAGCCCAACTTGTGCTAGGCTACAAACCCTTGCCAGAACTTCTCCCCCATTATCTCTCTCTGAAGGGTCTCCAAATATAGTGCCCTTTGGAGCAGCTGTGACGATGGCTTCCAATTAAGTACTCCAATTTATGGCTGACTGGTAAGGAGCAATAGCATGTAGGGAACTTGCTGCATGCTACAGTTTGCTTCTCTGCTCCTTAATTAGCAACCTGTCAGTGGTTGGGCAGATGCTCCAGGTGTGAAAATCTCACTCAAATACAATTATTTGTGAATTTGGTGTTGATATCTATAGAAATTAACCTACTTGATTTTAGCACTCACAGCCCCAGTTGTGCATAGGGTTATTCTCCACTCCATTATCAGCTTCTCTAGCAGGGAAAAGGTTACCTTTAATTATGTGAACAGAAAAGCCACCAAATAATGGACCTTTGGAGTCCTAAGCCCTTGCTATTTGTTTTCATCAATACCTTCTACTCCCTCAGAAAGGGTTTGGAATAGAGCTGACCAAACTGTCTGTAAGAAGCAAAGCATTTCAGCCACACTGCCAGCCTTCTGTCTTTGCTGTTATTTCCATTTTTCCTCTCTGCCCCATGTTATTTAGTAAATTATTTATGTGCCTATATTACAACCTCACAGGTGTTCATGAATCTCTTCTTGCAGCTGTCCCAAGGGACAGACACAATACCATCAGCTCTGCCTTAAGGAAGCCACGATACAAAGGGACAGGTCAGCATAACGATGAACCCCCATTCCCAAGTCCCAATCCAATGTGTTAGTTACAAATCAATAAATATTAATACCCCCCCCCCCCTTCATAAAATTAAATAGTTCTTGAAAACAAATCTAGAAAAACCACTCAAAGAGAGGCCACTGCCAGCAGCAAGTTGGTTGTGGACTGCCTGTTTGAAAGAGCTGCCTCCGATTTTGCTTTCCCCAGGGTACAATTATCTTCAGAACTCCCGAGCAGGACACCCTCAAAATAGCACTTGGAGATGACTTTCACACAAAGTCAAGGCAGAGATGCAGCCTGTTGAATATCTAAGCCTCTGCAGGCTGAAGTCAGGTCGTGACCTTGCTCCCTGCCAGCCACATTCCAATTCATTGAGCTGTTGCTGTTTGTAATGCGCAGTCCAAGAGCCATGCTCCAAGCCAGCTCTCCAGCTGAGGATGGAAAGGCAAAGGTTCCTCATGCTTTCAGCTGGGCATTCAACAGCTCTTGGCCTCACTGAGAAAGAGCAAGAGAAGCTGCCCAGCTCTGCTGGCCACCCCACCTACCATACACTGCAAGAAAATCTCTCTTCTTGTGCAAAGGGAGCACTGATTTTGGTAAGAGCCTCCCTCAGCACCAACTGCCTCCACCAGTAGCTCCCTTTAGCTCCCTTCACACTCCTTTCAAAGCTGCTTGGGAAGCATTAAGAGCTCTGTGAATGCCCAACACTGCATATCATCCTCAGGGATGTTTTGGGATAACAGAACTTGAATTCACCAGCACACAAAAGCAGCACTTTGCAGCCACTGTTCAGAGACATCCCACCAGAAGTGTGGCAACTCCAGCTTGCAGCTGCAGTAGCAACTCCAGATCTCTTCTTGCAGCTGCAGTAGCAACTCCAGATCTCTTATTAACTATAGTAGCAACTCCAGATCTCTTATTACAACTACAGTAGCAACTCCAGATCTCTTATTATAACTACAGTAACAACTCCACACCTCTTATTACCACTATAGTAGCAACTCCAGACCTCTTATTACAATTATAGTAACTCTAGACCTCTTATTACCACTATAGTAGCAACTGCAGATCTCTTATTTCAACTATAGCAACAATTCCAGACCTCTTATTACCACTATAGTAGCAACTCCAGGCCTCTTATTACAACCTCAGTTTGTTTTCAGTGAAGGTGTCCCACAACCCTGTCAGCTGCCAAGCACCACAAACCAAGAACTGCTGCACATCCAGGAGAGCAGTGGAGATAAGGATCAATTCTTCTCCCCCTGTGAAAGGTTTCTTTTGTGCTTTCATTCTAGTAATAAAGCCAGGTCACAAAAAAATAGCCACCAGCATTTCTCAGTACCTCAGAGAGATCTTATTTACAGACAGGTTGCAATAATTGCTAACAGAGAGATGGATGTCAAGCAAGTTGCAAGAGAAGCAACTCTGTTATCCACTCCAAGGCTCCAGAGAAGCTGTTCCTAAATTGCTTTAGTGTGGTCCCTATGCAGAAACCTCCAACACTTAGGATAGATAATATCTCTCTCTCCCCCTGGGGTTATTTGTCTAGACATATTTTAATTAAATGGCATCATTCTGGTGGTTGATGTGGTGAAAATTATTTAAGTTGATTTTAATGAGGCCTTGTTGGTCTCCCCTGCCTCAGCTTCCAGAGGTGGAACTCGCAGCCCATGGCAGGGCAGATGTGATAGTGCCTGGTGCCTCCAGCTCTGTGCAAAACCCAGGCAAGAAGGTGGAGACAACCATCTCTGCTCACCTTCAAAGCATCTGCACAAGGGCAGCTCTCCCAGAGAACTGCACAGAGAGCCCCAAAAGGCTCTTCGTGGGAAGCCACTGGAAGCCTTCAGCAGGCAGTGAAGCTTTGTATAAGCTTAAAGATTGTCCTGCACCATGCCTGGTGCTCAGTCCCCTGCATCTTCAACGAGGCTCAGAGGCAGCCCAGGAAGGTTTAACATTCATAGAGTCATAGAATGGGTCAGGTTGGAAGGGACATTAAAGATCATCTAGCTCCAGCATCTCCCTGCCATGGGCAGGGACACCTCCCACCAGCCCAGATTGCTTAAGGCCACATCCAACCTGGCCCTGAACCCTTTCAGGGAGGAGGCAGCCACAGCTTCCCTGGGCAACCTGTTCCAGCATCTCCCCACCCTCACTGCAAAGAATTTCTTCCTAATCACCAATCTAAATCTACCCTCCTCAAGCTCAATCCATTTCCTCTTATCCTGTCACTTCAAGCCCTTGTAAAAAGCCTCTGCTCAGCTCCCCTTCAGGTACTCCAAGGCTGCTCTAAGGTCTCCCTGGAGCCTTCTCTGGTCAGAACAGCCCCAGCATGAATCCCTTTCATGGCTGCTTCAGCTGTTCAACACGTGGCCTGGACAGTCAAAGTATTTTGGACTCCAGATCACGAGACAAAGTTGTCCTTGTCCTCTTCCAGGAGGATCAACATGCTGCTGGTGTCTGCTGGTACAGGGGAAGCACAGATACCTGCCTCCAGTGTTTCCCTGGGATAGCAGCACTGCAAAACAGGCTTCCAGTGTAATGAAAAGCTGGGTTCAGACCTCTTGCATTCAGACCTAGTAATAAATTCCACCCACACTTCAACTTCAAGGTGTAACTGGACCTGCAAGTTTGTTTAGACGTTGAAAGAGCTGGCTCCAGTCATCCAGTCCAACCCCCCTGCCAGAGCAGGAGCACTCAGGGCAGGTCAGACAGGAGCACATCCAGGCAGGGTCTTGAAACCTCCAGAGAAGGAGACTCCACAACCTCTCTGGGCAGCCTGCTCCAGGGCTCTGTCACTCTTACAGTGAAGAAGTTTTTCCCCACCTGCCTGTGTGGTGATGAGAGTCACTGAGGATATGCAGAGGACAAATGGTTAACTACTTTGGCTTCTCTCTAGGGATCCCAAATCAAGTTATAAGAAGTGATGAATGCAGCTTTTCCTTCTCCCATCAGTAGAGGACAAGAAGGAAGAGTTGAGGAAACTCTTGGTTATGATCCCAGTGAGGAGGTAGGATTGATGTGGTGCTGAGGTGTGTTAGGATGTGCAGGTTGGGAACCTGTAGGGGTCTCAAAGCTGCATTTCCCATCTCTGTGGCCTGGAGGAGTGGGCCTGCAACTGGTGCATCAGGGAAAGGAGAGTTTCCTTGCTAACCTCATGTTCCTGAAGAGAAAGCAAAAGCTCATCTAGCTAATTGTGGGGCTGAAGTGTCTCCCAGGAGTGCATGATGCAATCAGAATGCAAGTGTGTGCAACACTGTCACAGCAGGGTTTAATATCCACTTCCCTAGATCCTTATGAAGCAGAGACTCATCAGAGGTTCGTGGGGTTCCCTTGGTGTTCCTAATATGGAGTCAGCAGATATTTGGAGGCAGCAAACAGCTTGGCAGAGGGATGAGAGTTAGCCTAAAGGGTCCTTGGTCTTCAGGCTAAAATGCTCTGTGGAGGAGAACAAGAAGTCAGGATACTAGGAGGTTAACCAGGAGTGTAAACCTGTAGTAGGTGAGGTGTGAGAGGGTGACCAAGGCTGGGTTTGTTCCTATTTGTGCAGGGTAGGGTGGTAGCAGCCAGAGGCTCCAGACACAATTCCAGGAAGCCAGAGGAAGGAGGGGCTGTTGCCAGCACTGATTGTTTCATTTAGTAATTAGTTCTTAAATCTGCTCTAAGTCAAATAAAGCTGAGGATGTGAGCTGCTGAGAACTCTTCCCTCCTCCCCTTCCCTGCACATCCACACCCTTTGTCACACACACTCCTCCTGAGTGAAGGCTGTGTGGATGTGAGGTGTGATAGTGAGGAGCTTGCTGACAGGGGAGAGCAGGTGCCTGGGGGTGTTCAGGGGTGTGGGGGGTTCCTTTGGATGCTCTGCTGTGCTGTGTGACCCTGGGTGAGTTGTTCTCTCTTCTTTTGCCTTCCTTTTACCTGGTAGATGCATTTAAGGATCAACTGAGGGATCTCCTATCTTGTGTATGAAGGTGAAGAGGAGGATGCTACGAGTCTCTGGACGTTGCAGAAGAGTCTCTAGCTGAGCTGTTGGTGTGCTGCCAGGGTCTTCCCTCCCCTCTGCAAAGGAGAGTGGTGCACAGCTGGAGCAGAGCAGGGCAGCATGGGGTAGACCTGCTGCTGGCAGGTATTGCCACCCAAGTGAGCTGCAGATGACTGCTCTGTTCTCTTTGGTGTTCCTTGGGTGGTAGCTGTGTAAATGGCTGTGTGGATGGGTGTTTGTTTGCTCTGCTCTCTCTGCCCCAGAGTGGCTCATAACCTGGGTTAAGTGGAAGGTTGTGTGTGCTGGAATAGAGGCTGCATGACTTCCAACCCTGCCAGCAATCACAGAGACACAGGAGGCAGGCTGTGCCCTGGGAAACAAAGATCTGCCCTTCTGAAGGGCAGCTTTAACTCTGTCAGGCCATGGGGTGTGTTCCTTGCTGTCAGAAGCTCTTTGTCCATGCAGTAAGCCTGTTAAGAATTGTGTTTGAGGGCACTGGTGTCACATCTCCACAGTGGGCCACATCCAGTACCAACAGACTGCAGGAGAGCTGGGGAGGGACCTTTTACAAGGGCTTGATGTGGTAGGATGAGAGGGAATGGACTGAAGCTTGAGGAGGGCAGACTGGAGATTAGGAAGAAATTCTTTGGAGTGAGGATGGGGAGACACTGGCACAGGTTGCCCAGGGAGGCTGTGGATGCCCCCTGCCTGGAGGTGTTCAAGGCCAGGTTGGATGAGGCCTTGAGCAACCTGGGCTGGTGGGAGGTGTCCCTGCCCAAGGCAGGAGGGTTGGAACTGGATGACCTTTAAGGTCCTTCCAACTCAACCCATTCTGTGATTCAGTAAATCTGTGTCTGTTCCAAAAGCAGACAGTGCCTCTGCCCTTGCTTCTGTAGAGTTCTTGTAGAGCAGAAGACATCTCAAACACCAAGCTGTCCTCAGGCTCAAACATCTGCCTGCAACCATTCATAATTCCTTTCTTGCCTTCTCTCCACTGCTTCTCCTTCCTGAGGACTGAAGGGAGCTGCCTCATCACTACAAACAATGATTTGTTAAACAGCAATATTTGAAATTAGTGGCTGCTGCTCTCTTTGATGTGCTTGGCAGTGTTGATTGCTACCCAAAGCAAGCTGGGAATTACAGTCTGTCATTCTCTTGCCTCATAGCTCAAGGCTATATTTAGTAGTTCAAGTTGCAACAGATCTGGAAGTGGTTCCTTTAGCTGCAGCAGGAGGTGCAGGCGGCGGTGGAGCGGTGATGGTTTGGCAGTGCTGGCTGCAGCCTGCTCACTTCCCATCCCCAGGACAGCTGAACCACTGTGCAGTGCTGCAGGGACATCCTGACTGCCACTCTGGGTGTGTGGCACTTTGGGAAGGACCCCCAAGCCTTTTCACAGAATCATGGAATGGTTTGGGTTGGAAGGGACCTTAAAGTTCCTCCAGTTCCAACCCCCCTGCCATGGGCAGGGACACCTCCCACCAGCCCAGGTTGTTCAAGGCCTCATCCAACCTGGCCTTGAACAGCTCCAGGGAGGAGGCATCCACAGCCTGCCTGGGCAACCTGTTCCAGTGTCTCACCACCCTCAGTATCAAGAATTTCTTTCTCATCTCCAGGCTAAATCTCCTCTCCTCAAGCTTCAATCCATTCTCCCTCATACTATCACTACAAGCCCTTGAAAAAGTTCCTCCTCAGCTCTCCTCAGTCCCCTTCAGGTACTGTAAGACTGCTCTAAGGTCTGCCTGAAGCCTTCTCTTCTCCAGGCTGAGAAGTCCCAGCTCTCTCAGCCAGTCCCCAAAGGGGAGGTTCTCCAGCCCTCTGATCATCTTTGTGGCCTCCTCTGGACCCACTCCAGCAGGTCCCTGTCTCTCTTTTGTTGGGGTCTCCATTAATGCTGGACACAGTGCTCCAGGTGAGGTCTCACCAGAGCAGAGCAGAGTGGCAGAATGCACAGGAGATGAGGGTTCAGTGTGCAGCTTGACTACAGCTCCTTGAGTGCCTTGGTGGGGAATGTGCTGTGCTTTGCCTCCAAATCCAGGCTAGGAAGTGAAGGTGATGGTCCTTTGCCAACAGGGTGGCCCGAACTTGTGGTCTGTGCTCTCTGACACAGAGACTGCACAGCTCAGTGGGACTGTGGTCACCATCAAAATTGAGATGGAAGACTCTCAAGTGGGAGGAATACTTGTAAGGACTTCTGTGCCTACTGGTTTGGGGTGGCTGTCTGGAAAGGTCCTGTTCTACCCTTTATTGTCACTTGCTTCCTTTGTTCTAACACTCACAAATTGTTTCAGCATAAAAGACTTGACAGCAGTTGAGTAAAAATGTGTCTTTTTTCCTGAAGCACTGAAGAAAAACCTCTGTCCCTTCTGTGGTTTCAGACTCTGAATTTTCTTCCTTTTGTTTTTGTTTTTGTTTTGTTTTTTTACAGGGTGGTAAAGGAGGAGATCTCAGATGACAATGCAAAGCTACCTTGCTTCAATGGAAGAGTGGTGTCCTGGGTATGTTGGCTCATTGGGTACTTGTGGGCACAGTTGTCCCCTCCCTGGAGGTGTTCAAGGCCAGGCTGGATGAGGCCTTGAGCTGGTGGGAGGTGTCCCTGCCCATGGCAGGGGGGTTGGAACTGGATGATCCTGAAGGTCCCTTCCAACCCAACCCATTCTGTGAATCTGTGACAGATACATTGCTTCAGAAAGCTTAGGCTCTGCTCCCTTCCCACCCACCAGCTTGGTTCCAAATCTGCACCCAGTCTGTAGCTCTCAGAGATGATCTAATGCACCTTCTGCAGATGGGCTTCTCAGGGGCTTGTGTTCACTCTGCTGAACAATCAGCTGCAGCATCTGTGTCTGACCTGCCTTAGGAATTGCAGATGACTCCACTCTGACACCCATAACACTGCACTGCTTATCTGCCTCTCTTTGCACCTAATTACTGGAGGAGTTTTATGTAAATCTTCCTGGAGGTTCATTGTTCACAGCTTCAAACCCAGGGCCCTGAGGATGAGCAGAGGGCTGGAGCACCTCTCTTATGAGGAGAGACTGAGAGAGTTGGGGCTGTTCAGTCTGGAGAAGAGAAGGCTCCAAGGTGACCTTCTTGTGGCCTTCCAGTATCTGAAGGGGGCTACAAGAAAGCTGGGGAGGGACTTTTTAGGATATCAGGGAGTGATAGGACTGGGGGGAATGGAACAAAGCTGGAAGTGAGGAGATTCAGACTGGACATAAAGAAGTTCTTCCCCATGAGAGTGGTGAGAGCCTGGAATGGGTTCCCCAGGGAGGTGGTTGAGGCTCCATCCCTGGAGGTGTTTGCAGCCAGGCTGGATGAGGCTCTGGCCAGCCTGATCCAGTGTGAGGTGTCCCTGCCCATGGCAGGGGGGTTGGAACTGGCTGAGCCTTGTGGTCCCTTCCAACCCTGACTGATTCTAGGATTCCATATCCTGGCCACTGGAACTGCACAGATCATTGCAGGGCTAGAAACCTTGGTCTTTGCCTGCTTTGGGCAGGGCTGTTTCCTTATCTGCTTTTCTTTGTCTCCTGGGTTATAAAATGTGCCTCAGTTGGCAGCAGGCAGCTTGGGGTTCTCTCACAAACCCATCTGTGATGCTTGCTGTCCTCATAAGTCACTGCAGTGCACTTGTGTGTGTGTCCTGTCCAGGTGAAGTGTTTGGCATTGGAACACTGAGTGCACACAGAGAATCACAGGATCCCAGAATCCCAGCCTGCTGGAGAGGTTGGAAGGGACCTCTGGAGATCATCCAGTCCAATCCCCCTGCTAAATCAGGGGCACCCACAGCAGCTTGCCCAGGATCCCAGTGTCCAGCTGGGTTTGGGATCTCTCCAGAGGTGGATCCTCCACCACACAGCTTGGCTGGCTCTTCCCCCACAGCTCCCCTCCTGACTGATACAGAGGCCACTTTGAAGTTCAGGAGATGACTGACATTTAGATACTGGAGATTTTCATCTTTCTTTTTTTTTTTTTTTTTTTTTTTTTTTTTACAACCATTTGAATCCTTCTATTTGTCACAGGCAGGAACTTTGATCTCAGTGTCATATGCAGGACTGATTTCCATAGGAGAAAATGTTCAAGGGAGGATCTGCAAGTCTTCAGTTGCTTTCTCCTGCTGCCCTGGGAACTCAGTGTACAGCTAGATTAGTGTTGAATTAGAATCACTGCTAATTAGCTATTTAAACCTCCTCCCCAGCCCTCCTGTGGCCTGTTTGCCTTTTCTATATTTTAGATCCTGTCCTTTTGATTTCAGGGTGGGGTTTGGGGGTTGGGTTTGTTTGCTTGTTGGGATTTTTGTCTTGTTTTGTTTGCTGGGTTTTTGGCTTTGGTTGTTGGGGTTTTGTCTTGGTTTGTTTGCTGGGTTTTTGGGTTTATTTGTTATGGTTTTGTCTTGTTTTGTTTGCTGGCTTTTTGGGTTTGTTGGGTTTTTATCTTGTTTGCTGGGGTTTTGGGTTGGTTTGTTGGGTTTTTGTCTTGGTTTGTTTGCTGGGGTTTTGGGGTTGTTTGTTGGGTTTTTGTCTTGTTTGCTGGGGTTTTGGGTTTTTTTGTTATGTTTTTATCTTGTTTGCTGGGGTTTGGGGTTTGTTTGTTGGGTTTTTGTCTTGTTTTGTTTGCTGGGGTTTTGGGGTTGTTTGTTGGGTTTTTGTCTTGTTTTGTTTGCTGGGGTTTTGGGGTTGTTTGTTGGGTTTTTGTCTTGTTTTGTTTGCTGGGGTTTTGGGGTTGTTTGTTGGGTTTTTGTCTTGTTTTGTTTGCTGGGGTTTTGGGGTTGTTTGTTGGGTTTTTGTCTTGTTTTGTTTGCTGGGGTTTTGGGGTTGTTTGTTGGGTTTTTGTCTTGTTTTGTTTGCTGGGGTTTTGGGGTTGTTTGTTGGGTTTTTGTCTTGTTTTGTTTGCTGGGGTTTTGGGGTTGTTTGTTGGGTTTTTGTCTTGTTTTGTTTGCTGGGGTTTTGGGGTTGTTTGTTGGGTTTTTGTCTTGTTTTGTTTGCTGGGGTTTTGGGGTTGTTTGTTGGGTTTTTGTCTTGTTTTGTTTGCTGGGGTTTTGGGGTTGTTTGTTGGGTTTTTGTCTTGTTTTGTTTGCTGGGGTTTTGGGGTTGTTTGTTGGGTTTTTGTCTTGTTTTGTTTGCTGGGGTTTTGGGGTTGTTTGTTGGGTTTTTGTCTTGTTTTGTTTGCTGGGGTTTTGGGGTTGTTTGTTGGGTTTTTGTCTTGTTTTGTTTGCTGGGGTTTTGGGGTTGTTTGTTGGGTTTTTGTCTTGTTTTGTTTGCTGGGGTTTTGGGGTTGTTTGTTGGGTTTTTGTCTTGTTTTGTTTGCTGGGGTTTTGGGGTTGTTTGTTGGGTTTTTGTCTTGTTTTGTTTGCTGGGGTTTTGGGGTTGTTTGTTGGGTTTTTGTCTTGTTTTGTTTGCTGGGGTTTTGGGGTTGTTTGTTGGGTTTTTGTNTTGCTGGGTTTTTGGGTTTGTGTTAATGACTAAGTAATTTGAGACAGGTGGCTGCTACTTACTGGATTCCTTTTAAGTGGTTGACCTTTAGGCTTTTCAGCCATATAGAGATCAGTGTTGATGGGACCCCAACACAAGAGGGACATGGACCTGCTGGAGTGGGTCCAGAGGAGGCCACAAAGATGATCAGAGGGCAGGAGAACCTCCTCTGTGGAGACAGGCTGAGGGAGTTGGGGCTGCTTAGCATGGAGAAGGTTCCAGGGAGACCTTAGAGCAGCCTTCCAGTACCTGATCCTACAGGCAGGCTGGGGAGGGACTGTTCAGAAGGGCCTGTGGGGATAGGACGAGGGACGGAGGTTTGAACCTGGAGCAGGGCAGAGTTAGGTTGGACATCAGGAGGGAGTTCTGCACAGTGAGGTTGGGGAAATGCTGCAACAGGTTGCCCAGGGATGTGGTTGAGGCCCCATCCCTGGAGACATTCAAGATGATGGTTGATGTGTCCCTGGGCAGCCTGATCTAGTTGGAGGTGTCCCTGCTGACTGTGGGGGGGGGTTGGCCAAGATGCCCTTGGAGGGTCCCTTCCAACCTGATGCCATCTGTGGTTGTGTGCAATCTGTTGTTGCATGGCAGAGTTCTTCATTTGGCAGGTTCTTGCTGTAAATTCATGTACACAACCCCATCTTTAGGAAGTCACTGAGACATGGCCCTGAGACAAACCAGAGCAGAGAAATCTGCTCAGGGGCTGAATTGAGCTCTGGAGGACTGCTGACCCGAGTGGAATTATTGATGCACTTTGGTTGTTTCAGGTTGCTTCTTACTGGGCAATTTGGATAAAATCCCAGCTTGTATGGGGGAGAGCAGCTTCCCTTCAGGCCTTTTGCACAAGCTTCAAATGTTTTTGTCTTCTTTTTGCCCAGTCCAGCCCCATCCTCCCAGCAGGACTGGGGATGTGGAAAGAATTGGCTTGTGGCTGCTGCTGGGTGGGAGGCAGGCGAGTGGCCTCAGCCAGCAGTTTGCAGTCAGCTGGCTGCTGGCTGTCTTTTTTAGGAAGGCTTTGCAACATCTGGGAGCAATTCCCTGACTGGCTGCTGGGAATGTGCATTATTGCTATTGGCTGCCAGTGATGTCATTGCTTCTGAGAGGCTTTTTTTTCACCACCCCCCTTCTCTGTTATCTGGGTGCCAGCAGATAATACTCATCCTGGTTTAGATGCTGCCTTTGCAATTGCAATTAATTTGTTGGGGTAGAACCATTGAAGTCTTCCACACAGGAGCTTCAGGACTGGTAAATGATCTTCAGCTAAGTGCATTGTTGCCTTTTGGCACAGAAAGGAGGCAGTGAATGAAAATGCACAGAAGCAGATTCTTGTTGATCTCTTCTGTATAAAATGAACGGATTTCAGGACCTGCTTCTTCTCTTCCCACACTCATTCATCTGCTGCTCAGCTGAATTATCACACAGGAGGAAATACAGAGCTGTGCATGAAATCTGACCCACAGGTGAAGAGGACATTGACACAGTAGTGTATCTTCTTCCATAATATTTACAGCTTATCAAGAAGGGAAGTGGGATCACTCCAAACATTCCTGAGCTTTAAGGTTCCTGAATGAGTTATTAGGGATGGATCTGAGTCCTGGTGTAGGAGAATTAAATTCCTCTGAGGGGTAGCTGGAGTACTGGGATCAGCATGAGAAAGAGATGGGAAAGAAATAAAAGAGGTTACAATAGAATCATAGATGGGTTTGGATTGGAAGGGACCTTAAAGATTATCCAGTTCCAACCCCCTCTGCCACAGGCAGGGACCCATCCTGCTAGACCAGGTTGCTTGAGGCCTCATCCAACCTGGCTTTGAACACTTTCCAGGCTTGAAGCCTCCACAGCTTCTCTGGGCAATCTCCCTCTCCCTCTCTCCCTCTCTCCCTCTCTCCCTCTCTCTCAGGAGAAGCTGTTGTTCAAGTTGTTCCTTTCAGCCTATTACAGCTGCTGGTTTCCAAGCTAGATCAGCTCCTTCCTCTATTCTCTGACTGTCTCTGGTCAAGGATTGGAGCAAACCCCAAACAAATGCACCACAGACAATTTCTTGTTGCTAAAACAAACATCAGGTTCCTGCTAGGCCTGCAAAAAGCCTTCTAGCAGTGTGGAGTCCCCTTGCCTTTGACAGAATTCCTGGTGGAACAGAGGGCCTCATCAGTCAGTCCTTTTGTGCAATTGATCCTCAGGGAGCAGCCTTCATGTGGCTAATGGGCCATGGCTCTGAAGCTTTGGCTTGGGATTTGAGCTGCCTGGGACTTGATAAGAAATAATTACTTTCAACCTGGAGATGAATGTGGCTGTTCTGAAGTCACTGTCAAAAATCCAAATGGTCCTTTTGGGGTATTTCTTGAGTTACTGTTAGCAGTCCCTTGCCTCTCCCTGAGCTGAGAGCAACATCAAGAGCTGCTGCTCTCAGCAGGAGTCAGAACTGAACCATTGCAGTTTTCATGCTGATAGACTAATAAATATTTAGCCAGATGAGAACATGAGAGCAGAGTGTACCAATGGTTGCTCTTCCACCTTCCCAGACTGGTTCTTGTTGGCTGCTGTCTTCAGCCCTGAATGTTTAACAGAGCTGGCTTCATGCCTCTGTGAGTTTAAGATGTCTGCTGAGTGGTGAACCCTGTAAAAGGCCTTGCCATAATTAAATGAAAACCAGAAGTGAATGTGGTGTAGAGCAGAAGAAAGGAAATCAAACCTCCACCAGTAGCAATAATGGGAAGAAAATGAAGCTCTGCTGACTCTGTTCACTGGGCTCTGGCTGGGGAGCTTAAATTTTGCTTCCATTTGAGATGCACAGAGGCACAGAGTGCACCCTGAGGGTGGTGGAACACTGGAACAGGTTGCCCTGGGAGGTAGTCGAGGCCCCACCCTTGGAGATCCTCAGGATCAGGCTGGATAAGGCTCTGGACAACCTGCTCTAGTGAAGGATGTCCCTGCTGACTGCAGGGGGGTTGGGCTGGATGAGCCTTGGAGGAGGTCCCTTCCAACCCAAAGCATTCTGTGACTCTGATATTAACCAAACAGCATTGAGTGTGATGGAAGGAGGTGAACCAACAGTTGCAATTAGTTCCACACTTCTTTATTAACTTCCTCCATGTGCAGCACATGGAAGCCACCCCCATTCCATGCTGAAATGCACTCCTTAGGGGTGGAACCCCACAGCTGTTCTGCAGCCCACAGGCATGCTCCTCAGCATGCACACAGTGCAAGTGAAGAGAGGGATTAAGATGCTACTGCAGGGGAAGTTTGATGGCTGAAATGTAATTATCAAGGCTGGCTTCTGGCCAGGAAGCTGAGGTTGACACTATTTTGTTTCTGGTGGAAACACAGTGAGGAGTCTGTAATGTGGCAGCCCAAGAGTGCATTATCTTCTCCATTCAAAAGGGGTAGAATTTTGGAGTGGTTTATTCCTGCCAGAGCTTGTCAAGGGAGAGGACCAATTTTCTGTTCAAGCTGGGAAGATACTTCAGGATTTACAGAGTGTCACTTGCTGGAAGAGATGAGGAGGGCAAAGCAGGGAGCAGCAGTTCTGGGTGCCCACACATGGAACCAGCACAGTGCCATGGGAGTTCTGGCAGCAAGTGTCCACCCCTCAGTCTTCCTCTGCTGCAGGCACTCTCAGCAGACTGAAGACATTTTGTGAGGTGTCTGGAGAGGGGCAGTGCTGCTGATTCCCTGCAGAGCTCCAGCAGACCCCAGAGTTAGGTTTTGCACTGGCTTAGGTGTTGCACTGGCTTAGGTGTTTCACTGAGTTAGGTTTTGCACTGAGTTAGGTGTTACACTGGGTTAAGTTTTGCACTGAGTTAGGTGTTTCACTGAATTAGGTTTTGCACTGGCTTAGGTGTTGCACTGAGTTAGGTTTTGCACTGGCTTAGGTGTTGCACTGAGTTAGGTTTTGCACTGGCTTAGGTGTTACACTGGCTTAGGTGTTACACTGGGTTAGGTTTTGCACTGAGTTAGGTGTTGCACTGGCTTAGGTGTTGCACTGGCTAAGTCTCCAGGAGTTGGAACACATCTGAGTTCAGTGGCAGTGATTCCAGTTTAAAAGTGTAGTTCCTGAATGCAGCTGAAAGATCAGTGTGGGTAATTTCTGCAGCCCTCTTGCCTTTAGAATGGAAATGGCAGAGTCTGAGGCTCTTTGTGACTCTAAATCCCACTGAAGGTCAATAAGAAGCAGGTGCCCAGGGCCTTATCCTTCAGGAAATCACAGCCCAGAGGCAACATTCACAAAGGAGTAGCTTTGCTGCAGTGGATTTTGCTTCTGCTCAGCAGTGCAGCCTGGATCAGGCTCTTGGTTTTGCTTTCACAAGGGGCTCTGCATCACCAAGGCTTCTCCCTCCAGGAGCAGGGCAATACTGAGGAACAAATATCCTGAAATATGGAAAGGATTTATCTTGTTGGCTCATCTCTCTCCTTTTTTTTTTTTTTTTTTTTTGCATCAAGCTCAGCTTTGAGACAAATGTTGCCATCAGCAGAAAGGAGGAAGATGTTTCTCTGCTTTCAAAGAAGTGGGGCCAGGTGCTTGTTTGCATAGCTTGATAGAGTTTGGAGTGTGAAGGGTGAGGGGCTGTGGAGATCCTGCCTACACACACTTCCTTTTTATTTGCTTCTTTTTATCCTTTGGATTGATTTTGTTAGTTGCAGAGAGATTCCCCAGGGGATGAGCCAGGCTCAGAAGCACTCTTACAGCTCCAAATATGCTTTCTAAACATCTCCCATTAACTTCCCCACCTGAAAGAAAGAAACCTTAATTACCAAGTTATTAGGGAAGCTCATCTTATTTTTTCCCTTCAGTCTTTCCTCTGTCACTCTTGCTTTGGTGATAAGAGTTTGAATAATGCAGCTGTCTCCATGTGCTGCTGGAGAAGTGTTTTGTCTTCAGGCAGTTCCTTTCTGACAGCCTCTCTGTGTTTGCTTTCACATATTTATGGTTTGTGCTCCTAGGAGGAACACACTGCATCCTGAGCACCAACCCCTTCTATCCTGTTCCCTCTCCTTCTCCAGCCCCTTCCTTAACAGCCAGCATCTCCCTGATGATTGTGTTAGAATTAATCCTTGCTGAATTAACCAGTTACAGGTGGAATCTCTTTCATAGAACCATAGAATGGTCTGGGAGGGATCTTGAAGATCATCCAGTTCCAACCCCCTGCCATGGGCAGGGACACCTCCCACCAGCCCAAGTTGCTCAAGATCTCATCCAGCCTGGCCTTGAACAGCTCCAGGGACATCCACAGCCTCCCTGGGCAACCTGTTCCAGTGTCTCCTCACCCTCACTGGGCAGAATTTCTTCTTAATCTTCAGTCTAAATCTGCTTTCTTCCAGCTCAAAGCCATTCCCTCTCATCACTCCAAGCCCTTGTCCAAAGCCCCTCTCCAGCTCTCCTGTAGCCCCTTTCAGGTACTGGAAGGCTGCTCTAAGGTCTCCTTGGAGCCTTCTCCAGGCTGAACAGCCCCAACTCTCTCAGCCTGTCCCCACAGGGGAGGTTCTCCAGTCCTCTGATCATCTTTGTGGCCTCCTTTGGACCCTTTTCAGCCACTCCAGGTCCCTCTTATGCTGGGGGCACCAGGACTGGACACAGTGCTGCAGGTGCACCAGAGCAGACTCACAATCTCTTCTATGAGGCTGGTTCTTTCACAGCTGAAAAGAGAGGAAAGCTGAGACCTTTCTGCCTCTTAGTGGAAGTTAATAACCTATATAATTATTTGAGCATTTATTTAATTAAAGACCTTGTAATGATGCTGTTTACAGAGACTCAGCAGAGTGATTAGGTGGCTCAGGGGACTGGTAATAGGATCTAAACCTTTTCACCTCCGGGGCACTCGTTCAAGTCTAATTTGTGTTGGTAGTGGCCAGGAAGTGTTGTGTGTGGTCAGTGGACTGTTGGAAGAGATGAACCATTTTGAGCTTCCTTTCTGAGTCTGTTTATCTGCTGATTAAAGATGTCACACTGGGCACACTGAATGGAGGTTGAATGATTGAAGAGACTGAATGGGTTGAAGCTTGAGGAGGGGAGATTTAGACTGGAGATGAGGAAGAGATTCCAGCCTGTGAAGGTGGGGAGACACTGGAACAGGTTGCCCAGGGAGGTTGTGGATGCTCCTTCCCTGGAGGTGTTCAAGGCCTTGAGCAAGCTGGGCTGGTGAGAGGTGTCCCTGCCCATGGCAGGGTGTTGGAGCTGGATGATCTTTAAGGTCCCTTCCAACCCAACCCATTCTCTGAGAGGCTCTCCTGCCTTTCATGGCATTATTGGAAAGTGACTTTTCCTATCTGCAGCTCTGCCTTAAGGGAACATTAAGAGACAAAATGGAGACAAAAAATGCAAATATGAGAAACAGCAGGAATCAGTTCCTTCTCCTAAAGTGTGGGGCTGTTGAGATTGTGTGGATTTGGGGTTTAATTCAGACTCTTAACAGAGATGGTGGTAACTCTAAGATTGGGAATTGGTCCAGAGCAGATTGTGAGTTCTCAGGTGTTTTGAGCTTGGGCTGCTCAGAGAGCTGCTGTAATGACAAGTCACAAGCAGAAGTGCAGTCCCTGCCTGGTGTGCTTTTCTGTGCTCAGATGAGAGTCATCCTGTGGTGCCTGCAGGAATATTGAGCAGGTTTTCATGCTGAGATTGAATGTAACCTGATTAATGGAAGTCTGGCAGCAGTCCATGCACACAGGCACTAAGCACTTCCTCTCTTTTCCCTTAGATCTCACAGATTATTTAGCAAAGCAGTGGCTGAACACCTTGTGTCAGAACGTACAAGTGTGTCATAGAATCATAAAATCATAGAGCTTGGAAGGGACCTACAGAGGTCTTTGAGTCCATGGAGGTCTTTGAGTCCAACCCCCCTGCCTGAGCAGGATCACCTAGAGCAAGTCACACAGGAACACATCCAGGTGGATTTTGAAAGTCTCCAGAGAAGGAGACTCCACAACCTCTCTGGGCAGCCTGCTCCAGGCCTCCAGCACCCTCACAGCAAAGAAGTTTCATGTTGAGGTGGAACCTCCTGGGTTCCTGTTGGTATCCCTCACCCCTTGTCCTGTTGCTGAGTACCATTGAAAATAAACTGGCACCTTCCTCTTGACACCCACCCCTCAGCTGTGTATTAATGAGATCTCTCAGTGTGAGACCAAGGCCAAGACACCTTCTGTGTAACTCTCTCTGCTTTCTGTTGGCAGCTGGTCCTGGCTGAAAGCTCCCACTCTGACACAGGCTCCCAGTGCACCGAGAGCCACACGGACCTTCCACCGCCCATCGAGAGGACAGGAGGCATCGGAGACTCCAGGCCTCCTTCGTTCCAGTAAGAGCAACCTGCCTCTTCTTCTTGGTCATTTGAACCCCCAAAAACATGCACTTCCTGCCTGCTTCTTCCCCCTCATTCCTCCCTGCTGCTGCTGCTGCAAGCCAGCTATTTATTGTCATTGGTAGAAAAAAATAGTGTGCAAGGAATTGAAAGGGGAATGGGAAGAAAAAAAACCTCTGTTGTTGTTACAGTAAAATAGATATATGTGACCTTCAAGATCATCCACTCCAGCCTTTGACCCAGCACTGCAAGGTCACCACTAAACCATGGCTCTCAGCACCACATCTCCATGGCTTTGAAACCCCTCCAGGGATGGGGACTCCACCACTGCCCTGGGCAGCCTGGTCCAGGCCTTGACAACCCTTTTGGGGGAGGAAATTTTTCCTCATGTCCAACTTACATCTCCCTTGCTGCAACTTGAGGCTGGTCCTGTCACTTGCTGCTTGGAAGTCATGTGCTTCCATTGTTTCCTGGGATATGTGTTGCCTGGAAGAGCCCTTAGTGTTGTGCCTGAGGCTTTCATGGATAGATGCCTTCTGGAGGGGACAAGAAATCCTGGGAAATCCTAAGCCTGCCTGGCTGTGTCTTGCAAGGGCTTTGCAAGGGCTTTACTGCCCTCCTGTGTTCAGGAGCTGCTTCATGTTGACTGGGAGAGGCTTGTGCAGTCATGTGGCCTGCAAGCACAACTAGTTCTTTGTCTTCCTGACCTGGACCTGCAGTCAGAGCTGCAAGATCAAACTTTAAATAAAGAAATAATGGCATGGGAAGCTGGACTCAGGTCTGTGTTTGTGGAGCCACTCACTGCTGGTTGCTCTGTGTGCTCAGACTGATGCTATCTAAGCTGTGTTCTGCTATTGCACCTTCCTCTCTTGCAGGGTTGTAAAAACCTTGTACCTTCCTGCCAACAGTCAGCACAGTGCTGCAGGTGATGCCACCTCCATGCTGCAGAGCACATGTGGGTGAATTCAACTGGCTCAGCAACAAGAGAGGCAAGAGGCCAGCTGGGAGGTTCCTTCTGCACCCTTTGTTGGGGCATGGGGTTGGTTTCTTCTCCCTAGGTTCAGGTGATGAACGAGAGGAATTGGCCTGAAATTGTGCCAGGGGAGGTTTAAGTTAGAGATTAGGAAAATCTTCTTTGCTGCAAGAGTGGTCAGGGATTGGAACAGGCTGCCTAAGGAGGTGGTGGAGTCCCCATCCCTGGAGGTGTTCAAGAAATGTGTGGCCATGGGACTTGGGGCCATGGTGGTGTTGGGTGGAAGGTTGGACTGGATGATCTCAGAGAGCTTTTCCAACCCAAACGGTTCTATGATTGTATGGTTCTAGAAAGCAGCTTTTTGCAGGTGGCCTGAGCCTGGGAAGAATCCCGTGGTGGAAAGCAGCAGCAGCAGTGGTCAGCAGATGGTGCTGCTGAGGTGGCAGAGCCTCACAGGGTGACCTTAGGGAGCTGTCACCCCCTTCCCAGCTGCACTGGACTGGGAGTCGAATTGCAGGCGTGCTGGTGGCAGCACTTCACTGCAGACTTGCATTTTGGCAGCCCAGTTAGGGCTTGAAGCCTGCACTCAGATGTGTTCTTGAATGACAGCCTGGATTTCCCAATGTGCATGGTGGGCATGTCAGCACATCTCAGGAGCAGAGAGTGTGTGGGTGTGCAGAAAGCTTCTCAGTAGCCCTCTTCAATCTAACACCCCAGACATGTGCTTACACAGCCACCAGCTCTGAGTCCAGCTTCCACACAAGCCCAAGGGACCACTTGGTACCACCAATTCCCAGTAGGAAATGTGCATGGCTCAGAGTGCTCCAGCCAAACCATTCTGTGGTTCTGTGAATCTGCTTAGCTGCCAGCCCAGCACATGATGATCACAGAACCATAGAACTGTTGAGGCTGGAAGAGACCTTTGAGATCATCACCTAGAGCTCACAATCCCACCACTGCTGATAAACCACTGCCACTGAACCACAATCCCTGTTCTTAGCCCATTAGTAGGGTTTGCTCCCTGTGGAAGTCACATGCAACAGTCCCATGGCAGCTTTTGCATGGTGACAGAACTTGGGCAGGTGCAGGGCATTGACACTGAACTGTCTTCTCACCCTTCAGGTTGGTTTGGGGTGAGCAGAACAGTGCAGGGTGAGCAGAGCAGTGCAGGGTGAGCAGAGCAGTGCAGGGTGAGCAGAACAGTGCAGGGTGAGCAGAGCAGTGCAGGGTGAGCAGAGCAGTGCAGGGTGAGCAGTGCAGGGTGAGCAGAGCAGTGCAGGGTGAGCAGAGCAGGCTGGGGTGAGCAGAGCAGTGCAGGGTGAGCAGAGCAGGCTGGGGTGAGCAGAACAGGCTGGGGTGAGCAGAGCAGGCTGGGGTGAGCAGAACAGGCTGGGGTGAGCAGAGCAGGCTGGGGTGAACAGAACAGGCTGTGGAACCTTCCAGTGCTGCCCCAACCCTGCAGCTCCTCACTCTCTAACAGTTTTCTGCCTTGTAAAGCAACATGCTCATGATTGCAGCTGCTTTGATCACACAGAGAGGGAAGAGGTGACTCCACTCTTTCTCCCTGTTTGTTCCCTCCCAGCCCCAATGCAGCCAGCAGCAGGGATGGCCTGGACAATGACACAGGAACAGAGTCAGTCGTTAGCCACCGGCGAGACAGACACCGCCGGAGGAACCGAGAAGGGCACGAGGAGGGTGAGTCCTGCTTCATTCCTCTCCCTACCCCCCTTTTACATTTAGAAACAAGCACTTTGTCTGCTCAGTTTTTTCAGAGCAACAGCTCCTTTTTGCATCAGTCCTGCAGAAAAGAAGTGTGGCTGCATTCTTGCCTGCTTTCAGGGGCTGTGATTATTTTAATGGAATAATTTGATAATTGCTTTGAAACTCTTTGAAGCTGCAGTGTTCTCCAAGAGGTCTGGACAACCTACAGTAAAGTGGCAGGGAGATTCTTTTTGATGATGTACAGAACTTTCTGGAGGATTAGGAGATGATTTAGCTGGGAGAGGAATAACAACACACCCAGCTCTGAGCTTTACACCTGTCATAGCTAGATGGAGTCCCCATTAGTCAAGGTTGCTCATTTAAAGGTGGATGAGATGTTAGGATTTTGCAGTGTAGACAGTTTGGGAACTTTAGTATTTTAAAACTGGCAGCTCTGAGGCCAAATCCTCTGAAATAATTTCTGCTGGTTTCTCTGGGTTTACACAGATTCACAGATTGCAGCAGGTTGGAAGGGACCCTCCAAGGGCATCTTGGCCAACCCCCCTGCAGTCAGCACGGACATCTCCAACTAGAACAGGCTGCCCAGGGCCACACCAAGTCTGATCTTGAATGTCTTCAGGGATGAGGCCTCAACCACATCCCTGGGCAAGCTGTTCCAGTGTCTCATCACTCTCACTGTGCATAACTCCCTCCTGATGTCCAACCTAAATCTGCCCTGCCCCAGTTTCAAATCATTGCCTCTCATCCTATAACCAAAGGCCCTTCTGAATAGTCCCTCACAGACCTTCATAAATTGAGATGCAGCTCAAAGGTCTCCCTGGAGCCTTCCCTTCCCAGGCAGAACAGCCCCAACTCTCTCAGCCTGTCCCCATAGAAGAGCTGCTTCAGCCCTTTGATCATCTTTGTGGCCTTCTCTGGACCTGCTCCAGCAGCTTCATGTCTCTCTTGTGTTGGAAGCTCCATAGCTGGACAGAATGCTCCAGGTGAGGTCTCACCAGAGCAGAGCAGAGTGTCAGGAGGGTTTAGAGCAGTGGGAGTGTTTTATCCTGGTATAGCTGCAGCACATTGGCCCTGGAGTTCTTTTTTTTTATGCATAAGTAAAGCTAAAGCACAAATATAAACCAAAGAACTTCAGCATTGCCTCTGGTCTGTACATCAAAGTAAACCTGGGGTTTTTCATTTGTTGCCAGACAAGAATTTCCAGATTTAATTAAGAATTAATGGGTGCCACCCATTGAGTTAAAAATGGTCCAGAAAATGGAATAGTTGGGCCCAAGAGATGCCATCACAGGCTTTATTCACAGCTCCACCCACTGGAGTATTTGCCTCCAGTTAGAAAACCAGAAGTCACATCCATGCTGGGGCTTGGAGCAGGTGTCCTGTTCATTTAACCCTTCCAGCTTGGAACTGCCCCTGAGTGAGTGAAAACTGCTCAGTGGGTGAGGCAGGGAGCTGGCTCCATGGTCCTGGCTGCAGAGCCCTTTGGGGAATCACAGAAGGAGGCAGAATGTTCTAACAGTGCTGTGTTAAAGCCTTGCTGCAGCTGACCTGCTTCCTGGAACAGTTTCACCCTGTGCCAGTGCAGATTTTCCAGTTGTTGAATGGCTGCTCTGGGCCCATAGGCTACATTGCAGGTTGAGTATTGTGCCCAGTTCTGGGCTCTCCAGTTCTAAGAGAGGCAGAGAACTACTGGAGAGGGTCCAGCAGAGGCTACAAAGCTGCTGAAGGGCCTGGAGCATCTCTGAGAGGCCTGGAGCATCTCTGAGAGGAGGAAAGGCTGAGAGCCCTGAGGCTGTTTGGCCTGGAGAAGAGCAGCTGAGAGGGATCTGATCAATGCTGATCAGTATCTGAAGGGTAGGGGACAAGAGGCTGGGGCCAGACTCCTGTCAGTGGTGCCCAGGGACAGGACAGGAGGCAGCAGGCACATTCTAGAACCCAGGAAGTTCCACCTAAGCATGAGGAAAGACTTCCTTGCTGTGAGGGTGCCTGAGCACTGGAACAAGCTTCCCTGAGAGGTTGTAGAGTCTCCTTCTCTGGAAGGATTCCAACCAAACTTGGCCATTGTTTAAAGGTGGTTTGGATGTGGTGCCTGGGGATATGGTTTAGGGGTGAACCTTGTAGAGCAGGGTGCTGGGCTGGACTTGGTGATCCTGAGGGTGTTTTCCAACCTGAATGTTTCTGTGATTGTAATCCTGGGCAAGCTGCTGTGGGTGCCCTGCTTTAGCAGGGGGGTTGGACTGGATGATCTCCAGAGGTCTCCTCCAGCCCCACCGTGCTGGGATTCTGTGATTGCTCAGATGCTGTTGCTCAAGCACATGAGTTTCTTCCTTCTAGTGATCTGAAACCAGTTCATACTTCCCCCTTCAGTTAGAAATTCAATAAAATGTCTTCCTCCTCCTGTCAGTCTAAGCTCTGCTCAGGCAAGAACATGCCACTCAGCAGGGCAAACATTACCTCTTCTCCAAACAATTTAGGTCTCCTACCTTCTGAAGCAGGCTCTAGGTGTGAGCAAGAGGTGAGTTTTGTTACCATGCACGAAGCAAGGACAACTGCTGCATCAGTTTTGGGGCTCATGAAATAGATTATTTAATGGCCATAATGTTTCTGTGGCTGGAATAATCTTTTATGTCAACCACCAGTGTGGTGTTGTTGAATGAGTTGAAGCAGGTCTCCAAAGTGCAGAGTCCAGCACTGTGCCCTAACTGCCACTTAAAAGGGATTAAAAGCAGAGATCCTGAAGAAGGATTTTAAGGCTTCTTCATAAGAACAGTCACACATCAGCAGAATCATTCTTTTCTTGAGGCTTCATGCCTTTGTCTGGAGCACAGTTGGATGTGAAATGTGGGGAGAGGCCTTGGGAAAGGGGTGGGAGGTTGTGACACCTGGTTCACAGCTATGTCAGGGGCTGAAGCTGTGTGCTTGTCATCATGAAATGGTGGTAAATCCTCCTCTCCCTGCAGAAAGAAGGAAATGCAGTCAGAGTGTTTGATCTTGTGCTGTAGAGGCTTGTTCAAATAATTCCAAAATTACAGCTCTGGTAGTTCACAGAGAGGCAGGATGAGGAGCTTCACTGGAGCACTGCATTACACACAGGTTTGTTCTCCAGGTAGTAGCCAAGACTTAAGTACAGTCCTGCCAGCTCACCAAGTTGCACAGTAATTCCTGTTTGTAACTGTTGGTGTGAAGGGAAAGACAAAGAGTTCCACACCCTGACAATGAGAATGCCCCTGGATAGTCAGCAAAGGGAAAGAAGCACTTGTTCTGTGCCAAGGACAAAAAGGAGCAGTGTGTTACAGCCTTCATTTCAAACAAGGTGAGGTGGGAAAAGGGGAGAACTGCTTCAGTGTGGACACACTGAGCTAAAGCCTACCCAGATCAAGTCAGCTTTATCCTCATTCTGTTGAACCTCTCTTGTTCTAACTTGGGAAAACTGGACCATGTCCAAGAGTGCTACATCTACTCAGTTCTGGAACACCTCCAGGGATGGTGACTCCACCACCCCCCTGGGCATCCTGTTCCAGTGCCTGACCACTCTTGCAGTGAAGACATTCTTCCTAATATCCCACCTAAACCTCTGCTGGAGCAACTCAAGGCCACTTCCTCTCATCCTATTTTTAGTTAGTTGAGAGAAGAGGCCAACAGCAGCCTCACTCCAGCCTCCTTTCAGGGAGTTGTAAAGAGCAGTGAGGTCTCCTCACAGCCTCCTCTTTCCAGACTGAACAATCCCAGCTCCCTCAGCATCTTCTTGTAAGACCTGCTCTCCAAACACTTCACCAGCTTCATTGCCCTTCTCTGTACCCCAGAAAGGCTGCACAAGCAGAGCTGTGAAGGCTGCACAAGCAGAGCTGTGATTTTTTTTTCCCCAGGGAGTTCTCAAAGTTCACCTTTGCTGGATTATTCTCAGGCTTCAAGCATGTTTCACACCAAGAATGCAAGTGGAAAGTTTTGCTCTGGTACTGCTGTTGTGTTCTCAGTGAGGTTGCTAAAGAGATCTGGGTGAGGCAAATGGGCCCTGTGAGGTGAGGATGGACAAAATTCCCTTCTCTGTGTGTGTGGATATAAATTTTTAAGGAATAATGCTGATTATATTGCAGAGAGGCTTTTGTGTATGAACACATCTTTTCCTCATCACTTTTCACGCTAATTAGGAGCAAATCTCTCCTTGGTGTTAGCCTCATGAAAAAATGAGTCTGAAAGCTTCAAGCTGTCAGAATGTCAGAGCTCCTCTTGCTCTCTTAAAGCAACACAAGTGCTTGTTGCTTTGCAAAGCTGACAGAGTCCCATTGAGTGAAAGCAGAGTGAGGATCTTAATTAGAGAGGTGGGAGGTCTGCCTGGCACATGGGCCTGGGACCCCTCACTGTCTAGAACAAAGCTCCCATGACAGTTTCCTGAGGAGGAGTGGGAAAGGGGACTGTGGAAGCTCTAATTAGGGAGGTAATTAAGGGACAAGTTTTCTTTGGCACTGGAGAATGTTTTACAGCTACTGCTTGGTTTCTGACAAGCCTGCAGATGTCAGGTGTTGACATGAGTGTTTTTCAACACTGAGCTTGCTGTGGGGGGAACTTAACCATTGTGCAGCCAGCTGAAAACTGCAGGGCAATGGCCTGTGCTTTGAGAAGCTCTCCATGTGGGCATACTTGTAGATCCCCAAGTGTCTGGGGAGAGGAGCTGCTGCAGAGTCCCAGCCATTGCTGCAGCTTCTATGCCAAGGAATCTGGGCAAACTGATCTAGTGGGAAGTGTCCCTGCCCATGGCAGGAGGGTTGGAATTTAATGATCTTTGAGGTCCCTCCCAACCATTCTGTGATTCTGTGGAAAAAGGCTGGGACTACAAAACAACTGCAGTGGGAACTTTGTCAGTGGTAGCTGAAAGTAACACTTCTCAGCAGTTGTTCTCTTTAAAGCCTCTGTCTAAAGAGCTCTGAGGTGCTGCTTGGTGAGCCCCTGGAGTTCCCAAGTGACCAGCTGGCTATGCATGGGATGCAGGCAGTGCAGGACTGTGTGTGCCTGTGAGAGCAGAGCTTTGTCACTGGTTGGAATCTGGCTCATGGCAGTGCCCAGCAGCCTGTGTCCAGTAGCTCTGCAGAGGGATTGACCTGTGTAAGGGTTCCAAGGAACATCAAACATGAGCCAGGGGATGGGGAGGTAGCACACAGGTGGCTGCCAGCATAAAGCAGGAGTGGACAAAGTAATGCTCATCATTCTTCCAGGCTTGGGGAACAGAGACTCTGACCCCTGCAACACAGCAGGGAGCTGCACAGATGGGCTTGGAGCTCTTCATTGTATTCCCTGTGGCTGCACTGGTGGGGATTGGAAGCTGTGGTGTTTTTTTCTCTTGGCTGGGAGCTTGGCCAGGACTTCTTCCTGGGACATTCTCACTTTTGTTCTCTTCAGTGTCACAAACCCCTCTTTACAGCTTCCTTGAGCAGATGCTGCTCTCCTCTTTCCCCCCTCTTTAGAGCTTCCTTGAGCAGATGCTGCTCTCCTCTTTTCCCCCTCTTTACAGCTTCCTTGAGCAGATGCTGCTCTCCTCTTTCCCCCCTCTTTACAGCTTCCTTGAGCAGATGCTGCTCTCCTCTTTCCCCCCTCTTTAGAGCTTCCTTGAGCAGATGCTGCTCTCCTCTTTACCCCCTCTTTAGAGCTTCCTTGAGCAGATGCTGCTCTCCTCTTTCCCCCCTCTTTACAGCTTCCTTGAGCAGATGCTGCTCTCCTCTTTTCCCCCTCTTTACAGCTTCCTTGAGCAGATGCTGCTCTCCTCTTTTCCGCTTTCAAGGCTCATTCCATGGAGTGCTTTGATGTGCTTTTGTCCCTCAGGCAGGACCTACTCTGCTGTTGATAAAAGTCAAGGAGGACATGTTTTAACCTCCTAGGCTATGCTTTATTCTAATCTCTGTGGCACATTGAAAGGCTTTTGTCAGACAGTCTCAGTGAACTCTTGTCATCCTCTAATGGAGAAAGAGGAGCAGGGGGTCAGCAGGGCAGAAAGTCCCTGGTTATTAGTGGGACAGGCATTGAACCACAGCAGAGAAGGATTCCTGTTTAGACTAAGGGCTTGGATACCTGGGAGTATTTTATGACTAAACCCCTTCTAATCATGGTTTGTGAAAGTGCTCACTCAATTAGAATAATGGTTCCTGACCCTCACCCCCTTGCCCCAAACAGCATTGCCTGCATTAGAAATAGGTAGAGAAGGGAATTTTAGTTGGGCAGAGAGATTGCAAAACCCTGATGGCACTACAGCAAAGTTAAGAGTTACAAAGGAAAAGGGAGGACAACCCCCTTTAGAGGCAGGTTTTAACTTAGGGGTCACTGTGGTGGGACCCAGTGTGATTGCTTGGATGTAGCTTAGAGAAAAGAACTCAGAAGCTGGCAGCATGTTTGCCAAGGCACAGATTTAAGTCCTCTGCCATCTCCTCCTGTAACTGTGAGCAGCATTCTGCTTTGGCTCTTGGGAGTGGGCTTAAAGGTGCCAATGACTCTGTGTGGTGTTGAGATGTGGCTGCAGCCTTGCAAGTGCAGTCCTGCTGCAGCCAGCAAGATCAGGTCAGACTGAGTGCTGGCAGACAAAGCACAGCCATCTCTGCCACCCTCCACCCAGCCTTTCCCTTTCCTTGTGCCTAATGCTTGTGAAGCATCCAGGTGCCCCTCAGAGCTGAATTTCCCTGCCCATGGCAGGGAGGTTGCAGTAGATGATCTCTAAGGTCCCTTCCAACCTAAGCCATTCTGTGATTCTAATTCAAGGGCCATGTGAAGTACCACAGAGGTCTGGGTTGTGTCTCCAAGTGATGTTTGATGCTGCAGTCTGATTGCCCTGGCAGTGCTTTACACGTGAGGAATTCCCTTTCCTCCCCTATTGGAAGACAGGGATGGATTGGGATGGGACAAAGTCTTCTTTTTGGTTTGCTTGTTTTTCTGGTGGGTCTCCTGAACCTAACAGCCAACCCTGAACCACATGCTTTGTGTTTTCTTAGTACAGTGGAAACCTGATACCCTGCAGCTCCAGATCCCATGGCAGCAGGACTGTCCTTTTTCTTGTGTTTATGTTTAAGGACAGCCTTGCTTCCACTGGGATCATTTGTCCCAGGTCACTCAAGGAGTAGCTGCAGCTTGCCCACCCCTGAAGGCATTCAGCGATTGAATGAATGGGAGGGACAGGAGGGTTTTGCTTCTCTGGGCAGTTTCCAGTCTGGATGGAAGGACTCTGAGGGGAACACAGGAGCCCACAGATGCCATCCCCACAGCCTTCCCCTTTCAGGTGGGGTTCTGGAGCCTGAGGCTGGGGGCAGGAGCTGCCTTTTGGGGAGCAGGGAGCCCCTCTGGACCCTGCTGTGCTGTGAGTATCACCAGCGGCTGCCGGCGCTGCGGAGGGACCTGGATCTGCTCTGGGGTGGTGGCAAACTAGGCTGAAAAAAAAACCCCTAAAAATCTATTTTTCATAATCTTTGAGTCTTCAGGAATGGAATTTTCCAGTGTCCCAGCAGGAGCCCTGAACTGGCTCTTTTTTTTTTTTCCCCTCTCACCCTGTGCATGAAAACTAACTCCGTTTGGGAAGCTCCGAGTACGTCTGGATGTGTTTGTTGGACTTGGCCAGAGTGAGAGGCACAGGGATTTCCTTAAGAGGGCACAGCCTGGGCAGGGCAATGGGCACTCCCACCTGTTGGAAGTGCTTTGGTGGGAACCAGCCACAGCAGGAGAGGCAACAGGAGAGGCAACAGGAGCTCCACTCCCAGCAGCGTTCCCCTCTGAGACCCACTGCCGCTAGGAGCTATTGTCACAAGTGGTGTCACCACCTGATGAGGCCACTGGAACCAGTCAGATGCTACCCAGAAGCTCAGCCCTGCATCTATCACTGTAGGTATTCAACCTTCATTTCAACTGCAGTCCCTGAGCACTCACTGCCCTTACTGTGTGCAGGGAAACTGAGGTGCTCAGTGTAAAGATGAGAGGAGTACGAGGGTGGTGAGAACGGAATGGGCTGCCCAGGGAGGCTGGGGATGCTCCCTCCCTGGAGGGGTTCAAGGCCAGGGTGGATGAGGCCTTGAGCAACCTGGTGGGAGGTGTCCCTGCCCATGGCAGAGGGGTTGGAGTAGGTGATCTCTGAGGTCTCTTCTACCCTAAGCCATGCTGTGATGTGCACTGGATCCAAAGGGTATGTGAAAGCTTGGATTCAGGCAGTTTCTGTATGGCAGCATTGGTAAAATCCTCAGCTGGATGCTCCCCTGTCTCTTGAGTCTGAACTTGCCTGGTTGGACTTGTTGCTCTTGAGAATTCCATGGGATCAGGGAAGTGATCTTGCCCCTGTACTCAGCACTGGTGAGGCCACACCTTGAATATTGGGTTCAGTTTTGGGCCTCTCAGTTCAAGAAGGACATTGAGGGGCTGGAACAGGTCCAGAGAAGGACAACCAAGCTGGTGAAGGGTCTGGAGAACAGGGCTGGGGAGGAGCAGCTGAAGGACCTGGAGTGGTTTAGTCTGGAGAAGAGGAGGCTGAGGAAGGACCTCATTGCTCTCTACAAGCCCCTGAAAGGAGATTGGAGTGAAGTGGAGGTTGGTCTCTTCTCCTTAGTGTTGAGGTGGTAGAACAAGAGGAAATGGCCTAAAATTGTGGCAGGGGAAGATAGTTTGTATATTAGGAAGAATTTGTTTCCTGCAAGAGTGTTCAGGCACTGGAACAGGCTGCCCAGGGAGGTGGAGGAATCACCATCCCTGGAGGTGTTCAAGAAACCTGTGGCCATGGCACTCTGGGACATGGTTTAATGGCCATGGTGGTGTTCGGTCAGTGGTTGATGATCTTAGAGGTCTATGATTTATAGGCTGCAGGACTGACTCTGTCCTTGATTTATTTGGCACAAGCTCTGCCACCTTTGCACAGAAATGGGACTTTGCATCTCCACTGCCTGAGGCCCTCAGGACAGTTGCTGCTACTGTAGAGTCTGAAGTGAATTTTACAGGGCAGTTTGCAGCCTTCCAGCCAGGTGAGTCCTCAGAGTGAGGAGTGCATCCCTCAGGGACAGCCAGGCCTTCAGCCATGCCTCATACCCTGGCTGTGGCATCCTATCAAACTGCAATTTCGTTCTTGCAACACAGAAATGTGCAGGCCTGGGGGGAAAATACCTGAGGATGCCACATCCACGCCTTGCCTTCCTCTGGGTTCATCAGCTCTTCATGCTGGAAAATCCTTAGTAAGCACTAAACATCACTTGGCTTAAACAGTTGGCTTAGGCTGTTCAGCCTGGAGAAGAGAAGGCTCCAGGGAGACTTTAGAGCAGCCTTCCAGGACCTGAAGGGGCTCCAGGAGAGCTGGAGAGGGACTTTGGACAAGGGCTTGGAGGGACAGGATGAGGGACAATGGCTTGGAGCTAGAAAAAGGGAGATTGAGAGTGGAGATGAGGAAGAAATTCTTCCCAGTGTGGGTAGGGAGACACTGGAACAGGTTGCCCAGGGAGGTTAGAGACATGAAAACTGAGCTCCAGAGTTTTATCTCTTGACAGCATTAGGCCAGTGACTCAGAGTGGCAAATTCAATCAAACAGCAATCTGCTCCTAGAGTTTTTAAAGACATTTTCTGGCTGAATAAGCCCCAGTGGATGAGATGGGACGCTGTGAAACACGTCCTAAGTTCACAGCAGTCCTTCACTGCCAGCTGTGCAAGGACTGCCTGGGAGCTTGGGGATTGCAATCTGTAGGTACCTGCTCGAAATGCTCCCTAATTGATGAGCTCCTGAATTCTCAGCAGAGAAGTGAATGCAGGATGGAGTTTTAGGGTGGAAAAGGTCCACAAGAGTAAAAGCTTTTTTAGACCACCCACTTGGAATGCCATGAAGAATCTGCATGGTCTAATAACCATGACCTGTGATGGGAGAGACTTCTAGTGGACACTTGAGACAACTCATCTATTGATGACCAGAGGCTCCCTCCCTCCCTCCTTCCTTCTCTCCCTCCCTCCTTTTTTCCCTCCCTCCCTCCCTCCCTCCCCAGCTGCATAAACAGACTGGTTCTGCAGAGAAAGATTACCAAATCATGCTGACAGCTTTCTGTCTGGCCTGTGTACTTAATAATAATCAAAGCCAAATGGAAATAAAGGATCCCTGATGAAAGAAGCATGCTCCCCAAATTTGCTTCCTATTTATACCTGGATAAAATCCAAGTCATGGGTTTGGTTTTTTTTTACTGTAATCTGCTACCCAAAAGCTTCTTCTAACAGGGGCTTGCTTTTCATATCAGGGCTCTGTTCAGTGTCAGCTTCTCCCAATGAAATCAACATTATCACCTAATGCTGATGTGATTACTTTTATAAGTCACAAGTGATGAATAGCAGAGGAAGGCAGGGAAAAAAAAAAAAAAACCCAGGCACTGGAGTAATAAAAGAAGTTTTTTTCAAGTGGAGAAATCAAAGTCAGTTTTCTCCATGGCTGCTGTTTTGACTTCCAACCAGTCTGGCTTTTATACTGCTCCTCTAGGAAAAATAGAAATGTGCAGCTCAGAAGGGTCAAAGAAAAGAGATTTGTTGTAAATGCTGTGCAGGCTACAAAGTGTTGGGTTAATGCTTGGGCTTGGTGGTCTTCAGGGTCTCTTGCAACCAAAATAGGGTCATAGAAAACAGATTTGTTGTCAGATGCCTTGCAAGCTGCAAAGTGTTGGGTGAATGGTTGGATGTGGTGGTCTTCAGGGTCTCTTCCAACCAAAACAGGGTCAGAGAAAAGAGATTTGTTGTGAAGGCTGTGCAAGCCATGAAGTGTTGGGTAATGGTTGGACTTGGTGGTCTTCAGGATCTCTTGCAACCAAAATGATTTTGTGATTCTTTGAAATATCTAAGATTTGCTGTTGGCTTCCTGTTGAAGCTGGAGAGGAAACATCAGTGTAAACAAGACTCAGCTGCTCAGCACCTAACTCGAAGTTGCTTGGGGCTGGGCTGTGTTGGATTTGTCCACCAAGACTCAGAATCACAAAGACTTTGCCACAAGCCACTCTGTGTCACCATGGTTGTTACTCCCTCTCCTGTGCAGAGCTTGGAAGGGTGGTAGTGTTGCAAGTGTTCTGGTAGCCCAGCAGACTGATTCATTGGGGATGATATTCTGGCAAGCCAAGGATTGCTCCTGAAACCACATAGAAGGGTGGAGTGTGTTTAGAAGTCTCTTCTGCTCCAAGCTGCAGAGCCCCAGCTCCCTCAGCCTGTCCTCAGCAGGGAGATGTTCCACTGCCTTCAGCAGCTGTGTGGCTCTGGGCTGGACTCTCACAAGCAGTTCGCTGAGGTCCTGCTTGAACTGGACACAACGTTGCAGATGTGGCCTCAGCAGGGCAGAGCAGAAGGGCAGGAGAACCTCTCTGACCTACTCACCATTCCTCTTCTAATCCACCCAAGGATGCCCTTGGCCTTCTTGGCCACAGGGGCACATTGCTGGCTCAAGGGCATCCTGCTGTCCCCCAAGACCCCCAAGGACCTTTTTCCCAGAGCTGCTCTCCAATAGGTCAGTCCCCAACCTAATTCCTCCTGCAGACACTGCTCCTTTATGAAGGTTTTCCATTCTCTAATCAAAGAGCAGATCCCTTGGCCCTGGGAGGAGGGAATTGTGAGTTTGGAGAGTGTGTTTTAAGAGCTCCATCTGCCTTTGAAGCCTGTTATATTTATTTCTTGACCAGGTGCTTATCAAGCTGAGCTTTTTTTTTGCTTCAGGGGGAAGAACATTCTTGGCAAAGCAGAGCACTTAGAGATTATGGCTCTTGTAATGAGAGTTCCCTGAAAGGAAGCAGAAGAAGCAAATCCATAAAGTATGTCCAGAAGAAGATGACTTTGAGTAAAGGGCATTGGGACTGAGGGGATTGTCCACAGCAACGTTTGTGTCTGACAGCTTTTGCACAAGCAGGGAGCAGTAGGGAACTGTTGTGAAGCATTTTGTGTGTGTGGAGTGGTCCAGAACACAGGACTCTGACACAGCTGTGCTGCCAGACAGGGTGCTGGAGGTGTGGGGCCAGGAACATGTGGCACAAGCAGGGAGGGAAAGATGGTTTGCTGGGTGTGGCACTGATAGAACCGCATCAAGGAGCGATGGAATTAGGTTCTGCAGAGAGCTTGGGTTTGGTGTAAGGATCCTCCTGCAGAGCTGTCAGCCTGAGTGTCGTGCTCCTGCCAGTGTCACTTCTTCCTTGCCCTTCCTCTGTGCCTGGGAGCACTCCATTTATTGTCTTGTGGGTTTGGTTTGCAGTCCCCCGGATCAATGGGCACCCGAAACTGGACAGGCACCGTGAGCAGCCTCCTGGTTACGACAGCTCTTCCACCATGATGAGCAGTGAGCTGGAGTCCAGCAGCTTCATTGACTCTGATGATGATGATGACAACACAAGCAGGTAGGGCACTGCCATAGTGACTGTGAAGTGCTGTCTGCATCTGTTTCCCAGCCCCTTGACTCTACTCTGAGCTTTCCTAGACCTGCTGGCTGGGGGGATGAGAAGATTTCTGGCTTTTTAGGCTTAATTTTCTTTAAATTTTCCCTTATTTTCTTTTGTTTCCTGCTGCATCTGATTTGGGGGTTGGATTAGATGACCTTTGGAGGTCACTTCCAACCCAGCACTGAGAATTCAGCCTGTTGTGTATAATCACTGTAAAGTTATTGAAGTCACTTTCCAAGCTGCCTATAGTCACTGTTCCCATTAAGAGAAGAAATTTTCTTCCTGCTCTTCCCTTTTTAATAGCAAGAGTGATCACATTTGGAGATCAAAGCCCTGTGCAATTCTCTGCCTATTTACAAAGTCATAGTGAGAATATTATAACAAAAGTACCTTCAGTAGAGGTTCCTAATGAGCATGCACTTCACTGAAGCTGGTTATAAAGGAATTCCTGTGTAATTGCAGAGTCTGAGGCCTGGGAGCAGTACAGGAATTCACCAGAGTTGCTGCTGTTGCTAAGGCATTCTGGGATGCCACATGTTTGTAGGTCAAGAGAGGTTCTCCTCCTTCTCTGCTCTGCCCTAGTGAGGCCACATCTGGAACATTGTGTCCAGTTCTGGGCCCCTCGGTTCAAGAAGGACCTCAGGGAACTGCTTGAAAGAGTCCAGCACAAAGCCACAAAGCTGCTGAAGGCAGTGGAACATCTCCCTGCTGAGGACAGGCTGAGGGAGCTGGGGCTCTTCAGCTTGGAGCAGAGGAGCCTGAGGAGTGCCCTCATTGCTCTTGATAACGATGTGCAGGGATGCAGCTACACTGAAACTGCCAACACCTGAGGATACAGAAAAAACTGAACCTTCTGGATGCTTTGTACTTCACCTGGATGCTCCTGTGCATAAAGGGTTGGCAAGATCAGGAGCTCATCTGATTGCACTCTAAGGCTTCCTACAGCCTTTAGGGCTTCTAACCCTCCTCCCCTCCCTAAAGAAAAAAACCCCTCAAGCCTGCAAGAACCACCACCAACCCTGCAGCTGATTTTGTTTCTTGTACATAAATGAATCATTTCCATGGCAGCAAGATATGCAGTAGGGCAGGATTAGCACAGACAGGGTGGCCACTGAAGCACTTTCCAGTTAGACCCAGCTAAAGTCTTTCTAGACTGACAAAGTAAAACTTCCTGCCTCTGACCTGAGAAGAAAGAGCCTCTTGGAAGCTGCTGTGCAGACCTTTTCCTTTCCAGGCTAGGGCAGGAGCTTTTGGCACACAGAGGAGCTGCCAGGCCAGCTAGTCAGGAAGAACAACTGAATGGAATGCTCCAAGGTATGCTGTTGTGGTAGGGTGATGATGTTCTCAAGCAGATGAGAGATTGTGCTGGCAGGGAGAAGTTTTCTTTAGAGGCAAATAGAACAATCCAGCATGCTCCAGATCTGCTGGAGACAACGGCCTGGGGAAAAAGGAGGTTTGAAGGGGGTAAGTTTGTTTAATAGCAGCTGAGGAGCTCTGGTGGCAGAACCTGGGTTGCAAAGGAGGCTGTTCATAGGGGAGGTCAGATGTAAAGGGATGTTACTGCTGTGGAAGGGCTGTGAGGGTGAGGATGCTTTCTAAGGGTGTTTGGCAGTGATTGCTTTTGTTTTTATCTTGGAGCAGTGCAGCAGGGTTGGTTTCTTTCCACTCCGAGCTAATTCTGTTGCATTTAGTTAGAGAGAAAGAAGAATTTTTCTGTTTCAGTGAATGAATTTGTTCAGGACAAATCCTGGGCAAACCCATCAGGGTGTTACAGGAGAGTGCAGGACCCTTCAGGCAGTGTGAGTGCAAATGAATTTGTTCAGTTACAGGAGAGTGCAGGACCCTTCAGGCAGTGTGAGTACAGTCATCATGTCCTTTGTTTTCAGAGCAGGATCTGACTGAGTGTTGGTGGTGTTTGCTCCTAAGAGGTGGTGTGTTTCCTAAAGACTGCTGCAAGGAGCTCCTGGTGAATTTACAGTAAGAGGCTTGGTGCTGTCTTCTGTTAAGCAAGTAAAAGTCTAGCAGGTGCTGTAAAAGTCCCTCTAAAAGTCCAGCAGAGATCTGTAGCTGTAGGATTATTGTCAGCAGTTTGCAATTAGTCTTCTCAGTTGAATGTAACTGAAGTCATTTTCTGCCAAGTATTGGTGATATTTATTTCTCCTTTAAGAAATGAAGATTTGAAACTCTATGGATAAGTTTTCTGGAGCAAATGATTCCATTTTCCCCTTCCTTTGCACAATGTAGGTTGGACAAATGATTCTTATTCTTTTAAATCACCTCCTCTGTGGGATTTAGTTTTTGTTAGTATTGCAGTCAGGGCTGGTGCAGGAGGTTGGGAGCTAATGATTTGAGATTTGTTTTTCATCTTTGCACTCTCTTTTCCCCCAAAATCTCAAATGTATGTATGTTTGGTTTTTTTTGCTCATCAAATCTTGGTTTTGCTCATCAGATTGCAGTAGCAACTTGTACTCATTTCTGGGATGCTTCAGAGGGTTTTGCTGTTTGTTGAAAATAGATTGGAGCTGGTATTGAGCATTCAGATACTCCTAGAATGAGAGAGATGCTGCAGTGTCTGCAATGATTCAGCAAGCATGCACTTAGGCTCTGGGTTTGAAAGGAATTCCAAGAAGTGTGCCATAGCTGCATGAAAATAGATCAAAGCTTGATTCACCTCTGCTGTGAGGACAGGCTGAGGGAGCTGGGGTTGCACAGCCTGGAGAAGACTCCAGGGGGACCTTAGAGCTGCCTTCCAGTACCTGAAGGGAACCTACTGGAAGGCTGCAGAGGGACTTCTCATGAGGATGCCTAGAAACAGAACAAGGGGGAATGGTTTGAAGCTGAGGGACAGTAGGGTTAGATTGGATCTTTGGAAGAAGTTCATCAGGGAGGTTGGAGTACATGATCTCTGAGGTCCCTTCCAACCTAAGGCATTTTATGATTCTATGATACTGCTGTGCACTAGAGCAGGGAGAAACTGGCATAGCCAGTGAGCCTTGGCTCAGCCTGTCCTCCCTGCAGAGGTGCTCCAGCCCTTGGATCACCTTTGTGCCCCTCCTCTGGACTTGCTCCAGCAGCTCTGTGTCCTTCTGACACAGAAGGGGACACCAGCACTGGCTGCAGTATTGGAGGTGGAGTACAAGAAATGAAGTGTGTGAATGCAATGAATTCTCTTTCTCCTCAGTAACCATTAGAGGATGTCGTTCTAAAAAGGTGACAGGAAGCACTGCATGCTCCTTGAGTGATGAAGCCCCAAGATATGATCTGGCAGTAGGTGAAATATGTGTGTGAACAATGAAAATCAATTACCTGGACACTGGGAGTGACTTTGAAGTCTGATTTTAGCAGTCAAAAGGACAGATGAATCTTTAAGGCTTAGTTTTTTCAGCTCTGGACTAGCTCAGCTGTCTCCAAAACTAATGTTGTATGTGCAGCAGGGACCAGAGCCTGTGAGCAGAGGGTTTGTTTGCAGGGGGGAGCACTGATTTCATGCTCTATAACCAGTGGCAGAGGGGCACTCACATCTCTCTCCTAGCCCTTGAAGGTATCTGGTTGCTTGCCTTGGATTTATGCAGGAAAGCTCCCCCAGTCTTTTGCCTCTTTGCTGCCTCTCCCAAAGAGCTGGCAGGTTCCTGTGATGTCAGCAACACACCTTGACTGTCTTCACATTCTCCTAAAGTCTTGTGTGCTGCAGAGTTTTAGCTGAATCCTACTGATTCAGTAGCATTCAGTAGAATTCTGGGAGAGAAAGGGAGGAAAATGAAACTGGAAATGGGAAGGGGAAGAATATTGCTAATAAAATGTAAGAGGAGGGTTTTGTGTCAATGTTTGCCAGCAGGAGAGGGCAGAATTTCAAACAACTCCAAAAAAAAGCAGGAAAATGAAACTGGAAATGGGAAGGGGAAGAATATTGCTAATAAAATGTAAGAGGAGGTGTTTGTGTCAATGTTTGCCAGCAGGAGAGGGCTGAATTTTGAACAAGTCCAAAAAAAAAAAGCAGGAAAATGGAACTGGAAATGGGAAGGAGAAGAGTATTGATAATAAAATGTAAGAGGAGGGTTTTGTGTCAATGTTTGCCAGCAGGAGATGGCAGAATTTTGAACAAGTTCAACTTTGGGAGCCCTGCATCAGAGAGACCTCCTTATTTTTCCTGTAGAAAAGGTAAAAACTCATCAAACCAGGTGCTGTGAGCTGCTTGCACAGACCAAGAACTATCAGATTGTTAATCTCTTTTTGCAAACACCACCTCTTGGCTCTTTACATGAATTTGCCTGGCTGGAAGGGGGCAGGAAAAAAAGGAGTGTGTGAGGTTAGCATGCCTGAAATAGTTCTGTGAACTCAAAGAGAACGTCAGGAGATTCCCTCCCTCTGAGCAGTTCCACCATCTGCAAGGTTCAGCTCACTGAAACACACCTACTTTGTGCAAGCTGCTGGCTTGGAACCTCACAACACCAAGCTCCTGTTTGAAGTTGCTGCTATCAAGCTTGGCTTGAGGTATTTTAGCATTCCTGCATGTGGCTGGAAGTGAAGGCAGGGCCATGGAGACTGGGGAGGAAGGCAGGGCTGTGGAGACTGGGGAGGAAGGCAGGGCTGTGGAGACTGGGGAGGAAGGCTGGCAGCACTGTTGTCTTTGTGACACTGCCAGTTCCATTGGTGGGGTGTAGGGTTGGGTTTTTACTTTCTTTCTTTTTTTCTTTTTTCCCCCAGTGGAGCATTGCTTTGCCTTTTTTGGGGCCTTTCTTAACATAATAAATAGAAGGGAGTTGTCTCTGTGGTGTTCCACTGGTATCTGAGATCTGGGCTTTGTTCCATGCTTCTGAAATTCATTTAGGCAAAACTATTTATGTCTCTCAGTGTCTCAGTCCACTCTGTCAAATGAGAATGATTCAGGTTCCTAACTCTTAAGGGGATCTTAAGGATTTTTATGTAAAAAATCAAAAAAAAGTGGCACATTTAGGTTGTAGAAGTTTAAAAAGCCTGGAAAGGAAACCAAAGAAAATAAAAACTAACAGAACAAAAAGACAAACAAAAAACACCAAAATAAAAACTAACAGAATAAAAAACACAAACAAAATCACCAAGATAACAACTAACAGAATAAAAAAAACCCAAACAAAACCCACCAAAATAAATACTAACAGAATAAAAAGTGAAACCAAATCACCAAAATAAAAACTAACAGAATAAAAAAAAACCAAAAACCACCAAAATAAAAACTAACAGAATAAAAACAATAAAACCACCAAAATGAAAACTAACAGAATAAAAAACTAAACGAAACCACCAAAATAAAAACTAACAGAATAAAAAACCCAAACAAAATCACCAAAATAAAAACTAACAGAATAAAATCATGGACACTCTTCCTCTGTCACTACTTGGTAGCTGTTATCAACTGCTGCCTGATTTCACTAAATTCAAGCCCCCCCCATTAAATTCTTTTCAACAGGGTAGATAGCAGCAGAAGAAAATAACAGCACCATGCCAAGATTCAACAGAAATGAATATCTGGAGATTCTCCAGGCTGTCTGCTGCTCTCTCAAAGCAGAGCTTGAGATGAAGGCTGTCCTTGTGGTGTGCATTTTTCTTTGATGGACCTGGAGTCAGGAGCACCTTTAAAGCAGTGGAGGATGGCTACTTCTGACCTTTGGGTGGTTAAATCAGGGTGATCTGAGCTTGCTGAGCTGTGAGCTGCACTCAGTTTTGCTCTCCAAAGAGTACCTGGCACTGTAATCCATGCTGTAGTTCAGCTGGTTCCTCCTCTGTGCTCCTAGCTGGGGCTAAGACAGAGCTCAGGCTGGGCTCAAGCAGCAGCTCAGCACCGAGCAGAGCAGAGCGTTGTGAGCTTGCCGGTGGTGGCTCTGGGATTTAGTCTCCTGCATTTGTAGGAATCAGCCTTTCTTTGGCAGGCTGCAGAGAAATGCCAGTGGCTCAGCTTTCCAGAGGTGACATTTGCTCTCCTTTTCCCTCAGGCTGAGCAGCTCCACTGAGCAGAGCACTTCCTCCCGCCTCATCCGGAAGCACAAACGCAGGAGGAGGAAACAAAGGATGCGGCAGGTTGACAGGGTAAGGCTGGCAGCAGCACTGCCCCGGGGCTGAGCTGGGAGGCCTGAGTGCAGCAGGTGTGTCTGTGGTGCAGGTGTCCCTGCTGACTGCAGGGGGCTTGGACAAGGTGACCTTCGAGGGTCCCTTCCGACCCAATGCAGTCTGTGAATCAGGAAGGGATCCAGAACAGGTCTGTGCCCTGCTGCATTCGTTGGAGAGGTTCTTTTGGCTCCACTCTACCCTGGACTAAACCTCTAACATTTGAAGTTCTGCAGCACTAGAGTCAAGACTTCTCCTCTCCCTTTCTCCTTTTAAAAGGGTTAGGCTGGACCTTAGGAAGAAGTTCTTCAGGAGGAGGGTGGAAAGACTCTGGAATAGGCTGCCTAGGGAGGTTGTGGATGCCTCCTCCCTGGGGATGTTCAAGGCCAGGTTGGATGAGGCATCGAGCAACCAAGTCTGGCAGGAAGGTTGGAGAAGATGAGCTTTGAGGTCCTTTGAGCTTTGAGGTCCTTTCCAACCTGAGCCATTCTATGAATTGATATTCTTTTTGTTTTGCTTACAAACTCTAAATGAAGAATAGTTCTGAGGCCACAATGATTTCTGCATTCATCAGCTGCCCTTGTCAGTCCAACTATTCATCAGTTCCCAAGAAATTCAGCCTCAATACTTATTTATTTATTTTATTGCCTTATTCTGAGCCATGTCAAACCTTGGCAATTTTTCCTGTTGTATTTTGCAGTCGTCCTCGTTCAGCAGCATCACTGATTCGACCATGTCCCTAAATATCATCACTGTCACCCTCAACATGGGTAAGAAGATCAGCAGTGTTGTATATGATGAATTGCAAGTGACACAGATGTGTTTGGTTATGCTGTGGTAGCATTTGGAGCCAGCAGGAAGTTCCTTGACTTGAAAGGATGCCCCTTGGGTTAATGGTTGGACTCAGTGATCTGAAAGCTCTTTTCCAACCAAACCAATTCTGTCATTCTGGGAACTGAACCAAGGGAATGGCAGCTGAGAGTTGCTGCTCCCTGGATTCCTGGTCCAGTGCTGGATAGTTTTGGGCCATTTACACAAGCAGATCAGTGTTCAGATCAGTTGGGGCTTATTCAGTCTGGAGAAAAGAAGGCTCTGTGGAGACCTTCTTGTGACCTTCCAGTGTCTTAAGGGGGCCTACAAGAAAGCTGGGGAAGGACTTTTTAGGGTGTCAGGGAGTGATAGGACTGGGGGGAATGGAACAAAACTAGAAATGGGGAGATTTAGATTGGATGTTAGGAAGAAGCTCTGCCCCATGAGGGTGGTGAGACACTGGCACAGGTTGCCCAGGGAGGTGGTGGAAGCCTCATCCCTGGAGGTTTTTGCAGCCAGGCTGGATGTGGCTGTGAGCAGCCTGCTGTGGTGTGAGGTGTCCCTGCCCATGGCAGGGGGGTTGGAACTGGCTGATCCTGGAGGTCCCTTCCAACCCTAACCATTCTATGATTCTTCCCAAGAAACCCTGGGAAGGAGCTAGAACCCCAGGATATGGAATTCTGCTCTTATTTGTAGGAATGGTAAGTGGTTAGACCTTGTTAGGAGCAGGAGTAGAAGAGCACTGGAGCTTTGCTTTGCTGCTGCTGCATTTGGTTGTTTAGCCACATAGAAATGTTCAGAACTGGCAGTTCACCACCAAATTCTTCCTGCTGCTGTGGCATGTGGCAAAACATTGGCTGATGCTGAGTGAGTGCCTAATTTCTAGGTGCAGACATGGCTTTTCAGTGTTGCTTCTCTTGCTGGTTTTTTTTGGAATGTAACTTTTCAGTGTCCTGTATGGAAAAAATAATATCTTCAGAATGTTTCCCTCCTGCCTTTCCCTGAAGGAGCCAGGCAGGCATCTGCCTGTAGGGTAACCTGAGCTAATTATGACCCAGCTGATGTGTTTATGAGAGAATTGATTTTTCCAGACTTCTGTTAGCTCTTCACTATCACTCCAATCACTTTGTTTGCCTTTTTTTTTTTCTTTTTTTCTTTCCTTCCACTTTCTATCTGTATAGAAAAGTATAACTTCCTGGGAATCAGCATTGTAGGCCAGAGCAATGACCGTGGTGATGGTGGCATCTACATTGGCTCCATTATGAAAGGAGGAGCTGTGGCAGCAGATGGCCGAATTGAACCTGGGGACATGCTTCTGCAGGTTGGTCTCTGCCCCTCCAAAAAACCCTGCTGCTGGCTTGTGCTTTGGTGGCTCAGCTCTCACTCATCCCACCAGATCCATGGATTTTAGTCATCAGGTTCACAGAATTCATTCGTGGCTCAGGGAATGTTCTCACTTAAATCTTGAATTCTTTGGCAGCGCCGCTGGGTGATTGATGCCCTCTGAGAAACAGGATTGCTGCAGCTGCTCAGAGGAGGGGAGCCAGTTAAAAGGCAAATAAATTTGGAAGCAAAGAATGAAAATGTTGCCTGTTGCCAAGCCTGACCTCTGCTCTTTGCACCATTTCAGGTGAATGATGTCAACTTTGAGAACATGAGCAATGACGATGCCGTGAGGGTGTTACGGGAAATAGTCTCCAAACCAGGGTGAGCTCAGCACTGAATCTCCTCCTGCTTCTCCTCCAGGGGCACTTAGTGGTGTTGGGCAAACCTCAGAGAAATCAACTTTTTTCATCTCAATAAAGCAAGCAGTGTGTGTGACTGCTGATCTCAGCCCTGAGCTTCTCAGGGTGAATGATGGATGTGTGAGAGTGGTTCCAAAGCGGCAGCCAAAGGCAACAGCAAGAGGAGTTGCCTGGTTTCAGCAGCACTGTTTGTTTATGTGATGAGTGGTTTAATATCTCCAGAGCTGATCATTGGACTTCACCAGCAGTGCTCAGGATCTGTGCAAAAACATCCTGATGCTGCTTCATACTGAAAATACCTTGACAGGCATCTCCAAAGCTTTCTCAGAAGGTCCTTGACAGCTTGTTGGATAGGAAGGAGTTTGTTTCAAAGAGGTCATTGTAGCAGCTACAGCTTCTGGAGGAAAAGTTGAGTCACCTTCATTTGTTTTCTCTCTTCCCAGACCTATCAGCCTAACAGTAGCCAAATGCTGGGACCCTACTCCCAGGAGTTACTTCACCATCCCCAGGGGTGAGTAGATATTTGTGCTCTTTGCTGGGGTTCCTGTGGAGCCCTCAGGGTGTAGAATATTTGCATCTATTTGGACATCTAATTTTTTTTCCCCACCAGTTTGATACTTTTAAGTTTGGGTTTATTGTTTGTTTACTTTTTATTTTGGGAAGCAGGGCTTTAGTGACCTCTTTCTGAGACCTCAGTGCCTGCTGACTTATGGGAGTTTTTCTTTTGCTTTACATAGTTTTGGATCAGGATCTTAACATTTTAGTGGCTGTATCCTTGTGGTCTCAACCTTTCAGTTGATAGAAGTTTGGAGGATGACTGTGGTGCTGCAAAGCCTCATTTTGTCACATGGACACTTCTTAGAAAGAATTAAAAATGAGCATTTTTAAAATCTGAGGCAAACCTCTTTGAAAATGATCTGGTTTTAAAACTTCTGACTTAATAAACCTTTTAGTTCTCATGTGACAAACCCAGCTGCCTCCTGCTGGTGAGTAAAGCTTGAAACCTGTTTGCTACCAGCCCTGAGAAGATGAGGACAGCATTGAAGTCAATGCAACAGACTTGGGCAGGCTCCAGGAGCTCACTCAGTGAAATCTTTTCTTTGCTGGAAAACCAGCAAAATCCAAAGAAAGATCCCACAAATGACAGAATTCAGATTTGCTACAAGCAGAGCTGGTGTGGCAGGCTGCCCTTGGTTCAGGAAGGTGCATGAATCATTATCCAAGGCTCTGTTGCAGGCTGAATGAGGTTCCAATAACATCTGGGCTGTTTTGTGGGAATACCTAGCTGAAGCAGAGCTCTTTTAGAGAAGTTCTGGGTTTCAGGCAGTGGAACAACAGCCACTATAATGTAGATTATGGGGGAAATTATTCTTAAGGTCTGGGTGTGATTTTCACTCTTCTCTGACACCAGGCTCTCCAAATGTCTTGTCTATGTACTTTGCAAGACTACTCCAGTCCTACACAGTTTCATGAGAGAAGAATTCCATCATGCAAATACAGAGCTCTGGACTTAGTGTTCTGATTCACCTTCAGCAGAAGATTCTCTTTCTGCCTGAGTGGTTGAGTTTGACCCAAGACCCCTAGAAGCAGAGAGAGATACTCCTTTCAGTAGGAGCAAAGCATTTGGTAGTCAAATCACAGCAAAATCATGGAATGGTTTGGGCTGGAAATGACCTTAAAGATCATTCAGTTCCAACCCCCTGCCATGGGCAGGGACACCTCCTTCTAGAGCAGGTTGCTCAAGGCCCCATCCAGCCTGGCCTTGAAGACTTCCAGGCTTGGAGCCTACACAACTCTGAGAATCTCTTTCTCACTGTATAGAATAAAAGTGAAATTTTCTTCCTGGACTGGTAACTTCTTTCCTTCAAGGGGAGGCATTTAACTCCTGCTGCAGTTACAGGAGCAGGAGTGTCATAAGTATCTTAAGGGGGCCTACAAGAATGCTGGGGAGGGACTTTTTAGGGTGTTAGGGAGTGGTAGGACTGGGGGGAATGGAACAAAACTAGAAATGGGGAGATTTAGATTGGATGTTAGGAAGAAGTTCTACCCCATGAGGGTGGGGAGACACTGGCACAGGTTGCCCAGGGAGGTGGTGGAAGCCTCATCCCTGGAGGTTTTTGCAGCCAGGCTGGAGGTGGCTGTGAGCAACCTGCTGTGGTGTGAGGTGTCCCTGCCCATGGCAGGGGGGTTGGAACTGGCTGATCATCCTTGAGGTCCCTTCCAACCCTCACCGTTCTATGATTCTATGATTCTATGGCATGGTTCTGTGGAGGCAGCCAGCTGCTGCTGGCAAGGTGCCTCTCAGGGGGGGCTGCCTCAGGTGTGCTCTGCAAGCAGCAGGGACTTGCGATTCCTTTTTCCTCTAGGCCCCAGCTCTGATTCCTTTCTGGTTGCGTTGCAGCTGAACCGGTGAGGCCAATCGACCCTGCGGCGTGGATCTCTCATACCACGGCCATGACGGGAGCGTACCCCCGTTACGGTATGAGCCCCTCCATGAGCATCACCACATCTACCAGCTCCTCACTAACAAGCTCAATTCCCGAGTCGGAAAGTAAGTCACACTGGGGCCAGCACAGGGCAGGGGCCTTCTGCTCGGGGCCAGCAGTGCAGAGCTCTGCGCAAACCCCACCCCGGCGGCAAGCGCGATGAAAGCGACACAGCCTCCAGCCAGCTCCCGAGGGCTTCCTTAGGGCTCTGCTCCTTCATGGGGAGCAGAAAACCTTTTGCCAAAGGTCAGGAGTTGGCACGGTGCTGGTTTGTTGTCAGGGTTTGCATTCAGGAAGAGGTGGCTTTTCCCTTTCCAAGTTACAAGGCAGGCTTCCAGCTTTCTCCCTTCAGACCAATTCAGTCCTAGCAGACAGCAGAGGTGTCTGCTTCTTTTTTCTGCTCTCAGGTTTTATAAGCTCCTGGAATTCCTCCTCACCTTGACTGAAAGTGGTGTGGTAGCTCAGTGCCCTCTTTTTCAGGTGCAGTAGCTCTTTAGATAGTAGCAGCACCACTGACAAAGGGGAAACACATCTGGAGCAGAGAGCAAGTGAACCACTGCCCTGAGGAGTGCTTTAGCCTGAGATGTGTTTTCAGCCTGGAAAGGTGCTAAGGATTGCTGGGATCAAATGTATCTGCTGATTGCTGTCAAACAAGAGTCTGTTACTCTGCATTCCTCTGGAACCATTCATGTATTGTGTGCCTTGCTATACACTGATGTCATTGGGAAGTGTGCAACACAGCTGCCCTCTCAAGCATACTTTAAAAATAAAGGTTATTTGGGAGCAGAACTACATTTCTGGAGACAGCTTCTCATTTCTGTGCTAGTGACTTACAGTGTTCCCTTTCCTGAATGCAAGAAAACATGGAGTACCCCTGACCTTGAGTGTGACCTCTCCTTCCTTCAGTCCTGTTACCCACCCTGAGCACAGCAGGCAGCACCTCAGAGCCCTAGCTACAAAGAGGAACCTGTCCTGTGAACCTTTTTTGGCAGGGGAGACAAAGTTAGGGAGGAATGGAGGAGGAGGAGAGAGAGAGGTGAGGAGAGACTGAGCACTGAACAAAGAACAAAGAGCTCCATGGAAAATGAGGCTTTCTAACTTGTCATGTCCTAGTGCAAGATTCTCTCTTTCAGTTCCTCTGAGGTCAGTGGTACTGGAAGCAAATGCTCTGCAGTCTGGCTGTGAAAGTGGGAGCAGTGACTTGACAGAGCCATCCTAGATAAGTCTGGTCCATGGTTCCTTGTTCTCAGTGTTGTGAATGTCTGCTGGTTAAGTCTGGTTGTAGAGCAAGGCTGGGATAGTGTAACTGGAGGGAAAACTGCTTCCCTCCTCACTGGCCTTCCTTTGCTCCCCAGCCTCTGGATCAGGAGTGAAGTTCTGATGCCTGAAGCATTTGCACAGCCACCATCACATCAGTGCTAGTGACTAAAGCAGCTGAGATTTTGGGGTCATACAAATCACCACCCCCAGTAGGAAGCATTCTGTGTTAGCCTTTTATTGCCTCAGGTTCATTTCTTCAAAACCAGGGCTCTGCAAACCAAGCCAGACTGAGGTGTTTCATAGGAGAATATTCTCACAGTGCTTTGTGGGTGTTGGACTTGCTGGCCTCAGTCAGTGCAAATTCTGCTCCTCTTTTACTCTGCTGAAGGTAGATTTGTCCAGCCCCTTGTTCTGACCCATTCCATGAGGTTTTCTTTGAAGTGTTTCAGTGTTTTTTGGAAGTCTTGCTGCTTCCAAAATGCAGTCCATGGTCATTGTTGGAAAGTTCTTTTACTCAGTGGATTTTAAATGGAGGTTTCAAACTATTTTTGCTTAATATCATTCAGCCTGAGGTACTGCATAATGTCCTGGGGCCTTTTTTTTCCTTTGGGTAGATGTTTATTTCTTTACTCAAATAAGGATGCCAGCCAGAGGTGGTATTGCATGTGGCAGGACTAGAGCACACACCTCTTGGACTACCAGGATCTGCTATTGGGACAAAAACACCACTCAGAACCAATAACCAAAGCCTTGAGAAAGAGCTCTGTGATGCCCCAGAAAGCAATTAACTGCCTGTGCTGTTCCTCAAGATTTGCACATAGCTGTAGAGGTGGTGGTCAGGTAGGTCAGGAACTTTGAGGTCAGACCAAAGTGGGGACATTTGAGATGAATATTAGACCCAAGTGGATGCATTTGAGATGAATATTAGACCCGAGTGGATGCACTTGAGATGAATATTAGACCCAAGTGGATGCATTTCAGATGAATATCAGACCCAAGTGGATGCATTACAGATGAATATTAGACCCAAGTGGAGGCATTTGAGATGAATATGAGACCCAAGTGGAGGCATTTGAGATGAATATGAGACCCAAGTGGATGCATTTCAGATGAATATTATTTTTCTACAGCAAGTAGCAGAGTTAGAAAATACTGAGGTCATTTGGCCAGCCTTGTTCTTTAGATACAGATCACAGGTCTCCAAGAGAATACAATTTCTTGCTCCCCAGGTACTTTACTTCAAGATTGGTTTGTTGCTGGGTTTGTTTTTTTTTTCCCCCAAACCAATGTGTTGCTTTTTGCCACTAACCAAACTAACTTCAAAGCAAAAGCAAAGTGTTAGTGTGTGTGTAAGCATTGCAAGTGCATGCCTTGAGGGTCTGGGATGTTGTCATGCATTGCACGTGGGGAAGGAAGCATTTCCAGTTTTCATTGTTTCATGCTGCTTGTACCTTTGGTCAAAATGTTGGATGGCTGGAAAAGGACAAAATCAGCTCCCTTGTGCTTTTCTGAGGTGGGTGATGTGGGAAGCCTGGGAGGAGGGAATGGAGGAAAGGTTTCTGAATTGCTAATGGAGCAGAGTCTGAAACAAACACAGGACACATGTGCTCAACATGAAGTTTCTAGAGCTGAGAAGAGGAGGAGGAGAGCATCCTAGGGAGGATAATTGAGTTCTGCATAGGACACAAGAAGGCTGGTGGACTCTTGGACCCCCAGATTCACCCCACTCAATGTTAGCTGCCACTTTGCCTTTATGTGTATTAAAGAGTTTCTAAAGGACCTGGAGCCCTACCTAGAGCTCAGTTCAGCAGGGTGAAACTCATCCCTGTCCTTAATGGTTGCAGTATAAAAACTGATCAGGAAATGATGAAGCCTCTGAGGAGCCTCAGCTCTGCTCATAACCTTGTGTGAAATGCCAGTGGAGCAGTGCCAGCTGCTGAGGCATTTGGGAGCAGTGGAGTTTTATGTGTTCTGCAAGAAAAAAAATGCAGGCCAGAGTAATGCTGGGTGAGGTAACTTGGTGACTGCCACCACTGGGATCCTGGAGAGGTTTTCCTAGAGGGAAGGTGATGATGGAAGCTTTCCTCCTGATGGTGGAAGCTTTCTTTTCTGATTCCAATTCTCCTCAGTTATGCTGATGTCCAAGTTATTACAGAAACAAATGGACATTGAGACATCCTTCCCCATGCAGATCAGTATCCTTGCTGACAATGAACCCCAAAGTTAAAGAACAAGCCAAAAAAACCTTGTCCTGCAGAGTCCTGCACCACTGGGGGGCTGAGGGGCTCTTCATGGCAAACAGAAATAGAAATCAATGGTCAGAGAGCTCCTTGGGCTCCCTTTTCTGCAAATCTCAGTGCAGTGTGGGTGGAAAGAGTGCAGTGCTGCAGCCAAGACACTCAGGGACTCAGCATCTCAGCGACTCAAGTGGCTGCACTGAGCAGAGTCCCTGAAGAACTGATGAATGCTGTAGTTGATGCCCTTGATGGGGCTGCATGTGGGAACCTTTGTGTCTTTTTGCCTTCCTAAAGCTGTGCCTTGAAATGGTTTCATCCAGGCTGGGAGCTGAGAAGTTCTTTTCAGGCTGGGATCATTTCAAAGAAGCATTTAACCTTTCTTCCTTTTAGAATTAGAAGAGTCTCCCTTAACTGTGAAGAGTGACATGGCTACAATTGTCAAGGTTATGCAGCTGCCAGACTCAGGCCTTGAAATTCGGGACAGGATGTGGTTAAAAATCACCATCTCCAATGCAGTGATAGGTAAGCAGATCAAAGGAGGGCTGGGGACACAACCCAGCAGTGGTTTTTGGGAAGCAGGCTGAAGAAACCACCTTTATGTGATTTATTTTTCTTTTCCTGTCTACGACCTCTCATGCTCCCTTGACTTGGTGTCTAAGTGGGACAGGAAATCACTAAGAGCTCTTCTTTGAGCCTGGGCAGCCCAAAATGCTCCCACAGAGCTGGTCCTTAACCCTCACTTGTTATATTTCAGCTTTTCCATGCAGCTGCTTCTGGCTCTAGCAGCCAGCAGGGCAACAATCCTGGTCCCTCCAGTTCCAGACAGCCACACAACCTTAATGAAGCATCTTAATTGCATTTGAAATTACAACTAGGTCTGCCTTTGATCCTGAGTGTCCTGTGACCTCAGCTGTGCCAACAGTTAGTCAGTTACTTTTTGCTGAGAAAGGGGTTGGAGCCCAGGTGTTTAGGCAAAGTAAAGTCTCCCTCTTGAGGAAGATGATTCTTCAGTCCCTTCTGTCCTGTAAATCCTTTGCCATTGTCATTGCTGCAGCTCAGAAAGGGCTGAGCAGTGTCACTATAGAATTGGGTTTGGTGTCACTGTTAATGTGGTGTTCAAATGGATGCAAGATCCTAGACACCTAGAATGGTTTGGGATGGAAGGGACCCTAAAGATCATCCAGTTCCAACCCCCTGCCATGGGCAGGGTCACCTTCCACTAGGCCAAGTTGCTCAATCCCTCATCCAGCCTGACCTTGAACACTGCCAGGGATGAGGCATCCACAGCTTCTCTGGGTACTGCTTTGCTTCAGTAGTGTTTGGTGGTAAGTAACCTACCAGTCAGGCTGAGCTGTGAAAAGAGCATTTTAAGCTCATTGCAACAAGATTGCTGCTCTGGGCAGCCTGATCTAGTTGAGGATGCCCCTGCTGACTGCAGAGGGGGTTGGACTGGATGCCCTTCAGAGGTCCCTTCCAACCCAGACCATTCTGTGACTCATATTTGTGTTCTCTACCTGGCACAGCACATCTGGTGGGGCTGTGTGATAATCTGAGGATTAAAACAATCAAAATTAAAAGGCCAGTTTGGCTCAGGTCATGCTGTGTCTCCTCTTCCTGTTGTCACTGTAGGAGCAGATGTGGTTGACTGGCTTTACACACACGTGGAAGGCTTCAAGGACCGACGGGAGGCTAGGAAGTACGCCAGCAGCATGTTGAAACATGGCTACCTCAGGCACACTGTGAACAAAATCACCTTCTCTGAACAGTGCTATTACGTCTTTGGAGACCTCTGTGGCAGTAAGTTCCCCCCTGGGAGGGACAAAGCTGTGTGTGCTGTCTGTTGGGTGCTCACAGGGTGCACAGAGCAGAGCCCCGCAGGGCCAAGTGGGTGCTCAGAACATTCTGAAGTGTGCCAAGTGGTTGACCCTTGCTGCTGTTGGACCACTTGGATGAGATGGATGAGCTCCTCACACAGGGCATGGCACTGAGGCTCAAGAGAGCAGGATTTGTGTCTGGTGATGCTGCAGATTTCCTGCTTGTCCTCAGTTTCCAGTCTGTAAAATTCAGGTGATTCCTCCTTGACTTTTGGAAATGCTTCCAAAGTGCCTTGGCGCTCAGTGGTAATTCTGATGTCTGCCTTACGTGTGTGGGGGGCTGGATCCCTCCCTCCCTCCCCACACTGAGGTGCTGTGTTAATTGTTAGTAGCCTTGTTCATGTGCAGAAATCAGCTGCCAGGTGAGAGCAGAGTCTCAGGCTCCTCTCTCTTTTCCAGATATGGCTGCCCTGAACCTTAACAATGGTTCTAGCGGAGCCTCGGATCAGGACACCCTTGCTCCACTTCCACATCCTGCTGCTCCCTGGCCACTAGGCCAAGGATACCCCTACCAGTATCCTCTGCCCCCTCCGTGTTTCCCACCAGCATACCAAGACCCAGGCTTTAGCTATGGCAGTGGCAGTGCAGGGAGCCAGCAAAGTGAAGGTAAGAGGATTCATTTGGTCTTTCTTTTTCCAGCTGTCATTATCCCTAACCATTTGCTTGAGTCCCTTTGTGCTGTGCTCCTCTGTCTTGTGGTTTTCTGTGCTTCCTGCATGGATTTGGTGTGACTGCCCTCAACCAAACCTGTTTGGGGATTGTGATGGAGTGGCTTGGCCTTTCAGCTCTGTATTGAAGCTGCCAGTCAGCAGAAGACAGCAGAGCAGAACATGTTCTTCACAGTTACCTTGGAGTTCTGTACCCCCACTGCAAAATGCCAGTGGGGACTCTTTGTCATGACCATGGTAGCCTGGGCCTCTTGTCTTTTCCTACCCAACAGCACCACACACTAAACTACTGCTTAGATGATGCTGATCAGGCCAATGTTAATAACTCAATTGTCCACCCTGGTAGGAGAGAGGAACTATTGCCCCCCTTTGATAGAGGTCAGAGCCACTGCAACCACTTGATAGTGCTAGAAATGAGAGCATCTCAGTGCTGTTAGAACAGGGATTAGAACCAAGGTGCTCTTGGCTTTCATTTCAGTGCTCAGTACAAAAGGAAAATCACTCTCTCTGCTTGTGTGAGGTGGGCAGCCAGGTGGTTTACAGGGCTGAAACCCTGCTCAAAGGGCTGAAACCCTGCTCTCACAGAACTGAAACCCTGCTCACAAGGCTGAAACCTGCTCACAGGGCTGAAACCCTGCTCAAAGGGCTGAAACCCTGCTCACAGAGGTGAAACACTGCTTGCAGGGCTGAAACTCTGTCAAAGGGTTGAAACCCTGGCTGAAACCCTGCTCAAAGGGCTGAAACACTGCTCTCACAGAACTGAAATCCTGGTCACAAGGTTGAAACACTGCTCACAGGGCTGAAACCCTGCTCTCACAGAACTGAAACCCTGCTCACAGGGCTGAAACCNGTTCTGTACCCCCACTGCAAAATGCCAGTGGGGACTCTTTGTCATGACCATGGTAGCCTGGGCCTCTTGTCTTTTCCTACCCAACAGCACCACACACTAAACTACTGCTTAGATGATGCTGATCAGGCCAATGTTAATAACTCAATTGTCCACCCTGGTAGGAGAGAGGAACTATTGCCCCCCTTTGATAGAGGTCAGAGCCACTGCAACCACTTGATAGTGCTAGAAATGAGAGCATCTCAGTGCTGTTAGAACAGGGATTAGAACCAAGGTGCTCTTGGCTTTCATTTCAGTACTCAGTACAAAAGGAAAATCACTCTCTCTGCTTGTGTGAGGTGGGCAGCCAGGTGGTTTACAGGGCTGAAACCCTGCTCAAAGGGCTGAAACCCTGCTCTCACAGAACTGAAACCCTGCTCACAAGGCTGAAACCTGCTCACAGGGCTGAAACCCTGCTCAAAGGGCTGAAACCCTGCTCTCACAGAACTGAAACCCTGCTCACAAGGCTGAAACCTGCTCACAGGGCTGAAACCCTGCTCAAAGGGCTGAAACCCTGCTCTCACAGAACTGAAACCCTGCTCACAAGGCTGAAACCTGCTCACAGGGCTGAAACCCTGCTCAAAGGGCTGAAACCCTGCTCTCACAGAACTGAAACCCTGCTCACAAGGCTGAAACCTGCTCACAGGGCTGAAACCCTGCTCAAAGGGCTGAAACCCTGCTCTCACAGAACTGAAACCCTGCTCACAGGGCTGAAACCCTGCTCACAAGGCCGAAACACCACTCAAAGGGCTGAAACCCTGCTCACAGGGAGGAGAGTCTCTTCTGTGACAGATAACAGAGAAACAAACAAACAAAAAGATAACACTGCATGGATTAAAATCCTGACCTCCTCCTTTCCTGCCCTAGCATAATTCTGTAGTTCCTTTTCAACCCCTGGTGAATAAAAATGATGCAGTCTTTTTTGGCCATACAGTTTTGTTTGTTTGTTTGTTCGTTTTCATCACTTCCAGAGTGAGTTTTGCTTTTGGGAATGGCTGCCAGTAAAGACAGGGTGAGGATTCTCTCTCTATTTTTTTTTTCTGTGGTGCACATCTAGTAACTTTGATGAAACTTCTTCCTATTAGATTTTGCAAAACTGGGCAAAAGAATTGCATCACAGGAACTTGCTCACAAGATTTTAGCTTTGTTGCTTCCCACCTCAAAATCAGTGGCTGGGAGGAAGCTCCTGATGGTATCCAGAGGTTTTAGAGCTGCAGGCTGATGGTGCTGGAAGGAATGTGATGATTTTTTTTTTTTGGCAGCTGGTTCTGTGGGCAGTAAAATATTAGATCTCAGCTGCTGGAAGAAGAAAGGTTTGGTATTTTATCCATGCAGCCTGCTGAAAGGCACCAAGGTGTTGAATTCTGAAGGGTTTCAACGCTTCCCTTGTTCTTCTTTTGGAAACTACCCTTCAGTGTTGTTTCTTGTTTTGTAACTGTTATTCCCTTGTTTTGTTCTGAGCAAGCATTAGACTGAAGGATTCATAGAGGAATGGCTGACTCTAGGGGATTGGTAAGCTTCAAATGCCTCCATAATAATAACAACAAATTCACAGCATGACCATTTAGACTCTTGTGACCCAATTGTTTAGCTGTATTTTTATTTATTTATTTTCCTCCCCTTTTTATTTGTTTGGTTTTTAGTTTTGTTTTTTCCCTCCCCCCCCTCTTTAATTGTCTTGGACGCTCAACCTGTCCCAGTGCACAGCAGCATTTCAAACCTCAGCTTTAGGTTGGGCTGCATGTCTCCAAGACAGGCCAGTCCCTAGCTGCCAAGGAGGTGACACAAAGCTCAGAAGGACTTTCTGATTGTTCTGTGACAGGATTTAAAGGCATGTGATGGAGAGAGTGACCCTCAGCATGCCCAGAGGAGAACAGCTATGCTGCTGACTATGCTTAGCTGCAGTGGTAGATGGTTTCTGCCACCTTACATTAGGCTGCTCTGGTGGTAGGTGGTTTCTCTACCATCTCTGCCACATACCCAGTGTGAAGTGCAGCTGCAGAAAGTCAGATTCTTCTGAGGTAAGAAGTCAGCAATAACCACTTGACCTGAATTTGAAAAGCATCTCTCCACTGAAACCAGCCAAAGGTCTTCTGTTGACCTCAGGGGATTTGGGCCTGGGTGTGAGGATGCTCAGCGTGACCAAGGGTGACAGAGAAGGCAGACAGTTTCTTCTTGAAAAGCTTTGCTGATAGAAGATAACAGAGACAGTGACCAATAATAACCTGCACCTCATTTGCTTGAGGCAAGCCCCAAATGTCTGCTTCTTCCTTTTGCTTTTGCTCCCTCTCTGCATCCCGCTGGGTGCAGTGGAGCCTTGGGCTCCCAGCCGTAGTTGCAGGCCAGCTGCTGCTCTCCCTGTGCAAGCTCTGAGGTGTCTCCGTGTACCTGTGCATGGCACAACGCCTCGGCTTCCTTCTCCCCACTCTCATTGCTCAAGCCCATCAGCCACCAGCACACTCAAGCCTGGTTTGCTCATCCTTGTGGCCATCCCGACGGTCGCGCCGTGCCCGGATCCGTGGGGTTCGGTGGGAGCCTCCGCGGGGGACGCAGCGGCGCAGGGGGGCCCTAATTCCGCTTTTCTCCGTGGCCTCTAGGAAGCAAAAGCAGCGGCTCGAACCGAAGCACCAGCGAGAACAGCAGGAGGGCTCTTGGCAGGGAGAAGGACCGCAAGTCGGCCGGCAGCGGCAGCGAGTCGGAGCACACCGCCCGCAGCGGCGGGGGCGGCGGGGGGCGNGAAGCCACCACAGCCATCATTCTTACGGGCCTCCGGGAGTGCCACCCCTCTACAACCTCCCCAAACTGGGCTCCAAAGTCTACGGGACGAGCGGACCCCCTGGAGGGCCCCCGGTGAGGGAACTGAGCTCGGTGCCTCCGGAGCTGACGGGCAGCCGGCAGTCCTTCCAGAAGGCTATGGGCAACCCTTGCGAATTCTTTGTCGACATCATGTGAGGAGAGGAAGTGCCTTCAAGACTCTGCTTGGGGAAGGGCTGGGGAAGGGATCGATTGGTTTTTGTTTTGTTTTGGGGGGTGGGTGGGCAATTTGGTGAACACTAAAGAGAAGAAACTTGGCTGTCTTGCATGTTCACACCTTGCTGGTTTGCAATCGCCTCGCAGAAAAATCAACAACAGCAACAACAAAAAAAAAAAAAATCCAACCCAAACCCCACCCCAAAAACGAACGAAAAAACCCCCAAACAAACGAGATAAAAATAATCTCCTGGGATTGTGAGATATCAGCAAATTGATGGCATCTTTTCTTTATCCTTTTTGTTTCCTTCCCCTTCCCCCCTTCTTGTTTTTGGATTGTGAACGGCTTTGGTACTTGTGGCACCTCCTTCAATGCACAATTAGTGTGACCTTTTGGGGCTGATTCAAGGACTGTTTGTTTCACCTGACTTCTGAATTTCCAAGAATGCATAGTAGCACTTTTGTGGGGCTTTTTTTTTTTTTAATTATTATTATTATTATTTTCCCCTGTTTTTTTCTCCTCCAAGGAAAAAATGACTGTTGGTTGGTATCTGTGATACTGCCTTTGGAATGCTGCTCCTTGGATGCATCAATCAGCACTCAGCAAACGCTTGCAAGTGTAAGGACAACTCCTGCTTGGAAAGGAGCAGGCTCAAAGCAATTCCTAGCAGAAGGCAACGTTGTGGCTACATTCTTCTGCTGCCTAGGGAGGAGAAATCTTTCTTTCCTTCTTTCCCTCTTCTTTCCCTCTTCTTCCCCCCTTTCTTTCCCCCTTTTTTCTCCCTTCTTTCTCCCTTCTTTCCCCCTTCTTACTTCTTTCTTTTCCCCTTTCTTTCCCCCTTTCTTCCCCCTTTCTTCCCCCTTTATTTCCCCCTTTCTTTCCCCCTTTCTTTCCCCCTTTCTTCCCCCCTTCTTTCCTTTTTTTTTTTTTGTTTTAAGATATTATTCTGTCAAGGGAGTGGTGGAGTCTTGCTGCTGTATGTGTTCATTGTGCAGAACTTGTAAAGTTATTGCATTTTCTATCACCCTGGGGAGGTTGTGTAGCTGCAGGTCTGTTCCTGGGCATTTCAAGTCACATCCTGCTGCTGAGGGATGTGTCTGGTCCTTCTGCTTCTAACACCCCTCTTGCTTACAGGTTTTAAAAGTTGCTTCCACAGGACAATTGCTGCTGCACAGTTCTGCCAGTGTAGCTGCAGCTTCTCCCTTTTGAAGGGGTTGTTCACCCCTAGGTAAATCCTGCTCTCACTGGGACATGGCTGTTCATTTGGGTCACCTCTTGTTCCATTCTTAATTTCTGAGCACTATCTTCCCTACTTTGGGGTTTTTTTTATGGCAATAGAAACCTGGAGATGCCTGATCCCAATTGCAGTGTTACCTGAAGGGGACATGTTCTGAACACAGATGGGGACTAGCTAGGTGGGGAAGGGGGGGTTGAGAACAGTTCATTAATGGTACAATGAATGAATCTTTACACCTGAGACGTAGCAAGACCTGTGCTAAAGCTCCTGCTGGGGAGCTTTGACTTCAGCAACTGCTGTTTTCTATCCCCAAGATTTCATTACTCTGTGTTTTTCACTCTAAGGCTATGGATGCTTGCTAAAGCACATTCAGGAACCTTCCCTGAGGTTTGAGAAGCTTTTCTGAGGTACCTGAATGAGGGTATGGTAGGAGCACACCCACACTCTGTTCTGGTGGCTCATTTAATGGGCAGTAAGTGTTAAGCTGCAGTCACTTAGTGGCATTTGACCACGGGGCCATGCCTCAAGTTAAATCTTCTTTTGTGAGGTGCCTGCTTCTGGCAGGTTTTAGGGCAGGTGCTTTAAAATCAGTCTTTGCTGTATATAAATATTCTCTCCCCTGGTAACAAAAGCTTCTTGTTATGTTCCATGCTTTATGGGTAGTGTAAGTATCCAATAGGAATGTCAAAAGAGATCATGGTCTTTCTAGCTGCCTGTAGTGCCACCTTCCTTTGCCACCCTGAAAAACTGTCCCATGTTGTGTGTTCATTCTGAGAGGTTTGTCACTCCTTTTGTTCCTACAGATCTGTGGGTAAACAGATCCCTGTCAGAAAAGCTCAGAGTAACATTTTCAGCTGTCTGTGTGAATTGGAGCTTTAAGTCTCAGAAGGGAGCTGGGTATTTGGGAAACAAGCTGTATGTCTCTCAGACTAGGTCCTCCACTTACTGAGCTTCTAAACTAGCTGAGTGCTTTGGGAGAGCTTTTCTTTGCCCAGCACCTCCCCAAAAGGATAAAGGTTTGTGAAAGCAATGCTTTCACTGTCCCCCATCTGCAGGGCTTGCTCAGACTGCAAAGAACAGCACTACCTAAAGCCTGACTGCACCCCAGTAGCCTTCCTTTTCCTTTCCTCCTCCCAGCAGCACAGCAAAGATGCTAACAAAACTCAGTAAACTGTTTGAAAAGCAATGAAATAAATCAGGGTAAAAGAGTTCTCTCATTCTGCTGTGCCTCCAGGAGGCACTGTTAAGGAGTCTGTGACTTAAGACTGACAATCAGCTGTGCTTCTACTTTGCAATTAATTTCATTTTTTCTGATCTCATTTCTATTAGAATTTTTTTTTCCTTTTTTTCTTTTTTTTCTGGCTCACTTTGTCTGAAGGCAAAACTCACAGAGCTGGAGGAGAAAAAAAAAAAAAAGACATTTTAATGAGATCTTTCCAAAAGGGATTAAAAGCTGGGGGCTGAGCTTTCACCCATGGAAGAAATGTGTTTTGATTTCCTTTTGTCTGTTCAAGAGTTGCAGTTTACACACCTGCTGAAGTTTGAGGTTTGTTTTTTGTTTGTTTTGTTTTGGGTCTTGTTGTTATGCCATTAGCAGAAACTGTTCTGTGTCTTGCTGGTCTTTGCTGCTATGTTGAAAGGACTCTGTTAGATACTTGTGTGTCTGTGGATAGCTCTGGAGGGAGGCTGACAGTCCCAGAACATGGGTGTGGGGAAAAGGATTTCTCTGCTGAGGAAATCAGGCTGCAAAACCCAGCCTGAAGCAGCTTCACCCACAAACAAGCTTCCATTCCAGGCTGGTAGTGAGTGCTCTGAATGGACTGTGCAGCATGTGGAGCATGTTGACAACAGCAGGAGAATGTAGATGCCCCTTCTGTGAACAGTGCAATACAGGATGGCCACTGGGTGTGAAACAGAAGCCTGATCCTCGCCTTGTGATGGGCAGGGGAGAGGCTGCTTGGAGTGAGTGCAAAGTTAGGCCTGGAGCATTGCTAGCTCTTGGTTTTCAGAGGTGAATGAAGACAGGAGATCTCCCAGGTCCCACCCTTGGCTTTCAATGCATGTGCATGTCTGTCTGCACCAAGGGGCTCAAAGTTTCTCCTGCTGGGGACAGTACCACCTGCAGAGCAAAGTGCCACCAGTGCCCACAAAGCTATTTGCAGTAGTAGGGAGGTCTGTGCCAGGTGGATGGAAGTTCAGGGGCTGGAGTCCTGCAGAACTATCTGTTCCTCTCACCAGGGCCTGAAATTTCTCTCTGATCTAATGTCAAGTAACTGGCCCTGGTTGGGCTCTACTACAAGGAGAAGTTCTGGGTTTGCTGGTTTAGGGCATGGAACCAGCCTGGTGCCAGCAGTCTTGCACAGTGGCCATTTGTGTTCTGGAAGTGAGAGCCCTCAGCACCTGCCTGTGCTCTGCAGCTGAGCTGAGTGCTCCTGCAGACCTGCCCACAGCTTGGAAGGAGGACTAAGAGGTATGTTTGGAAGATCATGTGGTGAGAAACCAGTGTGGGATGACGTCCCCTCTCCAAAGGAGGTCATATCTGTAGGGGTGATACACCCCCACCCTCCAGATTAACTCCAAGGAGTAAAATGTTGTGGCAAATAAGTCTTAAAAGCACTGCTCTTGTCTTTTTACCTCCTGCTTTTCCAAGGTAACAGTCCCCTGGACACCTGATCCAAAGGTATATTGGATGGCAAGCAATGATGCACAGACATTGACTTTTGCTATCATTTTTGTTCTCTTCAAGTGGGCAAGTCCCCACCTTGAGACTTGACAGTTGATGTCATTGTTTTGGTTTTGTTTTGCATTTAACTGGATTGTAATGAGATTGAGTTAAAATTATTCTAATCAGTGATTAGAAACAAAAAAAAAAAAAAGAAAGAAAAAGACCTGTAAAGAATTTTCTGTACAGTAGAGGAACAAAGTTACATGAATTTAAAGAATGAAACCCTCCCTCCCCCAGACTATCACCTGTTCTAGAATTGGTTCTACTCAAAGAGTGACCTCTTACTAGCATGGACTGCACTGTTCCTGTTAAATGTCTATTGCATAATTGAATTATTTCCTTTTTTTTTTTGTAGATATTGTATTAAAACCCAAGTGTCTGTATAGTTAATATATAGCTGCTTATGTGTAAATGCTATTTTAAACACTAAAAAGCTTTTAATTTTATGTGATAACCCCAGTGTATGGCTTCAGTTCTTTGCACTACTGCATTAGCTTTGATCCAAGAAGGAGGAAATCTTGGTGGCATCTCTTCTTTCCACACTGAATTTCAGCCTCTGGACTGGAGGAGGTGTTTTAGGAGCTAAAGATGATTGGCAGCTGGGAGCTGTGTGGGTTTTATGGTGCTTCAGAAGTGCTTCCAGTTCAGAGTGTGACAGGGACCCTGTCAAGGCTCAGTGCCAGGCTGGGTCACAGATGATTGGGGTGCAGACCCCTCCCTGCAGGTTACTGCCACCTGACTGGACACAAGACCTTGCCCTTCATCACAGGTCCTGCAGCTCTGAGCTACTGACCAACACTGGGAGGCAGGAGTTGTGCTTTCCCCTTCAGCTGCTCTACCTCTTCATTATTGAGCTTCTCCCTCCCTCAGCATGGCAGCAGTAGGGACACAGGGGAGGCTGAGGACAGTTTGTGATGCAAAGGACACAGGAGAGGCTGAGGACAGTTTGTGATGCAAAGGACACAGGAGAGGCTGAGGACAGTTTGTGATGCAAAGGACACAGGGGAGGCTGAAGACAGTTTGTGATGCAAAGGACACAGGGAAGGCTGAGGACAGTTTGTGAAGCAGAGGACACAGGGAAGGCTGAGGACAGTTTGTGAAGCAGAGGACACAGGAGAGGCTGAGGACAGTTTGTGAAGCAGAGGACACAGGGAAGGCTGAGGACAGTTTGTGAAGCAGAGGACACAGGAGAAGCTGAGGACAGTTATGAAGCAGAGGACACAGGGGAGGCTGAGGACAGTTTGTGAAGCAGAGGACACAGGGGAGGCTGAGGACAGTTTGTGAAGCAGAGGACACAGG
>VXBD01011320.1:157078-203993 GCA_013399975.1 Indicator maculatus
CATTTGAGCAAAAAAAAAAAAAAAAAAATCAACCTCCCCCCTCCCAGGCTGGCCGGGGAGCAGAAGGTGAATCAAGGCAGGAAAAAAGAAATCCCTTAAGTACACTAAGTGTAGTGCTTCTCTTACTGTAGAGCCAAAGCTCTACACATAAATACAAAACAGGTACAGGTTTTCTCTTATGAAGTGAGGCATCCTGGGTAGCTTTGCCAGTGTGTCAGTTCCCTGCTGGTAAAGGGAGAGTGACCAAGGACCTAGAGCCTGATGCTCTAGGAGCCACTTTTCACCTGGTTCATCCTACATCTGTCAGGATGTGGCTCTTTAGCATCCCACCTGTCAAGGAAGATCAAGCAGCTGATGCTGGGCAAAGAGCTCCTGGGTGATGCTGTAGACCTTGGAGATGTAGGGCAAGGCCTCACCCAGCATAGTGACAGCTTCCTCGGTTGTCCCCACGTTCATGATCTCCAGGAAGGCGTTTCGGGGCGGCAGGGTGCAGAAGGCCACCGTGGCAGCCTTGCGAATAACCCAGGGGTGGAAGGCAGCCAGAGACGCGTTGTAGGAGTCCGTGCAGATGACAGACGTCCGTGAGTCCTCCTGACCCGTCCTCAACCCTTCCAGGAAGAGCTGCAGCCAGCGCAGGGCCCTGTGGAGGCGGAGGACGGTGCGGCATCCGGAATCGGGGTGGCCAGACCGCTTCTGCAAGTCCACCAGCCCGTTGGCCAGCTCATACTCCACCATGGACTGCAGCGAGACGTACTTCTCCCGCTGCTCGCCGCCGCAGTAGCTCTCCATGATCTGCACCTTGGCCACGGCGTCCTTGGAGACGAAGGAGAAGATAGTTCCCAGGCGGTGCAGGAACCTGCGCGCAGGGGGGAGATGCTCAGGTTAACCGGCGGCAAACCAAACACGGACGCCGGGGGAGAGGTCTCCGAGAGCACTCACCGGATGAGCCCCCGCCAGCCAGACAGGTAGGGGCCCAACAGCACCTCCCGCCGCTCCGTCACGCAGGTCTGGAAAGCGGCGAGAACCTCCCGCAAGCTGAACTCATCTTCCGCCATCGCGCACTCGCCGCTACTTCCGCTCGACGTCACTCTCAGCCTGACCAATCCGTAGCGGCTCCTGCCACACGTCACCATCAAGCTCCACCAGTCCGCAGCGGCCACTGTCTCACGTGAGCAGCGGCCGGACCAATCCGTAGCGGCTAGGGCGGACCCTGGTGGGCTGCGTAATGGCGTTGGAGGAGCAGGCCCTGCGCGGCGGTGAGCGGGGTCGGGGCACCGTTGCTAGGGCCGCGGTGGGTTGGGGGCTTCGTTCCGGGGTCCTGCGGGGCGAGGGGTGCCGGGAGCGNGGGTGGTTATCCAAGGCTGAATTCCCATGGGTTGTTAATCACCCAGTTTTTGGCCTGACTTGTGTTTTCTGACTGTTTCCCTCCTAGGATGAAGTTGAGCTTCTGCTTAAGCCTTCTGCCACTGAAAAACAATCCCAATGGCAGCCGTGAAAACGCTTCAATCCTCTTCTCTTTTCGTGGCCCTCACTGGACTGTTTCTGAAGTAGTTTGCCGTGCAGGTTGAGGTTTAGAGTGTTGAAATGCCTGAAATCAAAGTCACTCCTTTGGGTAAGTCCCATCTAAAATCATCCTGCAATCAAGACACTGGAAAACTTTGGGATTTGGAACTCAAAGCACCATGCGTTATGTGCTGCGTGTGTGCCACACAAAGGGGACACTGCAGAGTGTGTTAGTTACACAGCATCCTGACTTGGGGGCTAAAAAATCCACAGGAAGTTAATTTGTCTGTTATAGATATTTTTTTTTTTTTAATGGGATGCAGAGAAACTGTTGATTTGTATTTATGTACTGGGAGGACAGAGGATGTGTTTTTTCCTGATGAAGGTCTGTGCCTTCACACAGTGAAGAAGGTGCCAAGAAGAAGGGGCCAGGCTCTTGTCAATGGTGTCCTGTGATAGGATGAGGGGCAGTGGGTACAAACTGGAACACAGGAAGTTCTGCCTCAACATGAGGAAAAACTTCTTTGCTGTGAAGGTGACAGAGCCCTGGAGCAGGCTGCCCAGAGAAGTTGTGGAGTCTCCTGCTCTAGAGACTTTCCAAACCTGCCTGGATGTATTCCTGTGTGAGCTGCCCTGGGTGATCCTGCTCTGGCAGTGGGGGTTTGGACTTGATGATCTCTAGAGGTCTCTCCCAACACCCTACTATTCTGTGATTCACTGTGAGGCAAGGAACTTGGGAAGTGCAGAGCCCTGGGAACACTGAGTTCCTTCCTACTCCTTTCCAGATAATTTTACCTTTACTGGAAGCTGTGTGGCTGTGATTGCCCAGGGGTGGGCAGAGAGAGTTGTGTCCTGCACCTGAACTGCTCCTGGGTTTGGATGCAGTGCTCTGCCATAGTTTTGCTCTCATAAACTTAGGCACTGGGCTAAGTCAAGTCACAGAATCATAGAAGAGAATCATGGAAGAGACCTCCAAGATCATCAAGTCCCACCACCATGGCCATTAAACCATTTCCCCAAGTGCCATACCACAGGTTTCTTGAACACCTCCAGGGATGGTGACTCCACCACCTCCAGCCTGTTCCAGTGCCTCTCCCAGATCTTCCCTGGAAGGAGGGACTAGCCTTTTCTGTACCAGAAAAGGGGCTGGGGAGTTTGTATGGAGCTGCAAATGCTTGTCTTTAAGTGCCTGTGGCTGTTGCCAGAGATGCTCACTGGCCTGTCCCCTGCATGCCCCCAGGGGCTGGCCAGGACGTGGGGCGCAGCTGCATCCTGGTGTCCATCGCCGGCAAGAACGTGATGCTGGACTGTGGGATGCACATGGGCTACAACGATGATGTGAGTGTGCTGGGGACCCAGGGCTTGTGCTGAGGGGCTCCCAAGCTGCCTGGCCTTCCCCAGCAGGGCTCCTGCTCCCTTCCTCTGCTCTGTTCCCTTCTGTTTGAAGGCTGCCTGCCTCCTGGGGCTGGTGGGCAGTGGTGCAGCTGGCTGGGGCTGTGTCTGATGGGTGGCCTGGTTTGTGTGTCCCTGCAGAGACGTTTCCCTGACTTCTCCTACATCACTCAGAATGGAAGGCTGACTGATTTCCTGGACTGTGTGATCATCAGGTGAGGAAGCTTCCTTGGGAAGCAGGAGAGCTTTGTGGACTGGGATTTCATCATATTCTGTCTGCCTCCTTTATGTCCTGCAGTACTGGAGCAAGATCTGGGCTTTAAATCTGAGCACCAGGAGGGCCAGAACCCTGTGTGCAGCTTCTCTTTCATCCTTTGTGTCTCTGCAGCCACTTCCACTTGGACCATTGTGGAGCTCTGCCCTATTTCAGTGAAATGGTTGGTTATGATGGGCCCATTTACATGACACATCCCACCAAGGCCATCTGCCCCATCCTGCTGGAGGACTACAGGAAAATAACTGTGGATAAGAAAGGGGAGATCAACTTCTTCACTTCCCAAATGATTAAAGACTGTATGAAGAAAGTGGTTGCTGTGCATCTTCACCAGACAGTTCAGGTAAAGGATCACTTCTGCATGCTCCGGATTGCTGTGGGAGTGTTTTCTTTGCAGGAGCAAGTTCTTTACCTTAGGAAAAAGTTCTGCACCATGAAGCTGCTGGAACACTGCAACAGGTTGCTCAGGGAGGTGGTTGAAGCCCCACCCCTGGAGATACTTAAGATCAGGCTCACTGGGGCTCTGAGCAGCCTGATCTAGTTGAGGATGTTCCTGCTGACTGCAGAGGGAGTTGGATTAGATGAACTTAGGAGGTCCTTTCTGACCCAGAGCATTCTGTGACTCAATTTTGGTTTGAAATGTGGGCACTGATGCAGTGTTGTGTTGGTGCAGGTGGATGAGGAGCTGGAGATCAAAGCTTACTATGCAGGCCACGTGCTGGGAGCAGCCATGTTCCAGATCAAGGTTGGCTGTGAGTCAGTGGTGTACACTGTAAGTGCAATGTTTGTTACAGTTAAGTTGATTCTGTGAACAGATTTCCAGGTGCTTTGCATCTCCTCTTGATGGCCTGGGGAATGTTAATGGATTTCTCTTCTTCCTTCAGGGTGATTACAACATGACACCAGACAGACATTTAGGGTAAGTAGGAGGCAGAGTTTCTATGAGGAAAGATTTCAGGACAGGAAAGGTGACCTTCCTTCTGTGAGAGGGAGATTTCAGCACAGCTTCTTGGGGCTTCTCAGCATTGATTCTTGGTTGGGAGACTGCAGCATTAAGCATGGAAAGATAAATGTCAGTTTGAGTTATGAGAGTGAACAGATGGATATTGATTCTTCTAGACAGACTTTAATGTCATCCTCTTCTGGATGCTCAACTAATGTATTTTTAAAGCTGTGTCATGTAAAAGACATTAAATGGTTGGAGCAAGTCCAGAGGAGACCACAAAATTGCTGGGAGGGCTGGAACCCCTCTGCTGAGAGGGCTGGAACCCCTCTGCTGAGAGGGCTGAGAGGGTTGGGATTGTTCAGCCTGGGGAAGAGAAGGTTCCAAGGAGACCTTCCAGTGCTTCAAGAGGCTGATCAGAAAGCTGGGGACAGACTTTTGAGCAGGGCCTGTTATGACAGGACAGGGGGTGGTGGTTTGAACTGAAAGAGGGAGACTCAGAGTGGAGAAGAGAAGGAAGGAAGGACGTTTTTATGCTGAGGGTGGTAAGATGCAGCCTAGGCTGCCCAGAGAGAGGTGGTAGCTGCCCCATCCCTGGAACCACTCCAGGTCAGGTTGTTTGGGGCTCTGAGAACCTGCTCTAGTTGCCATGGCAGGGGGGGTTGAACTAGATGAGGTTAGTCCAAACCGCTCCAAAAGGAGTTCCTGGTGCTGCTGCAGAGCTCCTGGATGCCTTCGGGCCAAGGCAGTGCACCTCTGGCCTCCTGCTTTCCTGCCTGCAGATGGAGACAGTGACAGTCCCCAGCCTCTCTGAGGCCTGCAGATGAGAGCTGCTGCTGGGTACATCTCTGGAGTTGATGGATTAGTTTTTCCCAATGCCTTTGTCCCAGAGCTGCCTGGATCGATAAGTGTCGCCCAGACCTGCTGATCACGGAGTCCACCTACGCCACCACCATCAGGGACTCCAAACGCTGCAGGGAGAGAGACTTCCTCAAGAAAGTTCATGAGACTGTGGAACGAGGAGGGAAGGTACTGGGGGCCTGCTGGAAACCTGGGAAGGGACTTTTCACAAGGGCTTGGAGTAACGGGATGAGGGGGAATGGATTGAAGCTTGAGGGCAGATTTAGACTGGAGAGTAGGAAGAAATTCTTTGTAGTGAGGGTGGGGAGACACTGGGACAGGTTGCCCAGGGAGGTTGTGGATGTTCCCTCCCTGGAGATGTTCAAGGCCAGGCTGGATGAGGCCTTGAGCAAGCTGAGCTGGTGGGAGGTGTCCCTGCCTGTGGCAGGGGGTTGGAACTGGAGGATCTTGAAGGTCCCTTCCCCAACCCATTCTATGACTCTATAGTGCTCTAAGTGATGAACTCTGAGGCTCTTCTTGCCTCTCTAGTGCTCTGTAACCATTAAACTCTGGTACCTGCCTGTGACCACTGCATGGCACTGAAGGTGTTCTTGTGTTCTTCCACCTGCACTTTATCTAACACTTAATTTTGCCAAGGAGAACCCCAAACAATAAGGTAATAGAGACTGCTAGGGAAAGGCTTTGCTTACAGTCTGCAAAGGTGGAGGATAAAGGTGAAATTAACTTCATTTCCATCTTGGGTAATGAAGGATCCTCTTATGAGAATATGAAGAAGGTGAGCCTAAGGTGCTAGGCAGGATAGGTGCTGCTCAGATACCACACTGCCTTTTGTTCCAAATCTGCAGAACAAGTGCTGGGGCAGCTCATCTCAACTCCACTGTCACCTAGGAAAGTTGGACCAGATGACCCTTGGGGTCCCTTCCAACCATTCTGTGATACTTCTGTGGGGAAATAAAGGCAGTAAAAGGGCATCAGAAAGCAAGAGGGAGCTGAGGGACTTGTTGAGAAGCCACACTGCAGTGCTGTTCCCATGCTGTTGGGGTCTCTCAGACTCTCCATCATTCAATTGCAGGTTCTCATCCCAGTTTTTGCCCTTGGCCGTGCCCAGGAACTTTGCATCTTGTTGGAAACCTTCTGGTGAGTGCAGTCCCTTCAGTGTGTGTCCCACCTCCATTTGTCTTCCTCAGGTTGTGGTCCTGGCAGGTTTGTGATTCTTTCATGTTGTGTTAAGTCCAAGGATGTTCATCAGTGGTCCTGCCATTTGTGGATTGGTTTTTGTAGCCTCTTATCCATCATTCCTGACTCTGAGCAGTAAAACACAAAGGTGAACCTGCTCTGGCAGGGGACTTGGATGCTCTCTGCAGGTCCCTTCCAACCCCTACCATTCTCTCCTCTAAACATTGAGCATCAACTGTCCTTTAACAAAAATTAATTGCAGCTTTGCCACTTGTAAAGAGGAGAGGGAGGAGGGAGGAACAAGAAGTAAACTTAAAATAAGGAGTGGGTGGAATCATTTCTGTTAATACAAAGTGCTGCCACTTCATTAAATCTTACAGCAGAGTGGTTGATATTTGGAATGGGAATTGTCTGCAGTGATACTGGAATGGGAATTGTCTGCAGTGGCAGCCACAGGCAGGGTGAGAAGGAGACTTGGACTGAAGCTGCTCTGTAGGAAGTTGATGCCCAGCCCTGTGCTGTTGTTGTACTACTGCTGTACAGACTGAGAGGAGGCTGTGCACAAAAACACCTTTGGAGGCTTCCATGGCTTTATGGACTTGGATCCTGGCTCTCCATGCTCATACTTTGTCCCTCACAGGTCTCTTGGAACTCTTTTTGTTTTCCTGCAGGGAAAGAATGAATCTGAAGGCTCCCATCTACTTCTCCACAGGGCTGACAGAGAAGGCCAACCATTACTACAAGCTCTTCATCACCTGGACTAATCAGAAGATCAGGAAGACCTTTGTGCAGAGGAACATGTTTGAGTTCAAACACATCAAAGCCTTTGACAGGGCCTTTGCAGACAACCCAGGGCCTATGGTAGGTGGATTTGCAAGGTAAGAGCAGGGGTGGCAGGCAGGGAGCTGGCTTTGTGTCACTGGCCCTGGCTAAGGCAAACCTCTTAGCATCCTCTGCCCTTTCACAGATTGCATTGGAAGGGACCCTCCAAGGGCATCTTGTCCAGCCCCCCTGCACTCAGCAGGGACATCTCCAACCGGATCAGGCTGCCCAGGGCCACATCAGATCTGTTCTTGAATGTCTCCAGGGGTTGGGTCTCAACCACAGCCCTGGGCAACCTGTTCCAGTGTCTCACCACTCTCACTGTGCAGAATTTCCTCCTGATGCTAACCTAAATCTCCCCTGCTCTAGTTTCAAACCATTGCCTCATCCTTCTAAACAGTCCCTCCCCAGCCTTCCTCTAGGCAACTTTTGAGCATGATGGACCATTATAAAACTGTTCAGTTTCTATCAATCAGAGACTGGATGCTCACAAAATTTTCCTAGAACAGTTCAGCTTATGTGAAAATTAGAATAAAATAGCAAAAAATTCCTGCCTGGAGCTTTGGTGTAGTAAAGAAGTGTTCTAGACTGTGTATCAGTGGATGCTCTCCCCACTTGGAGTGTTTCTGTATTACAAGTGCTGTTAGCTTTGTATTAAATATTCATTTTTTTATCATTCCAGGTTGTGTTTGCAACCCCTGGTATGCTTCATGCAGGACAGTCCCTTCAAATCTTCAAGAAATGGGCAGGGAATGAGAAGAACATGGTAAGAAATTGTGTTCTTGGTGTGTGCTGATGTGAGGGGTGGCACTGACACAGTCAGAAGGACAGAGGGGGCAGGAGAGCATTTCCTGAGCACCCAGAGTTAGCTGACACAAGTCCTCTACTGAGCCAGCCCAGGGCAGAGCTCTTTCAAGCTCTGAGTTTTCCTTCCTGTGTGTGATGGCAGCAGAGGAGAGGCATCACAGAATGGGTTGGGTTGGAAGGGAGCTCCAAAGGTCATCCAGTCCAATCCCCTCCATTAGCTCAGATTGCTCAGAGCCTTGTCCAGCCTGACCTTGGATGGGATGGAGCCTCAATCACCTCCTGGGCAACCTGCTGCAGCCTTCCAGCACCCTCATGGTGCAGAACTTGTTCCTCACATCCAATCTAAATCTGCTCTTCAATTTCAAACCATTGCCCCTGCTGCTATCCTCTGCAGCCTTCATGTAGCCTCCTTCAATCCTGGAAGGAAAGCTGGAACCTTAGACATGGAGATGATGTATTCCCAGAAATGCTTTGTTAATGTGAAGCTGCTTGAAAGCCTCCTGGAACTAGCATGAGACTCTGGAGTGCTGTATGGATTCCAGCAGTTTGCTCTCTCCTTTCCTTGGCTGTTCCCAAGCTGCAGAGCAAAGCAAGCAGCTGCCCAGGGAGGGAGGGAGGGTTGTGTGTGAGATGTTCACACCACAAAGCTCCTCAGCATGATGGCCTTGTGCTTTATGTCACACACAGCCCGGGGCAGTGGGAGCTGGAGTTTGTCAAGAGGGGGTGCTGAGGAACATGCTTTAGCACCAGGCCTGCTAGAGTCAGAGAAGGGTCTTGATGATCTAGAAGAGCTTTTCCAACTAAAGCAATCCTCTAACTGTGTGCTTCCCCTCTCAGGTCATCATGCCTGGCTACTGTGTGCAGGGAACTGTAGGCCATAAGATTCTGAGCGGGCAGCGCAAGCTGGAGATGGAAGGAAGGCAAATAGTAAGTGGGAGTTGCAGGGAGGAGCGTCTGGGGGGAGCTCTGAAGAACGTGAGGAGGTGGTGGTTGGATAGCAGCTACTTGTAGTGGGAATGTAGCACACACACCATGGAACATAGCCCAGGAACATTTCATTTGGAGTTGGGCTGGGGGTTTTTCTCCTTTACGCTGGCAGCAGTGTCCCTCTGCCAGGAGACTCTAACCATTACAAATGTGCCCCTGCTAACAACCAGGCCCCATCAGCTAAAAAATGATCCATTTATAAACTGATCCTAACTGACTGTCCTGAAGTGTTGATTTATTCTGGCACAAGTGGGAGCCGTGTCATGGAATCACAGAATGGCAGGGAGAGGGAAAGGACCTCTCGAGTCCAACCCCTGCCAAAGCAGGATCACCCTGGGCAGGTCACACAGGAACACAGCCAGCTGGGTCCTGAAAGGCCCCAGGGAAGGAGACTCCATGGTCTGATGCTGATCCTGTGCATCAGGGAGAGCTTTTCTGTTCAGCACCATCTTCAGTCTTAGCACACAAGCAGCTCTCACCTTACTCTCCAGTTTGGGGGTTGTGCTTCCTTCTGTACGCTGAACACAGAGGAGCCCTGGGCTGTCTGTGTGCTTGCAGTGGTGCAAAGCCTGATTCAGCAGGCCTGTGCTTTTCTGCTCCTCCTCCCCAGCTGGAGGTCAAGATGCAGGTGGAGTACATGTCCTTCAGTGCCCATGCAGATGCCAAGGGAATCATGCAGCTGATTCGCCAGGCTGAGCCCCGGAACGTTCTCTTGGTCCATGGGGAAGCCAAGAAAATGGAATTTCTGAAGCAGAAAATCGAGCAGGAATTTCGTAAGTACAGTGCTGCCCCTGGGCAGGGGCTGGGGGCAGAGGGACAGCAAAGTTCCCACCCTTAATCCACTGGGCCTCAGCACAGGCTGCCCAGAGAGGTGAATCCCAGCACTGGAGAGGCTTCAGAGCCACTGAGGAGTGGTTGGACTGGATCTTCCTAAAGGCCTTTTCCAGCCCAAATGCTTCCATGATTCTGTGGAGTTAGGCATGAAGTAACTTGGAGGAAACCACTACCCATCCCATACCTGAGCATGTAACAGCCATGCCATGGTACTGCCCAGGGGCACTTGAAGTTAAAGCTGCTTTGTTGTATCAAACAGTTCAGCACTTAATGAATTAGCATTTCTTTAGAGTCCTAAAAGAAGCAGAGGCAGGCAGAGTGCACTTGAAAGTGTAAATTAGCAACTTCTCTTCATTAAGAGTTCTTTTCTGGAGCTCATTCCCCTTAACTCCTTGGAAACAGCTCTGGAAATGGAGAGTTGAGCCTGGCTGGTACCTTAGCTGCTGCAGCTTTCTTTGCAGTCCTTTGTTGCCCAGCAGCCTGCAGGCAGTTCTCTTACCTTGATTTGTTAGCTCTTCACCCTTCCCAAGGAGCTCAGTGGAGGGGTTTGAGGGTGGTTCTGGTGAGGATGTTGGCCTGAAGCCTGAGCAGCAGTTCTGCTTTTCAGCCTCTTTCAGATCCCTGCTGTCCCCTTTCAGCAGAGTTACTAAACTTCTCCTCCTGCCCTCACAACAGCTACAGCTGGCTGCTGCCAAAATCACAGCAGCCAGGGGCACTGCCTGGGGGTGGAGTGAGGCTGGGTGGGGGAAGTGCTCCTGCAGCCCTCCTGACACTGGTTGTTCCCCTTGCAGATGTCAGCTGCTTCATGCCTGCCAATGGAGAGACCACAACCATCTTCACCAACCCCAGCATCCCAGTGGACATATCCCTGGGGCTTCTGAAGAGAGAAACAGCACTAGGTGAGAAACTGCTAACCAGAAGCTTCATCTTCTGGACCCTGTGTGGTAGAGGGCTGGAAACAGTGTGGCAGGGCTGGTGGTGGCAGTGGGGACCCAGGGCAGTGCTCCCTGGGACAGAACAGGTTGGGGCAGCATGGAGGGGTTGAGAGCAGCCTGGGAAATGAAGCATCTCCTGTGCTGTGCCTGCCTGCAGTGGTGTTTAAAACCAAACACACCCCCACTGCTCATTGCCCACCATGAAAACAACCTCCAAGGCTGCTTTTTACAAGCTGGAATTACTTTGTTAGACCCATCTTAAAATAATCTAAACCCTCTCCAAGCAGGAGGTGACTGGGGAAGAGAGGCAGATGTTGTGTGTTACTAAGCATGGCTGAGGGGGAGAGTTCTGATCAGGGTTTGAGCACCACACACCTTACTGGAGATGGAGATCTTAGTCTCTGAAGGCCAGCAAGGACTCAGAACTCCAGCCTATGAAGTCCTCTAGCAGCTGGGACCTCAGCAGGGATTCAGCTCCAGTCTGTTGAGTCCTCTAGCAGCTGTCTGGTGTGGTAAGAACACCACCATTAACCACATCACCTTTCTCTTCCCTTGGCCTTGGCCTAGGTCTCTTACCAGATGTTCTGAAGCCACAGCTGATGCATGGCACATTGATGATGAAGGACAATGTGAGTAAAAAATGTCTTCTCTTTGTCTTGTGTCCTCTGTGTGTTGTCATCACTCAGCTGGAGTTCTGGGTGAAGGAGGAAGTGAAGAGGAGCAGCCCTGGGAAGGTCAATCTGTCAGACAGACCTTAGCTGGTCACTTGTCTTGACTGATGCCTTCACCAGCTCTCAGCCTCTTGCTCTTCAGGAACAAAACTAGAAATGAGTAGATAGAGATGGGATATTAGGAAGAAATTCTTCCCCATGAGGGTGGTGAGACACTGGCACAGGTTGCCCAGGGAGGTGGTGGAAGCCTCACCCCTGGAGGTTTTTGCAGCCAGGGTGGATGTGGCTGTGAGCAACCTGCTGTNACCTTCCTCCCAGCCAGGAGCATGTGCAGCTTGCACCTCCTCCTGCTGCAGTGGGTGGCATGCTGGGGGTGGCCAGATGGTTGCCTTTGGGCCTGCAGTGGACCTGCAATGCTGTCTTCCCCCCCCCATGCCCCCCCACCAGCACATGGCTGGTAGTGTGGATTCCCCACCCCGGGAGCCCTCACCCTGAGCCCTGTGGCTGCTGTGGGTGGAAGGGGATGATCCTTTGTGACCGTTACTCACACTGTTCCATCCTCGAGGTCCCTTCCAGCCCTAGCCCCTCCCTGACTGTGTCCTTGTCCCTGTGCCCTGCAGAGCTTCCGGCTGCTGTCCCCTGAGCAGGCCCTGAAGGAGCTGGGGCTGGCGGAGCATCAGCTGCGCTTCACCTGCCGCGTCCACATCCAGGACCCGCGCAAGGAGCACGAGACCGTGCTGCGAGTCTACAACCACCTCAAGGGGCAAGTCCTCCTGCAGCTGGGCTGCCTGCTCCCCCCAGGGACACAGCTGAGTTCAGCAGGGTTAGGGTAGCCAAGCCCACAGCTGCTAGGAGCAGATTCTCTGCAGCCCAGAGGACGCAGCAGCTCCAGACTGAACCTGCGGAGCAGTGGTCACACTGCAGGAGCAGAGGCTGGGGGTGGGCAGCCTGCAGCCTCATGGTTTTGACAGGCTGGAGCAGGCCACCTAAAATCATAGATTGGTAGGGGTTGGAAGGGACCTCTGGAGATTGAGTCCACCCCCCCCTGCTGGAGCAGGATCACCCAGGCCAGGCCCCCCAGGAATGCATCCAGGTAGAGTCTTACAAAGTCTCCAGAAAAAGAGACTCTGCAGCCTGCTCCAGGGCTCCAGCACTCTCACACCAAGGAGGTTTCTCCTCACGTGGAGGTGGAACCTCCTGTGTTCCAGTTTGTGCCCATTGCCCCTTGTCCTATCACAGGACAGCACTGAAAAGAGCCTGGCCCTTCTCCTTGCCCCCCCACCCTTCAGCTGTCCATAACCATTGCTAAGGTCATTGTCCCTGTTGGTCTGGGGGGGTTGAGAGACATGGGGGTGAGCCACCCTTCAGAGGCATGCTTGTCCCACCCAAAATCACTCCCAGCTCCTCTCTTACCAGGGTGCTGAAGGATTACTCTGTGCAGCATCTGCCTGATGGGTCGATAACAGTGGAGTCCATCCTCATCCAAGCCACAGCACACTCAGAGGATCAAGGAACCAAAGTCCTGCTTGTGTCCTGGACCTACCAGGTAGGAATCCTCAAAGACACTTCCAGTCCAAACCTGTGCTGCTGGAGGGGTTGCTGCTCTGAGGGTGAGCCTTCATCACTCTGGCTTTACAGTCACTGGAGTGGAAGAGGAGGAGGGGAGTCACTGCCAGCTGCTTCACCAGCTTAGGTTTGGTGCAAATCCTTCTCTTCTGAGCCAGATTTTTCTGGGACCACTCAACTCCAGGCAGATGAGGGCCTGAGCAAGCTGGGCTAGTGGAAGGTGTCATGTCCATGGCAGGTGGTTGGAACTGGATGATCTTTGAGGTCCCCTTCCACCCCCCACCATTCTATGACTCTATGATGTGATTACTCTTACTATAATTAGTTAGGTCATTTTCTCTCCAGCTGTCTCCCTGCTGCCATCAGGGGGTGAGATGTTTTACACTGCACTTCTTAGGTGTAAAATAAACACCAAGCAGACAGCCAACACCAAACACACAGCCATTATCTTTTCTCCCCTTCAAACCTCTACTTCCCATGGCTGTATTTTGACCTCATTTCCTTCCAGCACTCCAATACCTTCTTGAAAGCAAAGGAAATAAAACCTCAGTGCTTTTTATTCTTTGCTTTCAAGAGAAGCAGTCATTTTCCTCAAAATAGATGCCCACTTTTGGAAGGAACACCCCAAAAATCCATTTTTAAACACTGCTACGTTTTGCTGGGTCTGAGAACCTTTCAGTCTAGTTCTAGACACAAGAATCCAATTTACTGCCCCAAATGGAAAAATAAATTGCCTTTTTTCATCCTCTTTCTCTTTTTCCCTCTCTAGGATGAAGAGCTGGGCAGCTATCTGACATCCCTCCTGAAAAAAGGACTTCCACCAAGCAGCTCCTGAGCAAGGAGGCACAGTGGGGCTGCAGAGAGAGATTGAGTTTTATTTTGTTTACATTGTTAAAAGTTTGGGGTTTTTTTCTGGGTTTGTTTTAATAAAAGAATGACAGAGTTCATCCAGATCCTGCAGTGAGAGCCTAGGCAGCAGCCACCAGCTTCCCCCAAATGGAAACCTGCCCAGGAGCCCTGAGGAGCAGTTCTGAGTTGCTTACACAGTCAGGTACCAGCTGCTCAGGGTTCTTCCTCCCCCTAAAGCTTCAGCAGAGCTTTTAAAGCTTCACAATTAAACCACTAGAGTACAGAGAGGCAAGGCTCAAACCCCCTACCTGTGTTCTGTACCCAGCAGAGTGACTTTTAATCACCCCTCAGTCAGAGCTGAGGCTGGAAGGAAGCTGCACTCCTGCCTGCAGTCTCCAAACAGTTCTCTCCCTTTCTCCAGAACAGAAAGAGTTGTGCTTAGCTGGAAGGAACAAGCCCTGCACTGCTGGGAGCTTTTTTCCATAGCCTAGAAATGGGACAAAAATAGCAGCTGCATGAAAGGGAAAAGACTAATTTGTTTTAAGACTCCCTCAGAGCCTCTCCTCATCTCCCTTTCACAAGTGCAAGACTCTGCACTTGTCTCAGCCAGCTCAGGAATTGTTATTTTTAGTATGCTAGAGGAGTTTGTGCAGGTTTGGTTGGCTTTTTTTTTTTTTTCCCCCCACTGATGCTCAGGAATTCCTCCAAGCTAAAAGCAAAACACAGAGACATTCCTCCAAGCAAAAAGCAAAACCCAGCATCAGAAACAGGTCTCCACTCAGCCTGATTTGACCTGCATGCAGCATTCAAGGCAGGCCAGGCCCCTCCTAACACATCTAACACCACCACAGCCACCAGCACAAAGCCTCAGCTCCAGCACAATGACTTCAGCTCTCCTGCTTTGCTTCCTGCATCCCTCCTCCACTGCTGGAGTGCTTTACTGGTTGGCTTTAGCTGCTCAGCACAGCCTCCCCCACTGCTCCCCTTCCTTACCAGCTCATTGCACCTTTGCTTTCCACACTCCAAGGCCCCAGCATGCTCCTCATCTCTGCTGCTTGGTATCCAAACCTCTTCCCTCCTGTCTTCAACCAGAGTGGCATCAGCTGCCCTCAGAAAAGGGGTAGAGGCTGCAGTGTCCATGGTGCAGAGAGAAATCAGTGCACAGGATGAAGGCACACAGGCATTTGGCTCCCCACACCACCCTGCCACAACAATCCTGCTCCCTCCTTTAAGGTCCAAGGCAGTTCCAAGTTCAGTAGCTCAGCACAACCTGGAAAGCTCAACCAGGTGCTGCAGGGCCAGGTCCCAGGGGCACTTGCAGCCTGAATTCTGCACATTTGGCAAGGGAAAGGGGGGCACAGGACTCTACCAGGGCTTGTAGTGATGGGACAAGAGGGAAGGGACTGAAGCTGGAAGAGAACAGAGGTAGACTGGAGCTGAGGAAGAAATTCCTTCCAGTGAGGGTGGGGAGACACTGGCACAGGTTGCCCAGGGAGGTTGTGGCTGTCCTCTCCCTGGAGGTGTTCAAGGCGAGGCTGGATGAGACCTTGAGCAACCTGGGCTGGAGGGAGGTGTCCCTGCCCATGGCAGGGGGTTGGAACTGGAGGATCTCTGGAGGTCCCTTCCAACCCAACCCATTCTCTGGATCTGTGAATCACAGAATGTTAGGGGCTGGAAGGGACCTCCAGAGAGCTTTGAGTCCAACCCCTCTGCCCCAGCAGGCTCCCCTGGGGTTCAGCAGAGCACCACACTGGGCACACCTCATTCCCTGTGAAACCAACCCTGTGCCCTCTCCCTTCTCTTCTGATCCCCTCAGTCTCCTGTGCCAAGAGGCCAGGAGCAGAGCTGCACTTCCCAACGTCTGGGGGTGGCGTGGGAAGGAAGAGAACAGCCTGGCTCTGGCAGCAACAATCACATCCTCTTGAGCCAACCCTTGGCTTTGCAGCAGTTTGTCAGCCAGCCCAGTGGTTCTCTGGTGACTCTGATAACCCTCAAATGATGATAAGCTCCCTCCAAAGCCTCCTGTTTCCCAGGGTGGAAGAGGTGGCCACTCTCAGCAGCTGTGGGGCTCTGTTAACACAAGAGAAGAGATGAAATAGGTCAGAGAATCGTGTTTAGATCACACACACAAAAAAAATGACATTCCTGACCTTTGAATAGAGCTGCAGAGTGGAAGGGGTTGTGCCAACTCCTGCAGTGACTGCCCCCAGGGCTTGCGTGGCCAGAGGAGCTTGGGGGTCCTGCACAGGCTAAACACTTGGATTTCTCAGCTTCCAAACTTGCCTTAGTTGATGTCCAGCTTGAATCCATGTGCACACAGAGGCAGAAGGCCTGTGCTGAGGCACAGCTCAGGAAGCCAATCAATGGCTTCCCAAGAAGGGATGAGGAGCCCTTATTTGGCTGTGGAATGTAGGCAGAAAGTTTGTGAACCCAGCTGGCAAAGAGTGTTACCCCCCAGGGAGAGAACACAGGATCCCTCCAAACTAGGGAAAAGCCAGGCAGGGCTGCCCTGCTCCACTGGCAGTGCAGGCAGGGGCAGGAGCTGTTTGCTCCCAGATAACTCTTTGCTGCTTCCCAGAGCAGAGCCCTATGTCCTACCAGCCCTGCAACTAAACAGAAGGAGCCCAGAACACCAAGGCACACAAACAGTGGCACCAGGAGCTCTGCAGGAGTGTCAGAGAACACAGCTGGTTGATAAAAAATATCAGAGAATGACTCAGGTTGGAAGAGACCTCAGAGATCATTGGCTCTAACCTCCCCACCAGGGGCAGGGACAGCTCTCAGCTAGACTTGGCTGCTCAAGGCCTCATCCAGCCTGGCCTTGAACACCCCCAGGAACAGGCAGCCATAACCTCCCTGGGCAGCCTGTTCCAGAGTCTCACCACCCTCCTACTGAGGAGCTTCTTAGTTCCAGTCTAACTCTGCTCTTCCTCAGCATCAAGCCATTCCCCCTTGTCCTGTCTCTAGTCCCCCTGATGAAAGGTTCCCCCCATGCTCCCTTGCCACTGGCTGGAAAAGTGTCTGGTTTCACAGGTTTGGTTGCAAAGAAAGAGCTGAAAGGTGTCTGCTGAACTTACTTAGAGCAGGTCAGACGATTCCATCTCCAGGGGGTTTGTTTCCATCTATCTGCTGCAGTTTGTAAGCACAGGAGGCCTCCCCCAGATTCTGGTCACAGATGGTGTAGACCATTTTAGACCTGAAGCAGAGCCTGAAGTTGAAGAGCCATGGCTTGCTGGAGGAGCTGAAGTAGTAGAGGAGTGGGTTAAGGCAGCAGTTGAAGCTCACCAGGGCCAGGGTGACCCTCCTCATTTTGTAGATCAGGTTGGTGAAGGCCTGGTTCTGGATGAACTGCACTCTCACTAAGAAGTGGAGCAGGTGAGTGAGATGGTAGGGGACAAAGCACAAGGTACAGATGCCCAGGATGGTGTAGATGGTCCTGAGGGCCTTCCTCTTGCGGGTGCTGTGTCTGATCTGGGAGATCTTCCTGGCAATGAGAGGGTAGCTGACCAGAATGATGGAGAAGGGCACCAGGAAGCCAAAGACCAAGGCCAGGACGTTGTAGGGAGCCATGCGGCCAGTCCAGCTGCTCACAGGGAAGTTCTCAAAGCAAGCTGTAGTGTTCCTCACCCCCCTGTTGTGGAGAGGACCTTCCAGGATGAGTGGAACTGTGACACTCAGAGCCAGCAGCCAGAGGGCTGTGACCACCAGCAGGGAATGGATGGCTTTGATCTGGAGGTAGGTGAAGGGGTGCAGCACCGCCACGTAGCGATCCAGGCAGATGCAGGTGAAGAAGGCAATGCTCAGGTAGATGTTGATGTAGTACAAGGTCCCTGTCACCCTGCAGGCCATGTCACCAAAGATCCAGTTGTTCCAGTTCAGGTGGTAATGGATTTTGAAGGGCAGCACACAAATGAACAAGGTGTCCACCAGAGCAAGGTTGGTCATGTAGAGAGAGGAATGAGAGCTGTGCTTCACCTGGCAGGAGAGCAGGTACAGGGCTGGGATGTTCTCCAGCAGCCCCAGCACAAAGACAATGCTGTAGATGGCAGGAAACAAGGAGTACTGGAAGTCTGCTTCCAAAGGAGGCTCTGAACTGCCATTGGCCACTGTGGAGACTCCTTCAGTCCAGGGAATGTCTGCCATGACCTCTGCTGGAGTGCTGAGCTGTCCAACATGGGGCACAAGCCTTAAAGCCACCTCTTACCCCAAGGAGGCTCTCAAGTTTTAGTTCATCTCAGGTGGGTTAAGAGCCAAAGCCACACAGCTGGGTGATGCTGGGTCTGCTGAAGCCTCCTCAGAGCTCTGTATCCTGGTGGCAAGCAGGGCTGCTGCAAGGGACAAGAAAGCATTTAGGAAGAGCAGCACTGGCAGTTTGCACTGCAGAGGATCCACTGGCAGGAGGATCCCTACCAGGTGACAATCCTGATGTAAGAGGCAGCAATTCCCTGCCCCCCAAACCAGGCAGGTGGAAAGCTACAGCCCTGGGTGGGGATGGGCCAGGAGCTGAAACTGCACATCCTTCCCACCCACACTGCTGCTCCTGAGCTCTGACCTTCATCTGTCTACAAGTGGAAGGGCTTGGTGGGAGCTGGTGAGTGAAGTGACAGCTCCCAAGCCTCCTCTGCAGGCACAGAAGGAAAGCACCACTCAGCTCCAAGCTCTGGTTTGTGTTTGAAAGAGGGGAAAGAGCCACTGCACAAAGACTCCCCTCACATCATGGAAGCAACAAACCACACTCCAGCAGTGCAGTTTCCATCAAATAAGAGATATCTGAGCGACTAAACCAGACACAAAGCCCTGAGCTGAAGCCCCTAAAGGCAGTGGAGAAACTCAACCCTGCTCCAGTGCACCTCATGTGGCTAAGCTGAGCCCCTGAAAGCACAGAGGCTGTTGGTACTTTCCAAAGCAACCTCTGAAGTCACACTTCCTGCTAGCAGTTGTTTGTCTCATCGAGTCAAAAGCACCTCAGAAGATAACTGGAAGATGAAAATGGAAAATAAGAGAGAGTTGTTTCACTTGGGTTAGGGCAAACAAACAAAGCTGCTTCCATGGGGGGCTTGCACCTGAGAGCAAAGGCCTTGGGCACACAGAGGACAAACCCAGGCACAGCTAAGCCAGGACTTGAAACAACCTTGATCTCAGAGCTCTGCCAGAGCAAGAGCCACTCAACATCTGCCTTTTCTGGTGTAGTGTTGAGAGGGGGTAAGATAAGGCCTGAAAAATCCTTCCAGGGGCAGATGAGGCAAAGGAGACTGAGGAGCTACTGCTCCTCACCAGCCAAGCACAGCACAGACAGCAGCCATGGGCACAGCAGCTAACAGCTCCAGAACAAACACTGTCCCAAGAGTCTAGAGAAGCTAAACAAGAGTTTGTGTGTGCTTAGTGCTGACTGGGAGGGGGCAAAGCAAGTTTTGCTACAAGAGTGTAGCAAACCAGATCCCTGGCAGTGTGCTTGTAAGGCCTCACAAGGGCACAGAAGCTGCTTCCACCATGAGATGATGTTAATTTAATGTCCTTTCAGCACCTGTAGTCTCACTTTATCCCCTAAATCCCTCCCCATCTGAAACAGGACCCCAAATAAAATAATTTAGGAGGGCTGGACCACCTTCCATATGGGGACAGGCTGAGGACAAGAGAAAGACCTTAGAGCAACCTTCCAGCACCTGAAGGTGGCTACAGGAGAGCTGGGGAGGGATTCTTTAGAAGGCTTTGTAGGGACAGGATGAGAGGGAATGGATTGAAGCTTGAGGAGAAGAGATTTAGACTGGAGAGTAAGAAGAAATTCTTGGCAGTGAGGGTGGGGAGACACTGGAACAGGTTGCCCAGGGAGGCTGTGGTAAGACAGAATTCTGTAGATTCACAGAATGGGTTGGAAGGGACCTTAAAGATCATCCAGTTCCAACCCCCAGCCAGGCCTTGAACACCTCCAGGGAGGGAGAATCCACAACCTCCCTGGGCAACCTCTTGCAGTGCCTCACCATCAGTGTGGTCACCATCAGCATGGTGAGGTTGGATTCTAACCAGAAGTTTGGAACCATTTGCAGAACCATCACCAGCAGCTGGTTTTGCACTGTGACCATAAAAAAACACAACAAAACCAACCCAACCCAAACCAGCAGCACTTAGCTTGATCAGCACCCCAACAGCAGGAGCACCTGGGTTGGTTTTCTGCCCTGGAAAGATAAATGTAGTTGGAAGTTAACTTACCAGAGGTCAGATCTCACTCTCCCAAGCAAAAGCAGCAGCTGCATGCAGTTGGCTCTCCACACAGTCCTCACAGCTACCAGGTCCCTGCTCTGCTCTCCTGCACTGCTCCTCCAGAGCAAGCAGCCCAGCAGGTCACACTGCAGAGCTCTCCCACACTGCTCTGCAGAGAAACCACAGGAAGCAGAGACCAAAAGCTGTCACTCACAGAGCACTTGCCCTGGCAGCAAACTGTGCCCCCCAGACTGGGGAGGGAGCAGAGCACACAGCCAGCACTTGCTTTAGATCTCTCCTGCATCCCCTGCATGGGGGAGGCAGAATGCTCCCACCCAAAGCCACCCTTCAGCACCTCCAGCCTGTCCTGCCCTCCAGTGCCAGCAGCTGCAGAGCTGCCCCTGGGGAGCCAGGCAGCAGTGCTCCAGCCTCAGACACTCCACAAAGGGCACGGAGCTGCTCTCTCACTTCCCCTCAAAAGCAAGAACAAAAACTTTGCTCCCACTCCCCTTCAGCCAACCCCCTTCAGACTAGAGACCTGGAGGCACCTTGGGGGTTTGGCACAGATGGAGAGGCCTCAGAGCCTGTGCTGGACAATCACAGCCTCCCTCTGGGCACTTACCCAGCAAAGCTGCACCAGAAAAGCACAAGCAGGCTCCATGCTGGCACCACAGCAACTTCCACTCTCCTCTTCCATGGTGGAGCCCCAGGACTCCTCCAAAGCTCTGTCACCTTCTCTGGGAAGCAGCAGTCAGCCAGCACACCCCATGGGAAGGCAGAGAGGAAGCAGAAGCATCTTGCCTCTCCTTGTCCTGCTGCCACACCTGGTACCTGGAGCAGAGTGGGGAAGAGATGCATCACTTCTCATCAGGGGACACCTAGAGCAGAGTGGGGAAGAGATGCATCACTTCTCATCAGGGGACACCTAGCAGGGGGCTGCCCTTGCATTCTGCAGCATCACTAACTCCATCCCCCCTGCCCAAGGCAAGGGTGGCTGTAGGAGAGCTCCCAAAACACTGCTGCCTCCCCCTCTGCCTACCTCCTGGCTCTCCACCACACAAACAGAAACTCAAACCACAGCCTCTCAAGAGGTTAAGATTCTTCCTTTCCCAGTCTGACTGTGCCAGTCAGCATCACTTTGAACTGCCACCTAACACAGAACATCCTCTTACCACATCAAGTGGGCTGGCTGCTCTGCCAGCCTGGGTTCCTTGGTCATTTTCCTCTCCTGGACAAAGGGGAGCTGAGTGCTGGTGGTGCCAGCCACCTCAGCTCCCACTGCAGGGCTGTTTAAGCCATGTGTGTTGTTCTATCCTCTATCCTGTAACCTGCCACTGACACTCATTTGATAACAAAACAGAGAGATTCTGGTGACATTCATCAGAAAAAAACCCCAACCAAGTCCCCAGAGTATGTTTTGTTACCTTGGAGCAGAGGAGCCTGAGGGCTGCCCTCATTGCTGGGGGTAAAGATGTGCAGGGCTGGAGCCAGGCTCTGCTCAGGGATGGCCAAGGACAGGACAAGGGGCAGTGGCTGCAAGCTGGAGCAGAGGAGGTGCCACTGGAACACAAGGGAAAACTTTTATCACTGTGAGGGTGCTGGAGCAGGCTGCCCAGAGAGGTTGTGGAGTCTCTGGAGACATTCCAAACCCACCTGGATGTGCTCCTGTGTGACCTGCCCTGGGTGCTCCTGCTCTGGCAGGGGGGTTGGACTTGGAGGATCTCCAGAGGTCCCTTCCAACCTCTACCATTCTGTGACTCTGATCAGGCTGAGCCACTCACACTGTGGCTCCTGTGCTGCCAGCCCAGGCTGTGCCCATTGAAACAGCCTCTAAGTGCCCTCAAAGGACACTCTGCTCTGGGACATCCCAAGGGCAACAGAGCTGACTTTGTAGCAGGGAACAGCATCCTGTGAAAGCTGCTACAGTTCAGTGAGAGAGTGACTGCTGATGAGGAGAGGAAATGGGGAGCACTTTCAAAGGCTGCTCCTGTAAGTCACTGCCTCAAACAGTGACAGCTGTCCCTTGCACTATGCTGTACAAAGGCAGGGTTAGAGAGGGGCACAGAAGAAATGCTCCATTCTCCTCCAATCTAAGCCTCTATCCCTCACACACACCACAGAGAAGGAAAAAAAAAAACCACTAAACCAAACAAAACCAAACCATAAAGCCTAAGCCCCACTCCTTTCTCCTCCTGCTTGAGAGGCAGGCACCAGAATTTCAGGGAGAAAAAAAAAAAAAAGAGAGAAGGAATAAAGCAGTTGTCTGAAAGCAGCATGGAGTTGTTCTTCCTTTCCCCTTGGCAGTCACAGAGGGCAGGAAGAAATGATAGGAAGAGGCCTACAGCCACAGTCAATGATTTTTATTGAGACAAGACCCTGGATTGTGTAAAGAGCACTTGGCAAAGCTCCATCCAACCTCCACAACAAGAGTCCTTTCAGGCATGGTTGTATCTCACAGAGCTGCTATTCTCCTGGGGCAATTGGAGGGTTCAGATCTGAGAGGAGGAAAGGAAAAAGGAAAACATTGATGTAAGGGGGGGTGGGGAAGCAACCACCTGAAAGCACTCAGAAGCTGTGGCCTTCATTTCCCACCTGGGCTCCTTCCATGCTGGCACAGGAGGGAGCCAGCACCAGGAAGCATCTTTGCAAGGCCAGGCCAAGAGCTCAGTGGCAGCTAAGCTGCTTGCAGTGCTCTTCAATGCCTCCCTCTCCCTTCTGTCTCCTTCAAGCCCCAGGGAGAGCACTGCCTGGGGCATTCTCTGGTGTGGGAGCTGAGGAGCTGTGGGTCCCAGCATGTAAAAGAAGCCTGTGGGGAGTGCTGCTGCTCCCTGCAGTGTTAGATTTGAGTCCTCCATGCAGGTCTCCCCTGCTCTCACCTACCTGCTTCACTGTATTCCACTGACTTCAGGAAGAGGCCATTTGGAGGAGCCATGGCATTAGGGGGAAGAGCTCGAGCATCCTTCCTCTCCAGCAGCTCCTTGATGTGGTGAGGTCTTAACCTGCCCTGGCCAACTGCAACTAGAGTCCCAACCATCCTTCTGACCTGGAGAAAAAAAAAGGAAAAGAAGCAGAGAGCACAGGTTAGGAGCTACCCTTGTAAAGGTTAAATGGATTGGGGGAATCCTGGCTGGAGTCCTGCACACAGAGTTACTACTGATGGCAAGTCAGAAACAGTTCATAGATGCAGGAATGGGCTGGGTTGGAAGGGACCTTCAAGATCATCCAGTTCCAACTCCCTGCCATGGGCAGGGACACTTCCCACCAGCCCAGGTTGCTCAAGGCCTCATCCAGCCTGGCCTTGAACACTTCCATGGAGGGGGCACCCACAACCTGTTCCAGTGTCTCCCCACCCTAAGAATTTCTTCCCAATCTCCACTCAAAATCTCTCCTGCTCGCTTTTTGCATCCTCCCTCCAACTAAAGACATTATTCTGATGAGATGAGGACCTGAAGCACAGTTGTCTCCAGCTACACAGCACTGCCTTGGAGCAAGACTTGTTCTCACCACATGTGGGCAGAAAGCTGAGCAGAGGATGGGTTCTGTCTCAGCAGCAGCAGCAGCACAGCACCCACACATCTGCCTGTGGCAGGAAGCTCTCAGGCTTACTGGAAGGGCTGAGCTGCCTCTTAACACATAACCAACTCTGTTTCCAGGCTGGGGGGACTGTGTAGGGGCTTGTTTCTATCTCAGAAAACCCAGAAAGTAAGAGGAGAAAACAAAAATCACCTAAGCAAGACAGCCCCACAAGGCCACATCCCCCACCCTGAGCAGCAAACTGCCATTTCTAACACCTCTGCCTGTCACAGCTTCCCTTCCACCCATCCCACTCAGCACCTCCAGACCTGGGGGCTCAGCACAAATTTCACACCACAGAGCTCACCTCCTGCTTGAACACCCTCACACTTCAGCATCCTCTTGCCTGAAGAGCCCTTTCCTCCTCTACCCCTAGCAGACAAGATGCCAGGAGGACCAAGGCTTGCCCCTGCCAATGCCACCTGCACACCAGCTGCTAGCTCCCTCCTGTGTGCTGGCTCCACTGCTCTCCACCCCTGCCAGGAGCTGAAGGCACTGAGCACTCATCCTCCTGGTACTTCTTAGGTCAAGCCAGCCTCATGAGTCATGGAATTGCTGGGGCTGGAAGGGACCTCAAGGCTCAGCCAGTCCCAACCCCCCTGCCATGGGCAGGGACACCTCACACCACAGCAGGTTGCTCACAGCCACATCCAGCCTGGCTGCAAAACCCTCCAGGGATGAGGCTTCCACCACCTCCCTGGGCAACCTGTGCCAGTGTCTCCCCACCCTCATGGGGAAGAATTTCTTCCTACCATCCAATCTGAATCTCCCCACTTCTAGTTTTGTTCCATCCCCCCCAGTCCTATCATTGAAACACCAGCTGCTGAGGAACAACTGACAAGTAAGAGCCTCTCAGCTGGTGCCAGAAGTGCCCTCAGCACTCCTAGAGAGAGTTATCCACAGCTGATTACCTACTTCCCATGGGCACCAAGAAACAAGGGAAGCAGCCCAGATCCTTGACATCTGCTGTTTTCCCCATCCCTCACTAGAGGTCATTGTATGCTGGGCCTTGAGCTTTGATGTCTCCAGCCTGGGAGTCAGTGCAAATGCAGGCTGATGGCAGCATCTGAGGCAGCCCCATGCTTGGTGCACCCAGGTTTTGGGGCTCTTTAACCTCTCCCCCTACTACAAACCATCCAGCTGTGAGGACTTCTCCTAGCAGCTCTGTGAGGGGAGACAGGAGGTCCACCTAGTTTGGTCTTCTCTTTATGGCAGAGGGTTAGATGCTCAGGTTGAGGAGTGCAGGTCCAGGCTGAAGAGCCTGTTCCTGGTTCCCTACATCCTGACAGCTCTCTGGACAGCAGCTGCTGCCAGCAAGGGTCAGAGAGGCTGAGCTGAGGGTGAGTGATCCCTCTGCACATTTCTGCCCTACCAGGCTGCATGGGGTCCCAGCATTTTCTCCCTGTCACAGGAGCATCTGATGAAGCCAAGCCCTGCTGTACATCAAGCCCTCCTCCAGCATCTTGTTGTTCTTCCCTTGCTCACATCCAGACACCCACTGTCAGAGAGCCTGCAGAGCATTGCTTGGCACAGGATAAAAACAAAGCTGGCTTGTCAAAACAGACTAAAAAACATAGCTGCTTGCTGTTCCCACAAAAGCCCCTCTCTCTCTCTCTCTCTCTCTCCTGCACAAAACAAGTCCTGCTCCTGCCTCTTCTGTCTCCAGAGGGTGACCATGGCCAGGACAGGCAGACAGGGAACAGCCAACTCTTTCCAAACAAGGTGATTCATTAAGTAGTGCAGAGAGCTGCTCCCCTGAGGACAGCAGAAAAAAAAAAAAAAAAAANAGACAAAAAAAAAAAAAAAAAAAAAAAAACCCACCACCCAACACCCACTGGAGTTGTTTCAAGGCAAACAGTGGAGAGCAGACAGCATGGCAGAGGGAAAGATCCTGCAGTCATGCCTGCAGAGCTGAATCAGGTCTTCCCATCTCTCCCCTGCACAACCCTGAGTATTATTTTCATGCTCCAAAGCCAGAAAGTAAAATTCCAGGCAGTTTTTGCTGGGCCCAGTGCCATCCAGCAGAGCAGGAACATATGTCTGTTGGGTTTTACCACTCAGACTGCAAAGACAAAGATTGCAGAAAACAAAACTTTCCAACCTCCCACACGACTCTGTGACTTTGGGCATTCATTTTAGACACAACCTGCAGAGACCTTGCCTGCACCAGATCAAGCACAGAGCAGAGGACCTCACCTCTCTGATGCTGTGTGTGCCACACAGCTCTGACACCAGCTCTGCAGGGATGCAAGCAATCACAGAACCACAGAATTGTTAGGGTTGGAAGGGACCTCAAGGATCATCCAGTTCCAAGCCCCCTGCCATGGGCAGGGTCACCTCCTGTGATATTTAAGGGCACTAAAACCTTCAACCTGCACCAAATCCTGCACTGTTAAATCACAACTGAGACAGTGAAATAGAATCATAGAATTGTCAGGGTTGGAAGGGACCTCAAGGCTCAGCCAGTTCCAACCCCTCTGCCATGGGCAGGGACACCTCACACTACAGCAGGTTGCTCACAGCCACCTCCAGCCTGGCTGCAAAAACCTCCAGGGATGAGGCTTCCACCACCTCCCTGGGCAACCTGTGCCAGTGTCTCACCACCCTCATGGGGAAGAATTTCTTCCCAACATCCAATCTGAATCTCCCCATTTCTAGTTTTGCTCCATCTCCCCCAGTCCTCTCACTACCCAACACCCTCAAAAGTCCCTCCCCAGCTTTCTTGTAGCCCCCTTCAGATCCTGGAAGGCCACAAGAAGGTGTCCTGGGAGCCTTCTCTTCTCCAGACTGAACAACCCCCACAATGCTAAGCTGCTCAATAGTTCCAGGACAGCAACTCTTTGGTTCTTGGAGGCAAAGTGTGAGCTGAAAGCAGAGCCAGACAGTACCTGTCGGTAAAGAAATGATCTGCTCCTGAACTTCAGCTCCCAGAACTCCAGGCCCCTAAAGAAAGCAACAGGAAGAACATTTAAAATTCACATTTCAATGGCTCTCCTACCCACAAGAGAAATACAAACCACAGGTGAATGTGAGTAGAATGAATAAGGAGCTGCACAGCCCCAAATTAACCTGAACCAGCATCAGGATCTTTTGGACACCAGATGCAGGCTGCTGAGCAGGGCTGAAACAATTCCTGCTCTCTGGGTGCCCAGCTTTAGGGGACTTGATCTTCCTCACACATAACCATTCAAACTAAAGGCAAAGGGCAACATGAAACAACGTGCAGCTTGGTTCAGCTGAGGTACTACTGACCTGAGGAAGGCAGCCTGATGTCTCCTGGAGAAGGGATCAAACACCCAACCACAGCATAGCAACTCCACCATTTCACTTGGAGCTGGCTCAGGAGGTCCTCACAGGCTTTGCAAAATGACTTCCAACCCCCAGCAGTGCCTGCTGTGACACCCACATGCTACTGGAAAGGTCAGGACAAGCAAGTCAGGGCAGGCATGCCTGAGGAACCCAGCCACAGCACTGCTCTGCCAGTGCCAGCTCCAATCCCTCTGCTCCCCCTGCTCCCCAGGAGTGGCTAACAAAGGGCTGCAGCAATGGGAATCAGCTGTGAGAAAAGCTCAGCTGCAAGGTGTTTGTGTGGAGGGTCCAGATGGGCAGAGTGGGGTTATTGGGAACACCTGAGTGCTGAGGAATCCTAGAATGGCTCAGGCTGGAAGGGACCTCAGAGATCATTGGCTCCAACCTCCCCACCATGGGCAGGGACACCTCTCAACTAGACTCAGCTGCTCAAGATCTCATCCAAGCTGGGCTTGAACAGCCCCAGGGAGGAGGCAGCCACAGCCTCCCTGGGCAGCCTGTTCCAGAGTCTCACCACCCTCCTACTGAAGAACTTCTTCCTCAGCTCCAGTCTAACCCTGCTCTGCCTCAGCTTCAAACCATTCCCCCTTGGCCTGTCCCTAGACACCCTCATGAGAAGTCCCTCTGCAGCCTTCCTGCAAGATCCCTTCAGGTATTGGAAGGCAGCTCTAAGGCCCCCCTGGAGTCTTCTCTTCTCCATGCTGCACAACCCCAGCTCCCTCAGCCTGTCCTCACAGCAGAGGTGCTCCAATCCTTTCCCTGGCACAGGAGACAGCTCTTGGGAGCCATCAAAAAGAGGTGAAGCAGGGACAGCACCATCCATGAACACACACAGGGCAACAGGGCAGGGCTAGCAGGGAGAGAAACAGGAATAAGCACTGCAGGGAGCAGCCACAAGCTGTTTGCTCTCTGGATTTATAGATAAATCACTGCTTTTAGCCCTGCTGGCATATGCAGAGGCAGCTCCTGCCCCCAGATTCCTCTTTCTGTCAGGAAGTGACAAAGTTTCTCTCCCTCACCCCCAGTCTGCTCCCCCCACAGCTCAGTGCACTCACTCTGAGACATGTGCACTGCTACACACATGCACAAACACTCAGCACATGGAGGCCAAGGCTCAGCTCAGCTCTTCAGCAAAGCACAAGACACAAATCCTTCTAAGAGGGTCAACCCCCCTCTCATCATTACCATTCCATGATTCTGTGCAGAGGTTGGAAGGGACCTCTGGAGACCATCCAGTCCAACCTCCCTGCCTGAGCAGGGCAGCTCACACAGCAATACATCCTGGCAGGTTTGGAAAGTCTCCAGAGAAGGAGACTCCACAACCTCTCTGGGCAGCCTGCTCCAGGGCTCCAGCACCCTCACAGTAAAGAAGTTTCTCCTCTTGTTGAGGTAGAACTTCCTGGGCTGCAGCTTCAACCCACTGTTCCTTGTCCTGTTCCCAGGCACCACTGAATGGGGCCTGGCACCCACCCCTCAGATGTTTATAGCCATTGATCAGATCCCCTCTCAGCCTTCTCTTCTCCACACTAAACAGCCCCAGGGCTCTCAATCTTTCTTTGAAGGAGAGATGTTCAAGTCCCTTCATCATCCTCCCAGCCTCTGCTGGACCCTCTCCAGCAGATCCCTGTCTCTCTTGAACTGGGGAGGTCAAGACTGGACACAGTATCCCAGATGTGGTCTCACCAGGGCAGAGCAGAGGGGGAGAAGAACCTCCCCAGACCTGCTGCATGCCCTTTCTTCAGCCAGCATCCTCCTGTCTTGGCTGTCTTGACAAAACAGATGGGTTGAGATAGCTATGAAAAAAAAAAAAACTCTTGTAGCCTTGAAAAAAGAACAAGATATTTTTTTTTCTTTAAAGAGGGAAACTTTTTCTTGTCAATCTCACAGATAACTTTGCTTACCAGCAAAAAAACCCCAACCAAATAAATCCAGCTGCCTTGGCAGCCAGCACTTTCAAATGAATAATACATATCCTGCTGGAAAACAGGTGACAGAGCAAATCACTCCCTAGGAATATGTGATGGGGCTGAGGCTCTGAACACATCCCTGCATCCAAAAGCAGTTGGTCTGGATGGGACACTGAGTCCACTTCCACTGTTGCTGAGCAACTGGGTTTGATGGACAGGATGGTTTGAACAGTCAGCCTTTGAAACAGACAAGTGGTCAATTCAGCAGATTGGTTTCAGCTCAGACAGGAAGGAAAGAATGAGGAAGAAAAGCTGCATTATTTGACTAAGAGACCATGGTTTATCATTCTACAGATTCCACCCTCAAACAGAAAATAAACCTCCTCAGATTAGGCTAAAAGAATAAATAATTACAACCTCCCCCCCTCCTAGTTATAAGCTTTTTACTGCTATCCCAGCCCTTTGATTGCAGGAAGAGTTCATCCTGCTTCTGTTTCTTGCACAGGAACTTCAGGCATGTCTGCTGTCTTGTTTGTAGGATGGGCAAACAAACACCCAGCTCCATGGCTGCAACTGCTCCCACAAGGCAGAGTTTTACAGATTAAAAGGAACTAGGACACTGTAATTAAAAGAAAAAACAACCCTGAGCAAACAAACCAAGAAAAAAAAAAAAAAAAAAACAACAAAACCAAACCCCAACACCATCTAACCTGTCACTGACCCAAACCTCACCACTTCTCTAGAGCAGGAAGCTCATGGTGGTAGTTACTGCTAAGAAAAAGCATCCAAAAGAGAGTTAAAGGCCATTTTTAATGCACTGAAACTCAGCTTCTCAAAGCCACCACCCTTCAGCCTAAACATTCATTCCATCAATCAATACCCACAAAGTTAGAGAAATAAAACACAACTTTGGCTGCGTGGAAAGCAGAAATAATTCCACCAGCAGCCAGCTTGGTGCTTTTGATCCAGTTTGGAGGTTTGCTTCCTCTCTTGTGAGCTGTTTTTGGCCTTGTGTGGGATGGGTTTGTGCAGTAAGTTATGCAAAGACTGGCAATTTCCCTTTTCTAACACTAAAAATCAAAAAGAGATTGGTGTTAAACCTCACAGATCAGCCAAGTGCCAAGAGGAGGCCTGGATTTGGAAGGTAACCTGCTCCATATGCACCTTCAGGTGATCTCCCCAAGAGCATTAACAGTTATTTTCAGGTTGGCTTAGGACTCTCAGCCATAAAGGACAAAGATAATCTTGTGGCTAAAGCATTTCACTGCTACCTGTGTCCCCTGACAGAGGATGGCCAAGCTCTCCATTCAGCAACAGCAACCCAACAACAAACAGCAGGACATGACAGCACTCATTTTCCTCTCCAGCCTTCCTTTTCCCATGGGGGATGGCATTTCTCAGCTGCAAGGTGGGAAGTGCTTACATCTGGCACTAACAGCCCAGGTCCTTGTGCTGACCCAGCAGAGCAGCAGCATTCATAGCTGGGTGGCTCTTTATTTCCTGGCTGTGTACTGAAAGGCACCAATGCTGAGCAGCAAAAGCAGGAAGCAGAGAAGATGGAAGCTTGGAGGAACCAAAGTTACTCAGAGCACACAAATCTTTCCCTGCTTCTGCAGCTCCCTTTCAGGTTTTCTTTTACACTCTTCTAAGACATGAGGCTATGTGCAAACTTCAGTGAGGCCCCAAAGCCTGGAGTATTGATACAGACAGCTCAGTAGGTATCCAAATCTAATGGAGAGCTGTTGGCAAAAACTACAAAGAAAAGGGTTTTCTACCTAATCAGAAAGCAGGAAAAAATGTGGTTTGGAGACAACAGCAAGGTTTGCTTTCAAGCTGAAACACAACAGCCAGGGATCTGTGAAAGAAGCCAGGATGAAAGCAAAAGCCCTGTGCAGATGATAAATACCCATGATCTTTCTGGGAAAAAACCTGCAGTTTCTGCTAGAGAGAGAATCCAGCCAGCCACTTGATTTCAATACTTGCAAAACAGAAAGAACCTGACACTCAACAAGCTTTTGTTTATGTAATGACTGAGGAATATTGGATTTTCCTTCAGCAGCACCCCCTGGGAAGACAGTAGGAGTTACTGCTGTGAGCTGAGCAGATCTGCACAGCTACAGCAGTGACCTGGGTGGTGGGTGGCTTTTTTTCCCCTTCTATTTGCAGCCTTTACATGAAGCCAGGACAGCAGTGGGGGGAATAATTTCCACCCCCTGGCAGAGGTGGTCTCTAGCAATCAAAATGAGTGTGAACAGTGAAAGGTCCTCACAGGAATTGCTCCGTGCCAGATTCCATACACCAGTTTGTAACATCCTGCCTTTTAATGTACAAACAACTGGATCAGCTTCCTTGCCCTCATTTCTGCTCATCTTTCTCCCTGAAATCACTGGGAAGGAGAGGGAAAGAAATGTCCTTTCCAAGCTGTCAGTAGGCAGAACCTTGCTGCCAGCATCACAGGGCTGTGAAGGCAGCACACAGCAAACAGCAGGCCAGGTCTCCAAGCAGTGCTGGAAGCAGCTCTTCAGCCAAAGCAAGCTTCAGCTGATGAGCAGCTCCTCAGCTGGGGATCTCACCTGTGCTCATAGTGGTGGGACAGGAAACCAGAAGAGGGCTGGATGTCTATCTGGAGGATGGTTCTGATGGGAGACTGGAAAGGCGTTTCCGAGTTATGGGAGCGGAAGGTGCTGAAGTCGTGGGTTCCCAGCAGGAACTGCGCTGCATCCCGCATGGCAGGGACGTCCAGCTGGCTGAAATGAAACAGGCAGAGCAAGGGGAAAGGAGCATGAGGGAGGAACACCTATGTTAGGTGGGTCAGAGCCCAACGAACTGATGAGAAGCTGAAAGCTGGCACCCCGAGCTGGCATCGCAGCTTTGTGGAAGCACATTCTGCAGGCTGGGGCTTGTCTTGTAACAGCCCAAACCACAAACCAGGATGCCAAGTGACCTGAGGTCTGCAGGCATCCAAAACCCCAGGCCAGATGAGGGGTTGGCTTTTACACAAACCTTTCTCCTGCTGTGCTTCTTAAAACAGTTCAAATAACTCTACTCCAACTGCTAGCCAGAGCCAAGGGCAGGAGAACCAAAACCTTTCGCAAGTATCTGGATCTTATAAACTGAAAAAGATGTTGCCACGTAAGAAAGCACCAAACACTCTAATGGATTGCCAAACCTGAGCTTTGGAGCAACCAGAAGATGAAAATTAGGAAGCAACAGGAATGGAATGAGTGAGCAAAGTGTTAGAGATGAAGCCAGCATAAAGCCAAGGTGGGGATGCAGCAGACAGGGCCAAGGGTGAGCCTTGGAATGTCAAGAGGCTGAAATTCAGATTTCTTCATTTGGAGAAGCCAGGTCTGTTCAAAACAGTCTCCAGCAAAGGAACTGAGAGAGATTTGCTGATCTATGTGCTGACCAGATCCTTATTTATCTACTGGTTTGGTCCCTTTCTGCTGAGCAAAGCATAATGATTTATGGCTTCAGTTTTTCAGATCCTTACAGAAGTCAAAACATTTCTGAGGAAAACAAACTAAAAATACCAAGAGGAGATTTTTCCAACATCATTCAAAATGCTTCACTGTGTCCAAGAAAATCAGCTGGCACCTACAGAATGCTGGGCACACTGAGAAGCACTGATGACACCCAGCTGGCCCTTCAGATGCCTACAGAAGTTTAATGTGGTGTGTTTTCTACACCAGATGTACTCAGCAGTGCACACACCAGGAGCTTCTCCATTACTAGCAGTAGGGTGGTCCAAAGGTCCAATCCCAACCTCCCCCTGGAAACATCTCAGCTTGCTCAGGGCCTCATCAAGTTTGACCTTGAGTGTTTCAAGGGATGGGGCCTCAGCCACTTCCCTGGGCAACCTGGGCCAGTGTCTCACCACCCTCGTAGTAAAGAGCTTCTTCCTGATGTCCAAGCTAAATCTCCCCACCTTTGGGTAAGAGACCTCCCACTCAGAAGTTCTAACACCTTTATGTGTGGTGGTGCTGCCTTTTGGGAATATTACCTGCAGTGTCTGGACTAAATTAAATGCAATTTCTTACAGCCCAAGGTTAAGGCACACTGTGCATATCACACCTCATTGAGCAATTTCCTTTTTAATTTTCTTTTCCACAACCCACAGAGGAGAAAGGCAACAATCTCATGTTAGGACAATATCATCCCTGCTCTGCTAGGGCAGCTGAGGTGACATTTCCTTCCATTCCCCACAACTGTTTCTCCAACAAGGGTGATGAGAGGACCACAGCTGGCTGCAAACCTGTTTGCCTGTAAGTTTTCTTCAATGTCTGTTTACAACATAAACCAGAAGGACAATAACAATTTACCTTCTGGCTTTGGTTTGGTTTTCCTCACCCACTGTTTATCATATCTAAGTCAGGTTGGTTTGGGTTGGGTTTTTTAAATGGCACTGAATTCGTTTTTCTTCCCTTGCATACACAAGCACTGATTTGTTATGACTCTGACTGCTCCAGGAACACAAAGTGAGCACTGAGCTAGGTGCACTTTGTTATGGGAGGGTTGCTCAGAGGCCTTGGATCTTCATTCCTCAAACACACAAGCACTCAGACAGGGAATGAGGGCACAGATTTACATGCAGGTGTTATCACAAATAGGATTAAGGGGAAAAAAAAAACAAAACCAAAACACACCAAGAGAATTCTCAGCCTTCATTCTTGCCTGCCTCTGTGGTCACACCTCAAAGCCTGAGATGTGCAGTGCAATGCAGTCCTGCCTCTCTGCATCACATCAGAGCATTGCTCCTTCAGCCAGCTGTCCACAGGGGTTTGCTGTATCACCTGCCAAAGTCATCTGAAGAAATGCTCATCCATGGGAAGGGACACACAAAGTTGAAAGAGCTGAGATATGAGGAATGGCTGAGAGAGCTGGGTTTGTCCAGACTTGAGAAGAGAAGGCTTAGGGGACCTTATTACCATGGACCAGGATATAAAGGGTGGCCACCAGGAGAACAGAGACTCCCTTTTCACAAGAAGTCACAGGGTGAAGACAAGGACTGCTGGGGAGATTCTGATTGGACTCCAGAAGAAAATGTTGCCCATGAGAACAGTCAGAGATTGGAATCATCTCCCCAGGGAAGTGGTGAATTCCCCAACACTGGACAGCTTTAAGCCTCAGCTTGCCAGGGTGCTGGGCCAGATCAGCACAGCTCCACTGTCACCTAGAAAGGTTGGAGCAGATGATCCTTGGGGTCCCTTCCAGCCTGGCATTCTGTGGTTCTGTGAAAGCTGTTGCAGGACTCTACCCAGAGTTGTGGAGTATTTCAGCAGCACTAAGAATGCTTAGCCCTGCACAGCTGACAGGACAACCACAAAAGAGCTGCAAGGCTCAGGGCAGCTGCACCAATTCCAACTGGGAAGTCTCAGCAACATGCACGGGGAATCTGGTCTCACGTGTAGAAATGACTCACTTCCCCCCAAACCCCAGCCTTTCCAGAGTGCTGCTGAGGTGGAACACACTTACCCCCCAGCAGGAGCCCAGCAGAGATCCCTTTCAAAGACTGGGACCTCAGTGTGGTGAAGGCAGCCCAGCAGGAGCCGATAGATGTAGGTCCTGGAGAGCGCCGAGAAGCGCGCGTGGAAGTCGCCGGCCACTCGATGGGCGCTCAAAACGCTGGCAGAGGAGGAGAGAAAGGTCAAGCACCAATTCAGCAGCTCCTGCCTGGTCACCACAACGATGGGAACCAAAACATGCTTTGGATTCTTTGAGAAACTGCACTCACAATTCATTTGTTATTCTCTCCTCTCAGCCAGTGACTAACCGGTGACCAAGGATTTGCACCTCCAGCCTGCCGCAGGCATCTCTCAAGCAGCAGAAGAGCCTTGGCACCACCCCTGCCATCAGCTACACAATGAATCTGACTTTGGGTCAGTCTGGAGAAGAGGAGGCTGAGGGAGACCTCATTGCTCTCTACAGCTCCTGAAAGGAGGTTGGAGTGAGGTGGGGATTGGTCTCTTCTCCCTAGTACCAGCTGATAGAATGAGAGGAAATGGCCTCAAGTTGCATCAGGGGAGGTTTAGGTTGGGGATCAGGAAAAAAATTTTGACTGAAAGAGTGGTCAGGGATTGGAACAGGCTGCCTAGGGAGGTGGCAGAGTCACCATCCCTGGAGGGGTTCAGGAGATGTGTGCACATGGCACTGTGGGACATGGTTTAGTGGCCATGGTGGTGGTGGGTCGACAGCTGGGCCCAATGATCTTGGAGGCCACTTCCAACAGAAACAATTCCATGCTTCTATGAACACTCACACCATCACAAGAGGCTAAAACCAATCAGTCTCTCAGCTGAGACCAGGCCAACTGATGCTGTGTCCTTTGCTCCATAGAAACACCAAGGTCCTCACCCAGCCCAGCAGACTGCATTGTGTATCTGGCTGCATTGTGTCCCCAGCTGACAGGCAGCTACTTCCCACAGCAAGCAGACTCCCTCCACCTCCAGGTGAGGAGCACACCTTATGGATGCTGTGTCCTTCTGCTTTTGCAGAACCCTGGTCCCAAACACCAGTGGGAAGGACAAGATCCCTCTGTGCTCACCCTCAGAGGCAGCTCTGCAGCTCACTGTAGCAGATGGAGATGTTTGAAACTAGGTCACCTCCCTCCCACCTCCCCCCACAACCCTCAAGACAAACAGGACTTTGCTGCAGCAAGGAAGATAGAGGTGCAACCCTCCAGCACCTAGATGGAGTCTGTCAGAAGGCTGCATGCAGGAGCCCTCCTGGGCACCCCCACATTTCAAGGGTGCAGGAAATGGCTTTGGGGAATGCTCCTTTCTGCTTGTCTCCCAGTCATCCCAAGCAGTTAACTCAAGAAGCAGCTTTCTAGGCAGCTGAGCTCCTCTGTTTTCTTCTGCGAGCAACAGGGAGAAATTGCCTGGTTTCCCCAAGCCAATGCCACCTCTACCATCACACACAGACAGCTTGGTAGCCAGAAGGGAGGGCACAAAGCTGTCTCCCTTCCCTCTGGCAAGGGAGAATTCAGAGCTTTCCTCTGGTTCTGCACCTCCCCCTAAGTGTTGGTGTTGATGTGAACGTGCCAGCAGCAGTTTTCACTCCATCTGATCTTCCCTTGTCCCAAAGTCCTGACCCCCCACCATCCTGCAGGGAGCACACAGCAAGGGATCACTCTTACACAGGCAGGTGCTGGTAGTTTCACAGGGCACCTCTCCTCAGAGGGTAGCTTTCTTCCTGCTGAGTGCCTTCTTGTCTTTAGAGCTTGACATAATGAAGAGAAGAGACCCAGGGCAGCCAAAAAAATAGATGATGTTATTTGGGACCCAGTAATAGACTGACCTATTTATTTACTTTCAAAAGGTTGGTGCTTAGGGATTTCTGCCAGCTCAAGTGCCTCTGGCTCACATCCCTCCACTGCAAAGGCTCAGACCACAGAAGGAGAAATTAAAGCTGAGCCACAGGCCTCCACAAAGATTTGCAATAACAAACCCAGGAGATTGCTCCACTGCTATAAACTCTCAGCAGAAATACAAACTACATCCTCCAGGCCTGCAATGGAGTTTGAAGACAGGACCTCCAGCCTCCTCTAAACACAATAACAGAATTATTACATCTATTTCCCTCCATCTGCAGGCCTGCAGAAGCATTTCATCTACCTTGAGCTTCTCTTGTTAAGGCTTATGTGGTCTCTATCAAATAACCATTTTTTTTTTGCTCCCTCTCACAGAGGGAGAGTTTCAGAGAAGTCTATTTTTGCTCACATGAACCTTCCCTGCCTCTCCTAGCAGATGTGATTGCTACCAGAGGCTCTTCCTAGCTAGGATTGTCTTTCAAGCATTTATTCCAGCAGCTACATCTCAAGCCCTGTTAAGATCCCATTCTTTGAAAGGCTGCTGGAAAAATCAAGGCTCCCAGCATTCTCTGCCTTTTCAACAGAGCCTGAATATCAAAAGAGGTGAAAGGGGGGGAAAAAAACCCCAAAGCCTGAAGAGATCTAACTAGAAATGCCAATGTCCAAACAGAAACACATCCTGCAGAAGAACATTTCTCACTCTCCAATGCCATCAGAGACTAAATGTCAGTTTGCAGGGGGTGGGAGGAATCCTGGCTGTTGTCACTCAGTTTTTATTGTGTGCAATCAGAAATAGAAGGTGTGAGTCTAAGGTATCATCCTCCTTGCTTCAGGGACAGCAAAGTTCTCCTAGAGCTACCCCAGCTATGAAACACACTCTGATCTTCAGGGACAAATATGCTTTGCCAACCTAAAAGACAGATCAGTTGACAGAAGAGACTCATCCTACTACAAAGGAGGTTATTATTGCTGATGATACAGTCAGCCAGCTTGGAATCTTGTTCCCCTTCCAAACCCTATCAACAATAATGTGTTCTCACAAAGATCCCTCTCTCCATCACCCCCTGCTTGCAACCACATGAAAGTGCTGAGCTTTCTCTTCAGCATTAGGAGAGAATTCTTCTTGGCAAAGTAATATTTAGAGAGGGAGGGGATGGCTGCTGAATACATTCAGACTCATGCCCATCACCAAGCTCCTTAATGGAAAGCAGCTGAACCATTTTTCAAAGGTTCAGCCCAAGGGAGGAAGGAGAAGCAGAGCTGACTGCATCCTGGTAAGCTCCAGCTCTACTTGATCAGGGCTGGGCTGCATTCTGTCAGCAGACAGCACCTCCTGATACCTGTCAGACCCCAGCCTGGAACAAAAAACTCTTCCCATCTGCAAGACCACACTGCTGTCTCCTCTTGGAGATGCTCTCTAACTGAAGGCTTTCTTCAGCAGCAATCCTGTTGGCCCCAGTAGCCAGGGCTCACAAAGCCAGCTGTAATTATCTGTATGACTCCCAGTGCTGAAAGGGGCAGGGTGACAGCTGCAGTTTTAGCTCTCTAGGACAACTTCCCCCACTAAAGCAAGACAAGTTACAAGCTAAACTCAGGGGAGGAAGGCTGAGATTCAGTGGCTGGTGACACATGGAACAGATTGATTACTGCAGTGGTAGCCTCTGGCTGTAAAAAGCAGCTACTTTGGATTCCCAAACAACTGCTTTAATCTTTTCAAGAAGGAAACCATGACCTGCTTCATGTTCCCTGTTACTGCTAGAACATCCAGAAAGGGTTTGACTTCCAGAGTGCAAAGATTCTGACTCAGTTTCCAGGCTGAGCAACAATAACCAAACCCTTGCAGAAGTCAAATTGTATTTCAGATTTTTTATTTCAGACACAGCAGTCTGAAAAGAAATCATCTCCAGCCCCAGCCCTCAGCAGCTGCATTAGACTCCTCACACATGACAGAGAAGGTGAAAGCTGTCAAGGGACGGTAACTCCCAGATGTTAGGCGTGCAACTTAGCCAGCTTGAGAGAGGGATGTGCTTTGTGTCCTGGCCTCTCACTGCAGAGGAATCCAAAAGGCCCCTGGAGGAACTGGATTGAAATGCAAAACTGTCAATCCTGTGCTATCAGGCTAATATTCAGTCTCAGGTTTGGGATGCATGACCTGACTTGTTAGTGGATGGCTGTCAGTGGGCTGGGTAGCAAAAGCAGTGAATCAGCCTCTGCTTTTCTTCACCCACTGTGAAACCTCTGCTCCATCATGGCTGCAAACTGCTAAAGCACATTTTTGCAAAATCAGGTGTGTGGGGGGTGAGTAATTTCCCTTATGGATCCCTAGGGACTGACAGCCAGGCATTACTAATGACAGCCACACTCCATACCCAGCACAAGCAGTGCAACAGCTACCTCATGCTGCCCTTAGGCTGAGCTCACCCACTCCAAGATATCTCAAGAGGGTCCTGTGGGGGGACAGCAACAGCTAATGTGGACAGTCAGAAGACTGTTAGGATCAAAGGGGAAAAGCAGCCTGGCCTTGGGCTGTCAGAGGAAGTGTAAACATCCTGGGAAAAGGTTGGTTAAAACAAGATAACAAACAGCCACTCACAGGAACTATGTGACTCTAGCACTAAGGTCTCACAGTGCCTTCCTGCCCTCCTTCCTGAGCTCAGATTCCAACGATTTTACTTCCTCTTCCCCTCCATCTTCTGCTGGCTCCCCCGGTGTTTGTTTGGAGGTGAAGGAGCACAGCTGGCCCAGACAGCTGCTCCAGCTTCTGCTCCACTCACTGACCAAGAGTCCCACTGCATTTAAATGCAAAGCATCACTGACATCCAGCTGCAGAAACACTGCAAACCCCAGTCCTGCCCTACAGGCACCAACTGCTTCATCATTTTGCACAGATTCAGGTGAGAGGCAACAATGCAGCTAAGTTTTTGCTAAGTGCTAATGTGATAAACAGAGAAAAATAGGGAGTTTGGAGAACAGTGCAGCACAGAATATTAATATATTAATGTTCTGGCTTATGTGTGGAACCAGAGTCACCCCAGGGGATTCAGCACTTACATGGTGACCCCAACCTTTCACCACTTCTTGTTTTAGGGGTTCCAGCATAGATGATCCCCTAATAACAGTGGTGGTGGAGCAAGATTGAACTTTAATGTGCCAAGGGTCTGGTAGCAGCAGAAATGCACATGTGCAAGGGAGTGGTTTGCCAATAGGAGGAAAACTCTTGTGGGTGAAGAGGCTGCATCCCCAAAAGGAGGCAGCAGGGGCATCCCCCAAAAGGAGGCAGCAGGGGCATCCCCCAAAAGGAGGCAGCAGGGGCATCCCCCAAAAGGAGGCAGCAGGGGCTCCTTGCAGATGGGAAGAGTTTTTTGTCTGATCATTGTTGCATTTCCTCCTTTCTCCAACATGGGCAAAAGCAAAGATTTTGCCTAGTCACTGACTCACCTGATGGGCTCAGGTTTCAGGTGGTGGTTCAGGCCATGGATGAGCTGTTTCTCACTAAAAGCAGGTTTCCCAGGTGCCCTCTGGATGTCGAGGTGAGCAGCGTTGCAGAGCGCGTGGACGCCGGCGTCTGTTCGGCTGGAGATGTGGAACTTGATGGGAACCACTGGTTTTAGCTTCTCTGCTGCCTTCTGAAAGCCAACACAAGATGGATTCAGGAAGAGTGGCCTCATTCTGAGGAAAAAGCATTCTCCTCCTTGCTAGCCATGTCTCCTTGTGGCTCAGCCAGAGAAACAAGTGGGAGTTCTACTTCAGGCTGCAAAGAAAGGGATGGAGAGGAGCCTGTTTGGGGGACTTCTCCCAGAACCAGTGGCTTCTCAGGACCTTTTGTCCTGGAATCTTCAAGCTTCAGGACCCTTTGTCCTGAAATCACCTCAAACAGAACTTCCAAAGTGTCATGTGAAATTCCTCACACATACAAAATACTATCTGAGCAGAAAGATTCTGGGCTCTCAAGAACATAGCCTTAAAATGCACTGGGAGGCAAGGGAAAAAAGAAGACTGAGCTGCAGGGGAAGGCCTGGGAAACAGAACAAGAATGACCCTAGCCTTTTCCTCTTCCTAATCCTCCTCTTTGGAGTTCACATGTGGTTACAATTAACAATGAAAATCTTTATTTATCACCCTGAAGCAGAGAGAAGCAGACAGAAATGAAATCAGTTTTTGCAGCAGACCTTGGCTCGCGCCTCAGCAATTTGTCTCAAAGCAAGAGCTGAGTTTAACGGCAAAGATATGTTTGGGTCTTGCAGGCTCCTCCCTTCCTCCACCCTCCTTCTCCCCCTCCTTTCTCATCAGGAAAAAAGCAGACAGAAGGAACATAGTTAAGTGCAAGTAGAGGGAGAGAGAGACCAGGAGAGAACATGGAAAACATCCTCCTTTCTCCTTATGGGCTTGGAGAAGTTTGGATGCAGCGCTCCTTTGGATCCCATTTCAATCACTGCATCTGAACAAAGCTGGATAATAAGAACACTGCTTAGATCTTCTCTCCTGCCAGCAGGAATTGAGCCCTTTTGGAGAGCAGACTGGAAAGGAAGAGGGGATTGCTGGCTCCAAAGCAAAGCTGGTTGCTTCCCCTGCTCTGATCAGCCCACAAATCCAGAAGGTGCAGGGCTGACTGACAGGTTCAACAAATGGGATTTTCACAGCTGCCCTTCTCCAGCACAATTTTCTCCCAGGTACACCTCTCTGGAGGCATGACTGATGTGCTGGGCATCCAAGGAGGAATGTGACCACCATCAACCCCAAATCTCAGTTGGTGAAAGGGAAAAACTTTGTGGATTCTTCCTCCAGCCTGAGAGTCATGCAGCTGATAACACTCTGCTGCCTCCAGCTTCAATGTTAATATTTCAGTTATATCCCATCCTAATTAATCATCTTCAAGCTGCTGCAACTACTTTGCAGGCAATTCAGAAATGACTTCTTCACCTATGTAAATGTCCCATATCTGTACCACTCAGATGTCCTGTGAGCCTATAGGCAGCTGATGGTTTCCTCCTCTGGTTCCTGTGTAGTTTAATCTGTTGGTATCACCCACACTGCATTTCAAAAGAGACAGACTATTTACATTTAGTAGTTGCTTGGATTGCAACCAGTTTTTCTTGCCCTTTCAGAAAAAATCAAGCCCTTAAAAGCAGCAGGCTTTTCATCTGAGGAGCTCAAAAAGCCTTACTGCTGGGACTCCAGATCCCTGCCCTGTTGGCTATCAACCACAGATTCCTGCAGGGGAAACTGAGGCAGAATTTAAGCACTTAACCCATGGGCACCCAGCTATAAAGCAACAGAGAAGATATAGGAATGAAGGAGCTGGGATGCCCTGCCTTGTGCTCAGAGTTGACAGGTCTCTGCTCCCTTCTTTGAGCTCACAAACCTCCTTCTCTTTAGCAGGTGTTACAAACACTGAGCTCTTGGCTTGGCACCTGCTGGAGGAGCCTTTGATTGAGCCAGATCTCATCTGATTTCATTTAGCCTTTACTTCCCAAGTCAGAGCCTTTCCAGACAACCCTGTTCCTGGAGCAGCAACAGGCATCCCAGGGTGTTTCTATCTCTTAACAGCCTGCATACCAGCAAGGCAGGGGAAAGCTTTACTTGCATTTAGTAGGCCTGCTCTGCTAACAGGTTTCATTCACTAAGCACTTCCACATTTTGAATCACACTGAAATTTCCACTGTTGTGTGCCAGAATGATATGGATCCACATTCCAGATTGCTATTATTGCTCACAGTTCTCACTCTCTACAAATGCTGGAGAGGCAAGATGAAGAACAGGCCCATTTAATGTATGCCACCTATGAGGGGGAGTAAAAGTTCATTCATTTCTCTCCCTGAAATCTAAATAAATTAACAACAACAAAAAAAACCCTTCAAGCTACTCAGCCATCTACCTCTACTGAGCACAAAAGAAGCTGTGAAATCAGTTGTGGATGGGTGCATTCAGGAGAAACTGTGCATTAGGAATGTTTGGGGAAAAAAAAAAAAAAAACAAAGTGCCTATTTCTCTTCCACAGTAGCTGGATGGCTTACTGGTTTCAGCATGCACAACTGGGTTAGTTGCACAGAACACAAAGGATTGCAGTGGGTGGCCAGGGATGCTGCATGATTTGCAAGTTGCTGTGTCCTAATAAATAACAACTTGCAAGCCTCTGGTTGCAAGTCATCACAGCCTCACTGACTCACTGGGTGCTCTATCAAGTGAAACTAATTAAAAACCTAACTCATTTTAAGTGGAATAGATAAAAGATGAAGTGAAAGCCAGGAAAGAAAGAGCTGAGGAAGTGGCTTCTGCCAGGAGAAAGGGTTTCCAAAGTAATCTCCTATGCCACTGAAATTATTATCCAAACAGGGGTTGAAGATGAGGATACCATGAGGGTAGTGGAATGGGTTGCCCAGGGAGGTAGTGGAGGCTTCATCCCTGAAGATATTCAAGCTCAGGCTCTACAAGGCTCTGGGCAACCTGATCTAGTTGAGGACGTCCCTGCTGACTGCAAGGGGATTGGACTGGGTGACTTTTGGAGGTCCCTTCCAACCCAGACCACTCTATCATCCCATGACAAATCTTTTGGCCCATTTGTCTTTCTTCCCTTTTTTTTTTTATTTTATTTTATTTTATTTTTGGGAGGGGAAGAGAGGTGAGGCAGGAGGTTGTACCAAAGCTGCCTTGCATGGGAAGAAGTTTTTCTCTCCTCTCCTACTCCCCCTTTTCCTTCCCTAAGGAATATCATCTGGCCTTAGCATAAGGCTGTTGGCCAAAACAGAGCTTTGTGTGGGGAAGAGTAGTTTTGGGCAACGTTCACCAGCACAATGGGAAACAGCACACTCAGGAGATGGCTCAAACCAAACATGAGAGGGAATTTCATTCTGGGTATCCTAGCAGGCCTTGCATGTGATGCCTGTTAGCACAAGCAGCAGCCATTCACTTTAGGACAAGGTGCTGCACAGGAGATCTTCCTTTCCAGAGGGACATTTGCAAGAACTGAGACTGGAGCATGAAGTCCTGCATCTTCAGAGTTTCCAAGAGGAACTGGAGAGAGCCAAGTTACTGGACTCAAACATCTCCATCTGGGAAGCAAGGTCTGGAATTTTGTTTTGGACTCATCACTAACAAGCTGGGCTTCCAAGTGCTTCAAGGCAAAACAGTGTCTTCCAAGAAAGAAACAAAGTGGTGTCTGCAAAGCTTACCCCCCTCAGAGATACATTAGAAACTCCTTCTAATATCTACATCTGTCCCCAAACTGAAACAAGCCTCCATTTCCTCCAGACAGTCCCAGAGCTCTGAGGGCTATAAAGGCTTCTGTGCTCTGTACAATGGCTTTACAGTGACAAAGGGTTACAGAGAAGCCTTCTGCTCAGCCTCACTGCAGCAATCTTACACTGAGAGCTGCAGCACAGACTCCCAAACCAGTCCATTACACTTTTGATGACACAGTTGTTGAAACCCAAGGTCTACACCTAACAGGTTATTTCCTTGCCTGTAACTCCAAACAAATGTCTGAACATATTTACAACACAATGAGGATCTCATTACAGAGTTAATTTTGCCCTTCCCTTCAGTGGCCTTCCTGGCTTTGGAAACTTGTGAAGTTCAAGGCTGCAGAGCAATGGAGGAAGGAAGATAAATTCCTACAGGGCCCAGAAGTTTCCTATTAAAGTTGCTCTAAGACTTCCCATGTGGTTCTAATAGACACAGCCCTGCTCAGCAGTGCCCAGCATCAATACCACCACATGAAAGCAAAGCACATATTCCAGAACTGGCCTGCAAAGTGCTGATACTGGGAAAAGACAACACCAAATAAGTTTATCTTTTTCTGGGGGTTTTTGGTTGGGTTTTTTTTCCCCCCTTCTTCAATCACCCATCCTACTCATTCTCCTGTTAAAGCAAAGTCACTTGGATAATGCAAAACAACTGCTGGGCTCACCCAAAGTCCGGCGCCTGGGGCTGAGCCGCTGGATGGTTCAGAGGATGAGATAAATGAGACACAAAGTCCTTTGGGGCTCTTCTTTCAAGGTCTGCACAACATTTATACACTTTCTCCACAAGGATCTCAGGCAAGAAGCCATACAAATACACCCTTGAGCTCTTACTCAAACCATAATTCATCACACTTTCCTTCTGCAGGAACTCTCACCCTCACCCAGTAACCAAGGCACAAAGTAGAAATGGCTTGGCCATGGCCACAGAGCAGCTGGGTGGGACAGCAAGTCTGCTTCCAGACCAGCTCTTCAGCAACTCTGCTCCTTCACAACACCAGGATTGGAGCTCACACAGGCAGAGCACAAGCACAAAAAAAGCATGAGGTCAGGCTCCACAAGGCTCTGAGCAACCTGGGAAGTCCCTGCTCATTACAAGGGGGGTGGACTAGGTGACCTTCAGAGGTCCCTTCCAACCCAAACTGTTCTACAACCCTAAACTGCTACACTTTGTGATCTCAGGTTAGAGAGTCTGACCAAAAATGAGAACCAAGTAACAAAAAGATTATTAACCCATGGACGTGACCTGAAGCAATCAGTTTCAACCCCTTCAACAAGCTCTTACCTTCTAAAGAAGCATAAACCTCATCTTGATGCTTTGAAGAACAGGAGAGAAACGTAACACAGCTTCCTTTTGCTTCCTGCCTTGCACAGGATGATGGGATTCACCTGCACTCCTCAAATAAATGCAGCTCTACAGCAGCTTGTAATTAAATTACAGCTGGGTTACACAGACACCCAGGTGTGCTGAGTATTGACTCTAGGCCAGTGATCCATTTTTCACTCACCAGTGTAACAGGGAGTCTTTGGCACTCCTGGTGCACACTCACCCCAAGCCCAAACAGTACCAGGGTCCTGAAATCCATTCCTACATCCTGGGAAAATCCCAGGAGCAGTGCAGGAACAACAATGATGGCAGGATCATACCTTTTCCCCTTTGCATGTTAGAACTCCAGAAGAATGGAAATGGACATTTCCCCACACACACACTTTGGAACAACGGACATCCTGCTGTGCTTTGTTCTGAAAATGTCTGTCAGAGGCATCCTCTTCCAGGAGGATGCAGCATCTAATTTTTAAATCTATAAAGGACTTAGATATGAGCTAAAAGCAGCTAAACCTGCTCAGAACTGAAGCAGTTGAGAATGAGTGGAGACAAAGCCACAACTGCTAATGAAATTCACATGTTTGAGCACCTTCAGGTGGGCCTGAAGCAGAGGATTAGGCTCAGGTCCACCAGAAGGTTCTGGGGCATTCTCAGGCACTGAGAAACATAGTTTTGGACTTTGATGCCTCAGATTTAAGCCTCATTTTTATCATTTAAGCCTCGTCTTTATCAGCATCTTAATCTCTCTGACTTTACCCTGACCTACTTCTCTCACCTGCATAAAGCAGTTTTGACTGCTTTGAATATTATTGTACCTTACTGAATGCAATCTAAAAAGAATATTTATCCTTGATAATATCTGTAGCTCAACAACATGACCCTGCAAGTTGCATTTCAATGGCAATATCATTAGCAAGGACCTACCTCCAAATAATTCTGAACTCCAACTGTTGCCTGATCACTGGAAGTCTCCATAACTCCACTGCAGAGGAGAACAAATACAAGTTACTGATACGTGTCAAGAGCCAAGGGCTTGATATAGAGTCCCCCACCACATCCAGAAATTAATGGGGGACACTCATCAAACTGTTTGCTACTGACTGGCATGGATATTTTCACAGAACACTTTGATGAACAGACAGGAAAAGAGATGCAGCAGTTGTTTGAAAGGAGGCTGGAAATCATCCTTAAAATGTTACTCTCTGGACTAGCCCTGCAAGTGGAAGCTGATGGGAAGATAAAGTAGATGTATTGAACTAGAAGAGTTTGCAGATAAAACTATTCCAGGGTCAGGAGCTGATTGCCAGTTCCAGGTCCCTGACTTGCAAGCCATGTGGATGTCATAAAGAGACTAAAAGATGTGAAGATGGTTTGTGATGAGCTTCCCTCTCCGCTATGGAAGTCACAGCCATTCACAAAAGCTGCTGAAGTGCAGAGAGATGCATCCTGAGGCTAAACCCAACCCACCTGTAACTGCTCCCAGTAATTTAGGTCAGTACCCACAGTGATGCAGACCATGCTCTGCAAAAGAACTGTGGGTTTTGGCATGTGATGGTATTATTCTGTAAAACCCTTGGGAAGATAGGCACCATTCCATGCACTGGAGCTGCCCAAGTTCTCCCACACACTTGTTGCTTGTCTTTTCTTAATGTAAATAAGCACAGCTACATATGTGGGATGTTTAAAGTCTGGGGAAACCCAACCTCAACTATCCTTCTGCAGGACTCTCTGCCCACAGATCACTTCACCTGCATGTCTTGAGCAGCACAGGAATCTGAAACACTGAGAAACGGCCTCACCACTGGGTGTCCCACAAACCACAGCAGGAAACGTGCCCTCTCCCCCCAGCCTGAGGTCACAAGTTTGCTGCCTTCTCTGCCCTGTGATGCTTTTGCTTTGCCCATTTAATGCATTTCCTGCCCAAACCATCCCCTGCCTAACACTTCGAGGCAACAGCAGAAACCAAAGTCCAGCTCCTTGTCAGCTACTCAGCAAGGGATTTACCACTCACCAAACACTCTGCACTCCCCATCCTTTCCCCAGACACCTCTTTCTCTCTCCCATCCCCTCCCATGGAGAGCTCCCCTCGCCTTCCCCAGGGCTCTCCCCTGCCGTGCTATCCAGCTGCGGCTGCAGCTAAGACACCTACCTATATTTAGTGCCAAAGTACTGAAAGAACACTAGGTACCGGCTCGGGGCAGAAACCATCTTTGCTGCCTAAAGCCCTGCGGCTGAGGCTCTAGATCCGGCTCCGCTCAGCGCTGCGGGAATCGCGGCCGGGGGTGGGGGGGAACCGGTGGAGCCTCGAGGCTGACCGAGCGGCCTTTCCGCCTCGCTGCACGGTGCTGCACGGTGCTGCACGGTGCTGCACGGTGCTGCACGGTGCTGCACGGTGCTGCACGGTGCTGCACGGTGCTGCACGGTGCAGGGC
>VXBD01011322.1:0-38085 GCA_013399975.1 Indicator maculatus
ATCAGGGCTGCCTCCTCACTCAGCAGTGGGGCCACACCTCCCCTATTCTTCCTTTTCCTACTAATGTATTTGAAGAAGGCCTTCTTGTTCTCTTTTACTTCCTTTGCCAGTTTTAGTTTGAAGAGGACTTTGGCCTTCCTTGTTGCCTTTCTACATGCCCTGGCAATTACTCTATAGTTCTGCCATGTGACAAGTCCCTTCTTCCATGAACTGTAAGTATCTTTGCTTCCACGAGATTTCCTTCAGAAGTTCCTTGCTCATCTCCTGCAGGTCTCCTGGCACGCTTACCCCATTTTTTACTCAAGGGAACACACATATCTTGGGCATGGAGGAAGTGGCATTTAAAAATTGTCCAACTTTCTTGGGCTNACACATATCTTGGGCATGGAGGAAGTGGCATTTAAAAATTGTCCAACTTTCTTGGGCTCCTTTACCCTCCAGAGCCTTAGCCCATGGGATTCCTGCAAGTATATCTCTGAGCAGTGCAAAGTTAGCCCTGCAGAAGCCTGGGATTGTAATCTTACTGCCCTACTTCTACCCTTTGTAAACTCCACCATGTCATGGTCACTGTCGCCAAGGCTGTTCCCAAACTTCATGTCCCAAACCAGACTTTCTTTATTAGTTAATACAAGGTCCAGCAGTGTGCCTCTCCTTGTTGGCTCCTCCACTACCTGCATCAAGAGGTTATCACTGACACACTGCAAGAGCATGTCGGACTGGCTGTGCCTGTCTGTGTGGGCTTGCCAGCAAATGTCAGGGTGATTGAAGTCACCCATGAGTACCAAGAAGTGTGTACTAGAGGCTACCTTTAGTTGACTGTAGAAGGCCTCCTCAGCATCCTCTGCTTGATTTGGTGGTCTGTAGTAGACGCCCACAACAGTTTCACCTAACTCCTAACTTGCCACATCCTTTAATTCTTACCCACAAGCTTTCCACCTGTTCTACCTCCCCCCTGGGTGGAACTCGGCACATTCCAGTTGCTGTTGCATGTAGAGAGCAACACCACCACCTCACCTTGTTGGTCTATCTTTCCTGAACAGTACATAGTCCTCCATGACAGCACTCCAGTTGTCGGAGCTGTCCCATCATGTTTCAGTGATTGCAATTATATCATAGTTATGCAGCCTAACACAGATCTCCAATTCCTCCTGCTTATTCCCCATGCTCCATGCATTGGTATATAAGCATTTCAGAGAGGGAGTTAATTCATCAGTTTTCACTCTTGAGTTTAAGATTTATATTCATGTTTGATTCCAATATTGTCTGAACAAAACGTTTCAAATACTTACTCTAAAAAATAAATCTATAAAGACCTTAAAAGATACAATCCAATTAAAGGGGCCAAAGATTTTACAGGTCGCATATTCCAGTAGAATAGAAGGGAAAGAAAAAAAAAAAAGGCAATATTTCTGTTTCTAGTTGGATTTATATCAGAACATATGGCCAAGACACAGAGGCTTCAGATCCACACATTATTCAATAGTAGCAGTTTCTTTCCAGTTTCACCTGACTTTTTATGTTCCTTTTTATATTTCTTTTCTGCTCTTGTTAAACTTCCTTCACCAAAAATGCTGAGTAAAATGAAGCTAATTTTTTAAATTTTTCCCTCCCCTCTAAGTGAGAAGAAGCTTGTAGATCCAGGCCCTTTTTACACTACGTGTGGTCAGTGAATATATCAATACACCTTATTAATACATCTTTTCATATTATCTATTTGATTTACATTTACAGAATAGGTATTATGCTATTGTACTACTGTTCTTTAATTAAGAGCCATATTTTTGAAAATGCGCTCCTTTTAAATTTTTTTAAAAGAATACTCTCCTTAAGAGGATAGAAAGGTACTAAAAATGCACTGAATAAAAGATTTTTTTTTGCCTTTTTGCTTTCTCACCTGACACAACCTGAAAACCGTTTCCTCTTAAGACAAAAAGAAATCACAGTACCATTCATACATTCCTACTCGAAAGAGATGCTATCAGAGCAAGCCTTTAAAAATTCTTTTTTTTTTTCATTTTCCATGTATCTTCTGATTTCTGTTTAATACACTGCAAACACAAGTTCTAATTTTTTTGACAGACACTACAGTTAAAGTAAGTTGATTTTTTCTCCTTTAGGAAAGAAATGAGAAAATCAGGGACTCTTTCCCTGGTTTTAGTGGCTTTGGGACATTCAGGTAGATTACCATCATACAAGAAACCTAACTGTTAAAACTGTAAATTTCTTTATACTGGTTTATTGTTGTCTTCCTAGACAGTAGTGTTTATTTTACAAATCAAGTCATAGTTTGAAAGAGAATCTGCAGAAGACTGAAGAAAGGAAAGATTTTTCAAAGCTATTCCTTCTTATTATGCATGCATTTCCAGTCAAATCAACACATCACACTTCTTCCTTTCACTGTATGTAATAAATAAATAAATAAATAAATGTGAAGTATTTACTAATTAGTTCTTCCAACCCTTTCGTCTTATGAAGAAAGCAATTGTTTTAAAACGTTAGTTAATGGAAAGTTCCTTCCAAATAACTATATGGAGTATGAGAACCTTTCCACAGTTCTTAAAATGTAACAAAATTTGTAGTGTTCTAGAAAGTTATGAGGGAGGCATGACAGATATATGTCATAGTTTAGGAAGTGGACAGATGCTCTTTTATACCTCCCAAAAGGGCTAAAAGAAAATGCTTCACGCAGGATTGGAAGGGATTGGAAATTTAAATGGAAGTACTATTCACAATTCCATACCACAGTACAAAAACATACGCCGTGCATGAAAGCCAACATCATCCAAAACCTCCACCCATCAATGCTGCAGGCCCTAAATCCCCAAAGCATCCCCCTGCCCCACCATACCTCCCTACCCAGGCCCCAATGATTGGTAAAAACTAGCCTGCCAGCTCAAGACCCTACTCCCACTCACAGCAAAGGTAAGGGAGTCCGCACCAGGAAGGGAGAAGAGAGAGGAAAGGGCAGAAACTGCAATTTTGCCTGGTTTTATATGGGACTGGATGAAGAATTACAGGAATGGAATAACAAAGATTACAGTTTTTCCAGTGTCTACCTCCTGGTCCTCCTGGAGGACCGGACTCTATGGTTCTTAAACCCGTAACAACGTAAAATGAAACAAGTATGTTATTTAATGTTAAGTGTATTTGGAATACTTCTAAAAAGTATTTGCTAGGATTTGAGGAATGCTTGAGGCCCCAAAGGTTGTTTACATGCCTAGGTTGCACTGAAAGCTACAAAAAGTGGCCACCTATGTGACTTGTATTTCACTCAAAACTCAGACTTGATAAAAAGATTCAGTTAAGTCTTGGTGGATTTCAGCAAAATACTGTTAGAAGCTTTTGTTACTTTTGAAAATAAAATTTAAATCCTAGATCTTTAAAAGTACTTTTGAAATCAATAATTCCTCATCCCTTTTAAATTCTCTGCAATTGTTCCAAGCGTAACAACCAGAAGATAATTGAAATATTCCCTTCCTCTTCTGCCCAAGACCCCTGGCAAACAGTTCCTTTGTCTTTTTTATTTTATTTTTTTCTGCAGGGAAGTGTTGATTGAGAAATTTGAGGCATTTAAAGCTAGCAGGTTTTCATTTTATGAGAGACTGAAGTAAAATAAATTTGACAGTTATTAAAAAAAAAAAAGAAAAAAGCTTCTTCAAGCTGCCCTGATTGAAATCCGAATTTAGAAATGGGAAAATGCGGTCTTTCAGAAACAAAAGAGTGCAGGAGTTCAGATAGCTAATGCAGCAGTGCTCTTACTCCTTTTGAATCCACTCTGTTAAATGTTGAATGTGAAAGGTATTGTTCAGGAGAAGCATGAAATTTTCCTATCACTGCTGTGGCTTGAATGAAATAATAATAAGGGTAAAGCATGATTTCAAAGAAATGTTGACATTTCATTTTGCAGGCCTAATATCTTAGGATCAGCAATAGCAAACTGAGGGAAAAAAAAAACCACGACAGAACTCTCAGCTACACTCTGATTCCATAAATCTAATGAAGTCTTACAAACTTCTAGAAAAAACAAAGTAATGAAAAAAACCTACAACAAAGCATCCTCCAAATGGCCTTACATTAGCAAGAAGAATCTTTAAAATTAATGCTAGATCCAGTTCTCTTTTCTGTGCAGGCAAATTCTATAATGGCAGAAACAGCCATCCAGACATCAACAAGCAGGAATGAAGAAACCACTCTAGGCACTTAATCAATTCTCTTGGATCTCAAAAATCTAAGTGTGTGCAAAACTGACAAAGTAGGATGAAGAAAAAGCACAGAACCTCAAGTAATATGTGGAAGATAATAAAGTGAATAAGGGAAATTTAAAATGAACTTTAAGGCTTACCCTCAACAAGCAGGTCATGTCAGGAGGAGTATGGATAAATTTTTGTTGCTGACACGTTCTTGCCCTACACATGTATGGTCATATGCAGCTACCTGCTATAAGAAATAAGAACCAAGACTGATATGAGCGTGATGATAGAAGAAAAGCATTTGCCTGGAGATTAATAGTGCTAATGCCCCAAAAGTAAGGCAAAGCTAGTGGCTAAAAGTAATAGTAGGAAATAACCAGCAACAGTAAATTAATGCAATAATGATGGGATTAAATAATTGAAAATATTATTTTGCTCAAACTTGGGAACTCATAACAGAAAGATAGCATGAAAAACAGAACTTAATGTTCAGTAGAAAGGTCCTCAGGGGATCCCAGAGGAGCAACTGTAAGTAGGCTCAACTGCTGTGCAGAAAGAATTACAATCTCCTGGGAGAAAGCACTGCAGTCTTTTTCTTATTGCTGGACCTTAGGATAAGTACAGCTACATGCTCTACCCTGATTTTTATTGTGGCTAACACAGTGTCATCATTATGAGTGATGTGAGTCCTGCTCAGTTACCTTTCAGGTAGGTGCATCATGCAACTGCAAGCGTGACTTCTCAGGTGTAGCTGTAACATGGAGTTTAGGTAACTAACATGCCCTGTGTGAGATGTATGTGTTTGGGGGAATTGTTTCTGTTGCCTAAATTGTGGTGTTTTTGTTTTTGTTTGGCTTGGTTATTTTCCCATTATCACAGCTATTGTTTTATTGTCTTATAAATTTTACTGCAATATTTGGCTTGAGAGTTCAACTATTTTTCTGGCATTAGTGCCTCTATGGTAATCAACCAATTGCCACAGTACACATGATATAATTTGGTACACACACAGAAGGCATTAAAGTTACTGAGAGCCACAAAAGGCATTCCTAGTCTTCCAGTACCACAGTTGCCCTCTCAAGTAATGTAGCTGACATCCAAATGCACATCACGCAGTAACTGCACCACATCTAACCATGTCTAACATATTTTGTATGTTCCTGCTCAGGTAAAGATCCAAAATTACTTGTTGCTATTTAATATTTTTTAGCTGCTGAACTCTAGATAGAAGCAGTAGCATTTATCTTGCTTATATAGCATGCAAAAGAGTAGGACAGCAAAAAATAAATATGCAAGCACCCTATTTGTAATAGAACATGACTGGAATACAACTTATACAAAGTCTTGTAAAGAATAATGAGCATTGTTAGTGGTTCTTCAAAACCCATGCAGATTCATGAAGAGAGTTTCACGAATCACAGAATCAATAAGGTTGGAGAAGACCTCAAGGATCACCAAGTCCAACCTGTCACCCAAGACCTCATGACCACTAAACCATGACACCAAGTGCCCCTCCAATCCACCGCCTCCCTGGGCAGCACATTCCAACGTCTAACAGCTCTCTCCGCGAAGAACTTTCTCCTCACCTCAAGCCTAAACCTCCCCTGGTGCACCTTGAGATTGTGTCCTCTTGTTCTGGTGCTGGTTGCCTGGGAGAAGAGACCAAACCCCTCCTGGCTACAACTTCCCTTCAGATAGTTGTAGACTGCAATGAGGTCACCCCTGAGCCTTCTCTTCTCCAGGCTAAATAATCCCAGCTCCTTCAACCTCTCCTCGTAGGGTTTGTGTTTGAGGCCTCTCACCAGCCTCGTTGCCCTTCTCTGGACATGTTCAAGTATCTCAATGTCCTTCTTAAATTGAGGAGCCCAGAACTGGACACAGTACTCGAGGTGTGGCCTAACCAGTGATGAGTACAGGGGCACAATGACTTCCCTGCTCCTGCTGGCCACACTATTTCTGATACAGGCCAGGATACCATTGGCCTTCTTGGCCACCTTGGGCACACTGCTGGCTCATGTTCACCTGGCTGTCAATCAGTACCCCCAGGTCCCTTTTCACCTGGCTGCTCTCCAGCCACTCCGACCCCAGCCTGTAGCTCTGCATGGGGTTGTTGTGGCCAAAGTGCAGCACCCAGCACTTGGACTTGTTGAATGCCATCATGTTGGACTCTGCCCATCTGATCAGCCTGTCAAGGTGCCTCTGCAGAGCCCTTCTACCCTCTAACCGATCAACACCTGCTCCCAGCTTGGTGTCATCTGCAAATTTACTGATGATGGACTCAATCCCCTCATCCAGATCATCAATCCTTCAGCTGCACAGTGATTGCCCCCAGGATGATCTGCTGCATAGTTTTCCCTGGGACTGAGGTCAGGCTGACAGGCCTGTAGTTTCCAGGTTCCTCCAGGAACCTCCAGGTTTGTTTCTTTCCTCTCAGTTATTCACCTGTGGAACGGTTACATTCTTCTAAATAGCAATCACCATAATAATTTGTGAATAAAAGTCAAAATGCACATTATATTTTTTTTGCCAAATATCATAGCAATCTAACAAAATTAATGCAGAAACATAAATCTCTAGAAAAAATAGGGTTATGTAAAAGTACAAAACTGAAACATTATAATCCATGCAGTTTGTGTTATAAAGATTATGTAGTCTTAAAAAGTGTGTCTGAAAACTATTGTGATTTCAGCTAACTGCACTCCAGATTCTTTGTTTTGTCAGAATGGTGACACTATATTTCTAGCAAAGAAACAGAAAATCCAAAGATCTATGCTGCTTTTTAATTATTTGTAAGGAATTTTATAGGAAAAAAATTACAGCAAGCTTAGATCAAACAAGTGCTTGCTTAACTCACAACATACAAATAACATAAAAATTACTCAAGATTCAATATTATTATCATATATTTTTCAAATAGCTTGCCCAGTTTACAGGAGTTTGCACAGTACTTTTGAAAAAAGAAACTGCACACAGATGCTGGACTCTATCTGGCTACAATCAACAGCTCAATCACCATAACTGAATAGGTAGTTTGGAGCCAATTCCTTTGTAAATTAACATAAGAGTTTAAACTCAACTATGTAACTATGTTGCAAATAAGCTTATAAAAGTAAGAGCATTCTGCACATAGAGAAGCTCATACAGGGAATATAAGGTCTCTTAAGACACCAATGTCTTGGGTCAGTCTGAAGGTCAGCTCATCAGCTACGACATACAGCCTAAGCCCTGGCTTCAGATATTAGAAGTTATCAAAGGAGAAAAGAAAGACCTCATAATAAAAATTATATTAACCCAGAGACTTAGAATCATCCCCCTACCCCTGTTTTAAAAACTTCTTGAACTTTAAACAGTTTTAGGTATAAGGAATAATAGTTGTTTCATTTTTGTCTGTTTCTCTTTGGAAGGAAGATGACAGATCTTGCTGCCATATTCAGTTTTGTCACTCAAAATCTCTCAATAGTCAGGAAACAACTTAGTATAATTAGTATAATTTGAAGGAAATCTCAAATAAATTTGGTTTAGTTTAAAAATTAAACAATAGACTGATTTATACTATCTAATTCTGATTATCTGTGAGAGAAAAGACAACATAAAACAGGCTGAGCAAGTATCAAGTGATGTTGCAGGGAAAACTTATGTTATCTAGATCACAATAATAATTTAATGCAATCCATTAAATCCCATTACAATTTCATGTCTTAAACTGAACTTGTAGTCCATTGGAACCCCACTGTGAACTACAACATATAAAGAAGAAACTAATTCAAAAATGAGAAATGGCAGCTCACCTTGATAAATAAAGGGAGAGAAGTGTAGGGGAACTAGATTCTATACTATCTGTCAGGCTCAGCTGAGCTGTAGGGTTATCTGAGGAATACAACATAGCTAACACATGTCCAAGTGGTAGAATAAGGCCACATACACACTACTACTGTCCCTGAAAATAAATTATTAAGCTGAGGGAATTAACCCTCAATGCAAACTTCAGGTGGCAGCAGGACAACAATTAAATGACTGATAGTGCAGTGTAGGGGCTAAAACACAGGCATTTCATTTGCTCGATGTAAAATGAGCTGACATAGTTATGCTTTGATGCTGGATTAGAAAGAGTGAAGATAAAAGATGTTAGAAACATACTAGATAAAGATAAAATCTGGAACTAACATCTGTTTACACAGGTAGAAACAGCAGAGCACTAAGCAAGCTCTAGATAAATCTAGATGACAGAAGCATCAATTATTCAATAATTTGAAACACAAGTCACATTAATCCTAGGATAATATATTATATGTGTACACTTACACAAAACCAAAACAAGCAAACAACCCCAACCAAACAAGCAAACCGAAAAACCCAACAAACCAACTAAACCCAAAAATACCCGAAGCACACTTTTGTCTTGTTGTTTTAATTTATATGAAGTGTTTTAGTATCTCCTGTGTGGTATATATTCTCTGTAGTGTTTTCAGCAATGCAGGACAACAGTGGTTCACTTCCACCTCCCTTCCTCCAAATAAACAGCAAGGATAAGCTGATTAATTTAGAATATTTAGTATTCATGAATATTTAGTATTCATTGCTGTTGTGGAATATTACAGATTTCTTCTCTGGAATACTTGGGAAAAGAATATGCTTCTGAGGAATGGACTTCACTGGAAGTAAGATCTCTTCATATAGATGTTTGTGGATTAACAAGGCTGAAACAGCTTTGATTAGGCCTACCCATTCCATACAATAACTCATGAATAACAATGACCCATATTTTTTGTTTGTTTGTCTCCATGGCAACTTTCCCTTATAAGACTTTTCAAATAGTTTTAGTATAAAGAATTTTAGTCTCAAAAAATGTACAGAAGGAAATCCTCAGCTCCAAAACCAGGTCCATTTCTCAGCGTCAAGCTCCATGATTCTTGTGGAGCTGTTTGACAAACAAGCAAAAATCCAAACAACCATCCCAAAAACTAAAAAATTAAAAACGTGTGCTATTTCAATAAATGAGCAACTAAAATGTTCACCCCAGAGGGGAACATTAATTGGAAATAATGGCTAAACCTTGAAGAGACTTGTAGAGCAGAGTGTTTTCTTAAAGAAGATTTTCTCTTTCAAGCAGTCATCTGATTTTAAACTCTCCTACTGACTGTGTTTCTAAGGTCTTAACCTTGATTCTGTGACAAGTGCCTTTTGCTGATTATAATTCTTAACTCAAGTGCAGAAAAAAACCCCTGTTTTACTTGCAAAATTGTTTTACAACATCCTTTTTTCCCCCCAGACATTTAAGAAGAATAATTAAGGTACAATAGCAGAGAAAGGATAGGGAAGGGACATAGGAAAGAATATTTATACAGAATTCAGCTTTTCAGAACATTGATGTACAATGCAACAGCCTTTCTCTTTGGTCCCCTTTACAATCAGATTCTTTGGGCCTCATACTTCAAGTCACTCTTTTTCTTATGGACTGGATCTATCTGTTCATTAAATGCAAAAATAATTAGTCTGTTGTAAGAAGAAAGCTTGACAGTCCTCTAGACACAAGAAAATGCTCTGTTTCTGTTGCTATGAAAAATCTACCAGTAGCAAGAACATAACGTTTGTGGTAGTGATGGTGGGAACCCTGATGAATGTCCATAAGATAATGAATTAATTGATTAGTTGCAGATCTGAGGTAAAAGATAATACCTTTGTACATGCAGAGCTATATATTACAATTTATACTTAATGTAAATTGATGATCCACTATAAAAATAGCACAAGGATGAGAGGGAAGAGGAAGAAGGAAAACTGATACATCATCATAGCAATATATTCTCCCATGACAGAGTTGTAGAGCATGCGCACAAATGTCTAACTCTACTAGGAAAGATGAGAAAGAGGTGACAAAACCATCCTGCTTTTCAAAACTCTCCAAATCAAATCTCTCAGTGTTTGAGATTTCAAAGTGAATTCCTTTGGAAATGATACAGTAAAAAAGTCATCATCTCGATTCAACAGAGAGATTTTGAAGATGTAGCCATTTTATGGTTCTGTCAAAAGGTAAAAAGATTCCAAAGGAAGTGCAATGGATTTCAAGAACTTTTCAGAGAAAATCTGATGCAGCCCCCATCCCCACAGCAGCTCCACCTGTCATGGTGGCATGTGACTTGACATGCCAGGCATCATTTTTACTCATTCTTCAATATTATCACATATTGTTCAGGTGGACTTTTTAAATTTCATTGTTGTTGCTTTTGAAAATCAACATTCTTCTAAATATAAAGGTTTATATATGCTGTCACATGCCTTAAGTTTCTCCCTGGGACTCTTGGTATTTGAACTTTTGTATCACAGTACGGATTTAAGGGGTTTCCTCTCATTTAAATTCATACTCTGGTCATGAGTAATTCTTTGGTTAGTGGAATGGTTAATCGAAGGATTATACAATTAACTTTAGTGCTATGCTCTTAAAGATGACAGTGACTGAACTATATTTAAAATTACTGTCTCTGTACTGAGAAAAGCAGCATCTGTAATTCCCACTAAACTTCAACAGTGGTGGCAGTTCAACACCTCTGAAACCAAGACTTTTTATAACATTTTTTCCATTGTTTCTAAGGCCTCGTGAGAAGCTTGAATCTGCTTGAGCTCTGGAGTCTTTTCTTTCATAACTCACATGTTTGGCTTTGTTATTGCTAGTAATCTTTTAAGACTTTCTATGCTGATAAAGATTCATATAATGATCTGGGGGAAAATGAAGTATTTTTAATAAAGGATTATACTGAGGATATAGACAGAAGAAAAAAAAGTAATTCAAAAGAGAATCTAGCAGACTTGACAACGCTCCTTTAATTTACTCACCTTTTAGAGATAAGTCAGTTACTGGACGTGTTTATGGTAAAGGCAAAGGTTAATAAAGATTTAAGCTAAATTCCTTATTCTCTGAAGAATTTTTATTTGACCTTGAATACATTGCATTAGTTCTCTGTGCCCTTGGTCTGTTTTAGCAGTTCTATTTAAGCTGTAGTGTACACTAATTAAAAAAGGACCCTCCTTTTAACAGTGTGATTGGCCACTGTTGTAACACAAATGCTATAAATTTTATTCAAATAATGGCTAATAGAGAAATTAAGAATAGCATTTACCTGAGAAACCAGTTTACTGTCTTTTTAATAGCGGCAGCACCTCATCATGGCCTTTTTCTATCCTAGAATATCTGCTGAAGTTATTAGGCAACCAAGCTGTCATCATGCACTTAAAAGTTGTCAGTACATCACTGCTGGGCTCAATTTATCTGTTTAAGTTCATTTCTAACTGTGCTCACCTCTAATTTTCCTCTCCCCTAAAACATTTGGGATGAGAGCTACAAATACCTCAAAATGGCAATATTACATGTAATGAATTCAGTGATAAGATCAATGTATTTTTTATTTTGATTGTCTTTTTAAAATGGAAAATTTGGGGTTCTTAGACCTCACCAATTACAGTTCCTCACATCTTTCCCACTCAGTTGGAACTGAGTTGGCACATGTATGTAACCCACTTAAAAATATTTAGCCTTTTATATGTGCATTCGTGCTAGCTAGAAACTTACTTGGTCACAAGTTCTCTTTCTTATCATAGACCAGTTTTGTTTGATAACAGTATTTGAGAGCTAAACTAATATCATTGTACTTTTAACTCTTTATAGATGGGAACCTGGAGTTCTGATACGCAGGACAAAGGAGTCAGGTCAGCATTAAGTGACTAGATCATAAGCTAGCAAGTTCACCCTTAGCAAAACTAATTAGACAAATCATCCAGCAAATGAAAATAAAAGAAGAAAAACAGAAGTCCACTTACTAAACAAAGGACAATACATGTCAGGATTTTGTGCAATGAAATAACACTGCCATCAGTCCTACCATGAGGAACTTAGACAACGTGAAGTCCTGAACCTGAGGTCTACAGAACATAATTAATCATCTATTGCTTCTCAACAAAAGGAGTTTTACCTCATCACTGGCTCTAATGTTACATTTCTGAATACATATTCCAGCATATCAGAAAGGTTTTATTTACATCTACTAGAATTGTAGGTTTGGGGTTTGTTTGTTTTTTCTTTGCTTGTTTTTTCTTTGCTTAGTTTTGTTTTATTTGTTTGTTGTGTTTTCTTATTTTTTTCTAATTAACTTGAACCTTGATTTTGCACACTAACTACTCCAATGCTCCTATTCCAAAGCACTTTCTCAACTGTAAATCATAGTAAAAACTAGTGAATCTCAACAAACATAGTAACACTAGACAGCACACTTAACCCAGAATTCACAAGAAAGCTTTGTATTGAAAAAGTTTATATATACAACCTATAAACTGATTTCACCATGAAAGCAAGCTACCTATCTGCTGAAATGCATTAATTTACCTTTGGGATATTGAGCCCCTCTCTTTATTTCGAATATATAAAGTTATACAGGAAAAAGAATACCAAAAAAAACCCCCAAAACCCCCCAAACCAAACAAAAACCCCCTGAAAACCCAAAAACCCAAAGCCAAAAAACCAAACAAAAAAACCAACAAAATGATGAAACCAAAACCAATCAAAAAATCCCAAACCCCAAAGCAAAATATTCCCCACAGTTTGTGGAAGCAGAATACTTTTAAGGAAGCATAATCCATGAGAGCTATTTCTGAAGCTGATAGAGCATTATCATTTGCCTTATTGGTTCATTTCAAGGGTTCGTCTTGCCTGCTGTCCCTGCTTCAGAGTTGTTGACAGCAGGGAAAGTGCAGTACGTTAGACCAAGTATGTGGTCATTCTTCCCTTGAGTATTCTTCCAGCCTTCAACAATTAGACTCAGAGTTTTACTTTAAATATGCTCTGAAAACAACTTGAGATTTCAAAATTGGAAATAAATGAAAATGATAAACAATAGAGTCTTCATTTTTGATGACTAGGACATGTTTTCTGTATACTGAGGAGCTAATATTCAAGTAGAACACGAGTATCACATTTTTCCTTCTCTACAGAAAATCCACAAGAAATTAAATAAGGCTTTTCAAGGTCCACACCTCTTTTTCTTTCCCCTTTTTTTTAAATATTATTGTTATCCTCATCCTAAGCTGAATGTTTTTAAAGTACTTCTAAGTAATGTTGGTGTGGATTCTTCTAATTTCTGTAGGTGAATATTCAGTCTACTTTTCAATGGGTTCTGATGTTTTTAGTTGACAGCTTTCCTTCAGAAAATATATTTTTCTTCATAGCACACATACTATCATATGAAGATGACAGAATGCCATGAAATTCAAAAGCTTGTCAAATTTCACATGAAATTTGATTCTTAAAAATAACTCTGGATATTGTGTTGCATATAGAAAACCTGATCCCTCAGAGCAGCAAAGTGAGCACAAATATGTACCTGAGATGACTCAGCTTCAAAGCAGTTTGTCAGAAAAGGACCTGGAGTCCTAGTGGACCCCATATTGAACACGAGTCAACAATGTGCCCTTGTGCACTTGCCACAAGGAAAACCAACACCATCCTCGTCTGTTGCCAGCAGTGTGAAAGAGGTGATCTTTACCCTCTACTCAGCAGTGGTAAAGGCTACATCTAGAGTACTGAGTCCAGTTTTGGGCTCTTTAGTGCAGGCAAGAGCTGGACACACTGAAGACAGTAAAACAGAAGATAAAGAAGGAACTGGAGCCTCTCTCATATGGGGCTGAGAGAGCTGGGGCTGTTAAACCTAAGAAAAAGAAGTCTTGGGGAATCTCATTCAAACATATAAATAACGAAAGGAAAGATACAAAGAGAATGGAGCTAGGCTCTTTTCAGTGGTGTCCGGTGATAAGACAAGAGGCATTGGGCACAAACAAGAAGTTTTGTCTGAACAGCACAAAATATTATTTTTACTGGAAAATGACTGAGCACTGTCACAGGTTGCCTTGAGAAGTTGTGAGCTCTCTATCATTAGAGATATTCAAAAGCCATCTGGACATAGTCCTGAACAACTAGTTCTAGGTCACCCTGCTTGAACAGGCCAGGTTGGATGAGATGCCCTCCAGAGGTCCCTGACAACCTCAACCAGTCTGATTTTGTGAAAACATCACAGACACTGAAATCACCACCTCACTGACACTCCAGTCCTTCAGCAAAGCAGTTTCAGCTTTTCAACAGCAAAACTAAAATGGTCTCTGTAAGATAAATTCATTCTGGTTTCCTTTTTGCTCAGAAAAAATTATTTCCATGTCATTACTTCCAGTCTAGATCAGGGATTCGTCATCCACAACATAGCTTTTCCTATATTATGCAACAACTTGCTGTGTCCAAGCATTTTCATGTTGCTTGCAACTGTTGAAGTATTCTGTAGATTGAAAAAATCATGTTTTGTTCCTTCATTTTTGTTTTTGTATTCTATTTAAAAACTTGTTCATTTTTTTTCCTTAGAATAGTGACAGGTACAAACTAGAACACAGGAGGTTTCAGCTGAACTTAAGGAGAAGCTTCATTACATTGAGAGTGAGAGAACATTGGAACAGGCTGTTCAGGGAGGTTGTGGAGTCTCCTTCTCTGGAGAATTTCAAAACTCACCTGGACAAAATCTGGTCTAAGCGTACCTGTATTAGCAGTGGCTTTGGACTAAATGGTCTCCAGGCATCACTTCCAACCCCTACCATTCTCTAATTTTATGATTCTGTAACAAGAAAGAGAAAAATGTCAGAAGGGAAATACATGATTACTTAACTTCTGCTTATGACTGAAATTAATGAATATGCTAAACAGAAAAAAAGCAGTCAGTGAGAAATAAAACATCTCCATGTACACTCAGTTTTGAGGGTAACACACTAACAAATGAAAAATAGAAAAAAGAAAAACACTGCAAACCTTTTTGATTTTATGTTTTGTTTGTTGTTGAGGTCCTAATGCAGTAAATATCTGTAAAGCTTTTAAAGAGAAACAATAAGGAATACAAGAATAGGCCCTAGAAAAGCTAGACAGAGTGAATAATGCACAGTCCAGTAAATGTTCTAAATTTGAGCAGTGCTATTCTAACACATGCCCTGGAGATAATTTTCAATCTATAAGAAGAGCAGACTGAAAAATTGAAGAGCTTCCATGAATTTGACATTGTTGCATAATTCTCTTTTTATGGTATTTCTTTAAAAAGCAGAAGGTAAGAAATTCCAGTGTGAAACTAATATTTCCAGACTGGTGAAGTTGAGGGAGCAAATTAAAATAGAATAAATTGCAATAATATCAAATTAATATTATGTTGCTGAAGAAAAAAAGGTAGGAAATATTTTTTTTCCTCATTTGTATATGAGACAGCTGGGGGCTACATATCTTTAGGCATGTCATTTAATATTTTTTAACAAATAGATTGGGATTTTGGTCAATGTCACATTCCTGTCCTACTTGTACGTTAGAAAAGGTGTCAGAAGATAGCAGCAAAGATATGCTAATATAGTACTGACATACAGCAGCTCCATTTGAGCAACTGCTTCAGGATATGCCTCAAGCAACTTTCATATGTTAAATACTCATTTGAGGGAAAAAGTAATTTTTCTAGCCTGAAAGGTTTATCAGATTCTTAGCTATGGTTGCTGCAAAAACTGACTCAGCAAAGCATGCCAGAGATAAATGTTTTTAAAAGCAGGTTAATTGTTGCTTAAACTACAGAAAAGCCAGAATGTCCTGTTTTACAGTACACAAAGAACAACAACAACAACAAAACTCCAAAACAAACAAACCCAATACTAAACAACCACCTGTGTTATTCCAGATAAACAAAATGCATGAGTGTGTAGTGAAAGAGGAAGTAAATGTTTTTTTTTTTTTTTTCCCGGGATGGAGATTTTTAACAGAAAGAGGAAAGACAGCAAATTGAGCATTTACATAAATGAAAATATATATTAAATTAGATTCAAGAATAGCATGTGAAATTTGATACCAATTATGATGAATATAACCAAAGATCCCTAGAAAGAAGAAAGTAATTCCGAAGGATAAAACCACATAAGTGCTAATAGGTTATCAAATTAATACAGTCCAATCCTCTCAGCTGAGATATCTCCATAGATAGTTTACTGTCTCTATTGTTTTACTTTAGAAAAGTAGTTTTTAAATCAAAGCTGTCTCCACTGCCAAAAAAAAAAAAAAAAAGTTGTTTACTTAAAGCTCATTTTCAAACTTTCGTCATGTTCTCCTACCCAGGGTACAGCCAGGATAAGCCCAATTAGCTGTTTGGTGAACGTTTTTCACAATGAAGTGGGTCAGATGCTGGAACAGGTACACAGGGAGTTCATGGAATTACTACCTTTGGAGGTTTCCAAAACTTGTCTAGAGGATGCCTGAGCACTGATTCTTTGATCAAATAATTTCTGGTGATTCTTATGTAATAATTAATTTCCTTTGATCCAGCTTCATGAAGACAAATTCTGTAATGAGATCTGCATTTAAATTTCTCCCACCTAGAGCAACATAATGAAATCTGTCCTCTTGAGGTAGAAAAAATCGTAATTCCCCCAAACGTTCTTTTACAACTATCTTTTTATTGTTTGAAATGACTGTCATGGATTGAGTTGAACCTGCTGCTGTTATTCATACCATGCCACAGTTATGACAGCTTCAAAAATTATAGTGCTAACTGGAGCAAAGTATTATGGGGCTTGAAGTTGCAATATGGAAGGATTCCTGTTCTGATTGTTGCTTCTAGGTTCTGAGTTCTTGGGTGTGGTCTTTTCTGCCAGGATTGCAGTAGGACAAGGAGGAAGTGGGGGGTAGTTTTCTGGCTTGGGATTTTAGCTTGCTTGCTTCTGCTTTGCACTGTGCTTTTTCTGCAAATAGGTTAAGGTAATTATGCATTTTGTGCCATGTTTTTCTGATTTTGATCAGTAAGCTCTACTCTGTGCCTCAATCCCGAGTTTTTGTGTGTCACTATTTCCTCACTTCTGTGTTGGCAAGAGATAGCCAGGTTAACCTGATGGTTCAGTTTGACCCTTTTTGTTCTGATTCAAACCATTACAAAGACAAAATATGCCGATATAAAATGTCTGATTTAGCTAGATTTTCTCTGTTAGCACAGACTTCTATATTCCTTTTGTTTTTAAGGTGTCCTGAGCTCTATTAGGTTTTGATGTGATTCAGAAATACAGATTACCTAACAAATTTGGTGTCATCGTAGGGGGTAACTGGTAAATATTTGATTCTTTTTGTAGTTTCATATGCAGTGAATGAATTTAGCAATCATTGTTTCTTTTTGAAATGTACCCTATTGGGATGAAAAAAATAACAAAACCCAATCAATCACATTCTTAAGACACCTGTCCTTTGGGTACCCTGCAAATTAAATCCACTAGATACAAAACTTGCCTATGTCAGACTGCACAGCCAAGGGTGTGTAACAGAAAGAGAAAGAAAGTAAACTGCCTATAGGTAAAGAATTTGGTTTAGGGGGTACTTCAGTATTTTACTAATTTAAAAACCTCTATTCTATGGAAACTATCTTTTAAAAATAAACCTATAGGTACTTGTAGATACAACTGTATAAGAAGCTTAATGGGCTGTTTCTCTAAACTAGAACAAAAGATCACAACCTTAGCTACTACTCTTTCAAAGTTAGTTAACATTCATTGACACTACAATAATCCAGGAGAAGAAAGACCTTATGTTTCTAAATGCACTAAAAAGCACTTCTTTTCTCCCTCACTTTCTCTATCCATTCTTTCTCTTCATGCAAATACTAAGGGCCTGGATGTACCTCTGAGACAGGTGCAGTAGGTGACACTGCCATGAAACTTTTTTCTACTCAGATGGTGGGGAGCAAACATCATACCAGACACAAATAACAGGGAAACTATGTATGCCAGGTGTGGCTTAACAAACTTCAAAAGATCTAGCTGATACAATTGTAGTTAACTTGCTAATAAAATGAACTAGCTTCCCACAATTTTTTCTTTCTGCTGCTGCTGTTTTCTCCAGGAGGAATGACACCAACTGTGTCTGCTCAGCCTGGCAGGTCCTCTATACCTACACACCAACTTCAGAGCTCGCACCCTAAGTGCTGGTTAACACAGCTGTGGCAACATGGCTCTAGAAGTTAAAAGACCTAGATACCCTACCTTATCTGTAAATCTACCCTTAAAGTTATATTCAGATAGCTTAATATTATCAAAGAAAACCAAACTTCACAATCTCAGTAACAAATTTTAAAACTTTTCTCAAAGGGAGAAGTGACTGCTATAGCATATAGGACTGTGCCATACTCTGAATTCTAGGCTGCTCCTATTCTTACCATCCTGCCTCATGCCAGTTTCAAAAGGAAAGTGCTGGCTGGAGCAAAATATTATGGGGTGTGAAGTTCAGATTGGAACACAGGAGGCTTCCTGTTCCTGTTGCTGCTTCTGGATTCCACGTTTTGGCTGTTGTCTTCTCTTTGCAGGTCTGGCCGCAAGCCGAGTGGGAGTAGGGCAGCATGCTGGTTTTCTTTTATGCTGCTTTTTTTTTGCAATTTGCTGTGCTTTTTTTTTTTTTTTTTCAAATTGGCTAAGTTTAGGTAATCATGTATTGTGTTATTAGATTATTAGCTAAGGTAATTCTGCATTTACATTATCTCATTTATTCAGTAAACTCTTATCTCTTTATCTCTGCCCCAAGTTTTTGTGTGTTACTTTTCCCTCATTTTTGTGTTGGGAGAGCAGGCAGGTTAACTCATTGGTTTTGCTTTAAACCATCGACTGTTAACCCAAAGACATTGATTTAGAATTTACTAACATTGAATATTTCTTCTACAACAGGTTTTATGTATTGCACACAAATTTTAAGCAATCACAGAAGTTTCTTTAGCATGATGACACTTCTTAAGAATAGGAAAGGATCTCACTTATTTCATTGTATATCTTATATATTCTGTTTCCCATAGATGTGCCACTCCATGATCATTAGTGTAGTATGTTTGATAGCTAGCACTATACTTATGCCATATGTAGGAATATAATTGAATATTTATCTATCAGATTATATTATACAAGAATCGATATTATATAATTAAAGACTGTGGGAGGTAACTGCTGCAGGAACAACCAAAACATTTGGGTTTAAATTCTTTAGTAACTGGACCAAGGAAAATGGGAAAACTCCCTTTACACAGACTTAAGTTTGAAAAACCACTACCCCAAGCATGAAGCCAATGTCATATAGCAGCTTTACTGCCATATGAATGTTCTTTCTGTAGCAATTCAATTAACTGATATTTTCTGAATACTCAGGAAAAAAATCTGTTGAATAAATGTCACAAGTTATTCCAACAACTGATTTTCTCAATATAGAGGTGATGTTTTTCTTAAAGTAAATAACAGTAAATTCTAATATCAATTATTACAAAATTACAGCAAGAAAAAAGAAACAACGAGGTTTTGGAGAGTCTTAATTAATTTAAACAATTCACTACACAGAAATGTTTTCTTTGACTGTGATACCCTGCTTACTAAATTTTTTGGCATCCTATGTATTTTCTTCCAATAGAAAAGCATTCCTATTGCAAGATAAAAAATCTACACTGAATAGTTTACACTATACAATTCCTTATCATTTTGATGCATGATGCATTGCACCTTCCTTGCAGCCAAAGAGCTGTAAACAAGACTATATGTAAGATTCAAACTCTGAATTTTCTTATTACCAACAGCACACCTATTTCTTACACACTTCGTTGTAGCCTGCAGGTCTGGTCAATATGGTATTATTGCTGTTAGTAATAGTGTGGGAAAATAACGAATGGCAAGGAGGATTATAAGCACATTTGAGTCACTTGCAGCTGGGATGCAGAAAAATGCATATATTGTTTTAATTATTGCCTATCCTTGTGAATTTGAGAAGTAGAACATCTATGCTCAGATAACATAGATCTGTGAAGGACATAGAGGCACCCTTTTGAACATGCTTATGATTGCTGTACTACTGTGAGAAAGACAAAAGCACAGTGTTAAGCTACTTCTGAGAAAATCCCTGAAAGAGAGGCATAAAAAGTAGGTTCAGCGATCCTCTAGTACGGACTGAGCTCCATGACATCTGACTTCCAACTCATGTGCCTCTGCCTGGATGCTTCCTCAGGACCTTGACAGGCTAGTCAGATGGGCAGGGTCCAACAGGATGGCATTTAACAAGCCCAAGTACCAGCTTCTGCACTTTGGCCACCACCACCCCACGCAGCGCTACAGGCTGGGCACAGAGTGGCTGGAGAACATCCAGGCAGAAAGGGACCTGGGGATATTGGTTGACAGCCGGCTGAACATGAGCCAGCAGTGTGCCCAGGTGGCCAAGAAGGGCAATGGCATCCTGGCCTGCATCAGAAATAGTCTGGGCCAGCAGGAGCAGGGAAGTCTTTCTTCCCCTACACTCAGAACTGGTTAGGCCACACCTTGAGTACTGAGTGCAGTTCTGGGCTCCTCAGTTTAAGAAGGATATTGAGATGCTTATGCTTGAACATGTCCAGAGAAGGGCAACAAGGCTGGTGAGAGGTCTCAAGCACAAGCTCTATAAGGAGAGGTTGAGGGAGCTGGGGTTGTTTAGCCTGGAGAAGAGGAGGCTCAGGAGAAACCTTATTGCTCTCTACAACTACCTGAAAGGAGGTTGTAGACAGGTGGGGGTTGGTCTCTCCTCCCAGGCAACCAGTGGCAGAACAAGAGGACACAGTCTCAAGCTGTGCCAGGGGAAGTTTAGGCTCAAGGTGAGGAGAAAGTTTTTCACAGAAAGAGTAATTGGCCAGTGGAATAGGCTGCCCATGGAGGTGGTGGGGTCACCATTCCTGAAGGTGTTCAAAAAAAGGTTGGATGTGGTACTTGGAGCCTTGGTTTAGTTGTCAGGTGGTGTTAGATACTGGGTAATAGGTTGGACTTAATGATCTCTGAAGTCTTTTGCAACCTGGCTCATTCTGTGATTCTGTGATTGTGTGAATTGACACTGGAACTTGTTGCCCATGGGGGTGGTAGAAGCCCCATCCCTGGAGAGTTTTAAGGCCAGGCTGGATGGGGCTCTGGGCAACCTGATTTAGTGTGAGGTGTCCCTGCCCATGGCAGAGGGGTTGGAACTGGATGATCCTTCCAACCTTGACAATTCTGTGACTCTCTTAATTTATGAGAAAATAAAAATAAACATCTCTTTGCATTTCATCCATTGGTTTGTGTTTGTTCCTGTGCCCTGCCTGGGTTGGCTCACACAAATAGGACGAAGGGACCTTGCAAAGTTTCATTCTTGGGACTTTTTAGGATTTACTTGTCATGCCTGTGGGGTTTTTTTTTTTTTTGGTTGGTTGGTTGTGTTTTTTTGCTAGCTATAATGGATTTTTTTAAATGTCCAGGTGAATATTACCTAATAAGTTTGAATTTTATCTTAGCTTTGAGCAACTGTGTTGTATAAAACCTACTGTTATAGTAATTTTGATAGTTACCTGCAATTAACAGATAGTAATAAGTAGCTTTCCTGTGCAGAGTGAACTATGATCCTAGAATAAAAATGCAGAACAGAGAAGTGCAGCATTAGATAATTATACAGGCACTATAAGTGACAACATGATGAAACCAGAAAACCCCAGCTGGATAGCAGGTTGTGAGAAGAAAGCTGCCTTGGGAGTTGGGCAAAACCTGCTTTAGGTTAAAGAACATACATACAACATATATAAAATATAGAATTAAGGCAAAATTTATGTATTTGTGGTATTGCAGAACAACAAATATCTGCCAGAAGAGTCTTAACTTCTTAACTGGTTTTAGAACAGCTGCATCAGTCATCCAAGTAGGAGAAGACACAGTAGATGAGCTCCTCTGATTCTGCCACCCATGAGGAATCTGTTTGACAGAACATGGAACGCTGCAGATCACACTAGAAACCATTTCAAAGCTGCTCATCATTGTCTCTGCGACAAACTGCAAATGTGCGACCCAACCATATCGAAGTTCATTAATTGCCTCTGAAAGATGAAGGACAGAGATGTATATTACAAACAGCTTGTTTCAGGCCATAGTCCTCTGGTCAAACTGAGGAAATACTGCAAAGCAAATGAGCATTTGATTAGGGCAATAGAAGCTCCATAGAAAGCCAGGGATCACAATTAGCAATTAGTTTAATGATTTTTTGTTAATGTTTTACTATTTTTGAGTTGTCCCAGACCCTCAAAAAGAAAGAAAAAGGAAGAAGAAAAAAGGAAGAAGGAAAAAGGAAGAAGAAAAGGAAGAGGGAAGAAGAAAGAAAGTAGAGGGAAGAAGGAGAAAGGAAGAAGGAGGAAGGAAGAAAAAGGAGGAAGAAAGAAAAAATGATTAAAAAATAGAGAAAAAATAAAAAAGCTGAGGCCAACAGACCAACAGGCTCTTGTGCCAGATAGCTATTCCCCTGCACCCAGAGCAGCTCCCCCTGCTGCTTTCCCCCACCACTCACCCCACTGCCTGCATGACGCCTCCTCCTTCACCTAATGTAACTTCCTCCTGGAAGGCACAAACAAGCACTTGGGCAGCATCCCCTTTACCACCTTCTGTGAGAGACCATTTGCTGCCAGGTGCTCAGTGATCCCACAATGCCCTTGCCAATCTTCAAGAGCTGTACAGAGCCTACTGTGTAATGGGGAGGACTAGTGGAATCTGTTCACCCTTTTAGACTGTCCTTATGTAGAGTTTGCCATGGAGAGCTGTCCCATGGAGAGCTGGCTGCAGAGACTGTCCTAGACTGCACTAGCAAAGCTTAGTCTGAAAAACCATAGCTTAATATGGAATTACTGCAAAGCTGCCACAAATTGTTGATTTCTTCTGTACCTACGCTAAAAGAACTTTTTGCCTTACTTTTAAAATGTTATTACTATTCCTTATCACAGAGTTCTAGATTTAAAAATGTGGTAAAGCCAAAGGGTTGCATGCATCTCTTATCACTTGCCTGCCTTATATGCTCTTTATTATTTACAGTCCTGCTAGCAGTGTGATGGAGCCCTGACACATTGCTTGGATAAAATTTCCAAGTCTTTCTATCCGTGCATGCCAGGCTATATATTTTCACCTTCATATCTTTCCTCTGTGGATCAACACACTTCAAAGAAGTGTATTTCTCTAACATATGCCAGTAAGGTAGAACCATATAATGTCAGTCCAACAGGTGCTAATCATTTTTCTGATACCTGAATGAATTTATCATCGGTTAGAAAGAGAGAAACCAGTGCCAGATACAATCTGAAATAAACACTGCTCTACTGGGTAATGCAATTTTTCTTGATTTCACTAAAGCATTTGACACTGTCTCCCACAGAATCCTTGCAGCTAAACTGAGGAAATGTGGTCTGGATGATCAGGTAGTGAGGTGGATTATGAAGCGGTTGAAGGAAAGAAGTCAGAGAGTTGTGGTCAATGGGACAGAGTCTAGTTGGAGGCCTGCATCTAGTGGGGTCCCTGGGGGGTCAGTACTGGGACCAGTGCTGTTCAATATATTCATCAACGACCTAGATGAGGGAACAGAGTGCACTGTCAGCAAGTTTACTAACAACATGAAACTGGATGGACTGGCTCACACACTGGAAGGTTGTGCTGCCTTTCAGCGAGACTTAGACAGGTTGGAGAGTTGGGCAGGGAGAAATTTAATGAAATACAACAAGGACAAGTGTAAAGTTTTGCACCTGGGTAAGAACAACCCCATGTATCAGTGTAGGTTGGGGATTGACCTGTTGGAGATCTGGTATGGGTGATCCTGCTCTGGTAGAGGGGTTCAACTAGATGATCTTTAGAGGTCCCTTCCAACCCCTAACATTCTGTGATTCTGTGATTCTGTAAACATAATGACAGCAAAAGCTGTCAAAGATCTGAAGTAAACACAATGCCATCAGAAGATGTGAAGAGAATATGTATAAAATAAGTATGGGTGAAAACAAAGCCAGTTGTTACTTTCTTTTGGAATGAATTATTAAGAGTGGATTTTTTGGTTTCTTTTTTAATTTTTTCTTTAATGATACAAATTTTGATCTTTCCTCTAATTTAGAAAAACTATAGAGGCCCAAAACAAAAAGAGGGTAAAAATCTTGAACACAGGTATCAAATTCCTATAAAGGTTGCAACATTTCAATACAGGAGTAGAATAAGCATAGCCCATAAAAAAAGGGGTTGAAAGAGACCTCTGGAGATCAAGTCCAATCCCACTGTTAATGCAGGTATGTCTAGGTCAGATTGCAAAGGCACACATCCAGGCAGGTTTTGAAAGTCTCTAGAGAAGGAGACTCCACAAGCGCTCTGGGCAGCCTGTTCCAGTGCTCTGTCTCCCTCAAAGTTAAGAAGCTTTTCCATAAGTTCAAGTGAAACTTCCTGTGTTCTAACTCGTACCTGTTGCCTCTTATTCTATCAGTGGTCACCTCATGATCTCCGATCTCCACCTTTTAAATACTTATATGAATTTACAAGATCCCCTCTCAGTCTTCTCTTAGAGCCCAGTCTCTAAGTTTCTCGTTGTAAGAGATATACTCCAGTCCCTTAATCATCCTTATGGCCCTCCAACGAACTCTTACCAATAGCTCCCCAACACATTTTAGAAAACAGTGAAAGAGGCCAGAAGTAGGAATTATGCTTGTTGAAAACAGAGAACCAATCAAGTATGTGAACAATACGCTGCTATGCTAGATGTGAATTTGAACACTCAAGACAGAGAAAGGTACAGAAAGTTTATAAGGTCATGGTTATATGATTGCTGTAAACTACAAGAGGCTGAATACCACTGGTGCAAGACAAAAAAGGTTGCAAACAGCTGGCCCAACGCTAAAAATGAAAAAGTAATAGCTCAAAGGCTAATGCAGTGCAGGACAGGAGGTTACTATTGTAAATCAAAAACAGGTCTCTCTAGAAAAGGAAAGGGGAGTGCTAATGAAAGAAATGTGAAGCTTGAGCACTAAGTATGAAATACAGACCGATTCAGATTTTTATGGTACTCTGATTTACTAGTGAAATAACGTAACATTTTGCTAAATGTGCTTCTGTTTAAAACTGATGTAAAGGATTCTGGAATCAAGACCTCAGGGAAAGAAAAAAGAAAGATAACACATCTTGATAGAGATGGTGAGTTACAAAGTATACATCTCAAAGGAGATGAGTGAAAATAAGCATTTTTCCCTAAAGGGGAGTTTCATATTTTCTACAATATTAACAAGATTAAGTTGAATAGTACTAGAGAAATGGTGAAAGTTTTAATTCTTTACAATGATTAGCCTGATTAAAATTATGATTTAGGCATGAATTTTTCATCCTGGTAGGCTGCTTTTGAAGTAGAAGCCAGCCAAAGAGCTGATCAACAAATCAGTGAGCAGCGGGGGTAGGAGCTGCGTTCTTGAAGCCTTGGACATAAGTATGAGTGAAGTGCAGCTGACAGGGCAGCATGGTGCCCTCGCTCTGATCAGACCCCATACTGCAATCCTCAGCAGGGCAAACCAGGCTGGATAGGGTTAATAAACAGGGCTGGCCTTCTCTCCAGCATGTCAACCACACCACACAACTTGGTGTCATCAGCTTTCATAAGGGTGAATTCAATCACATTGCCCAACAAAGATGTAAAACAGCGCTGGTCCCATTACCAACACTTACGAAACACCACTCATCACTTAGACATCAAGCCATTGACTGTCATTCTTTGAGCATGATCATCAAGTCAATTCCTTATCCACCAAGTGATCCATCCATTAAATCTGTGTCTTTCCAATATAGAGAACAGGATGTCATTTGGAACACTGTCAAATGCTTTGCAAAATTCCAGGTAGAGGACATCAGTAGCTCTTCCCTTGTCCATCAATGCAGTTACCCTATCGCAATAGACCACCAAATTAGTCTGGCACAATTTTCCCTTGGTGAAGTCTTGTTATCTGCCTCTCATTTTCCATATGTCTTAGCAAAATTTCCAGGAGGATCTGCTCCATAATCTTGCTGGGCACAGAGGTGAGACTGACCATAGCTCAGGCTCTTGCCAATGGTCTATAAATGTAGTTCCCAAGGCACCATGTGGGGTCCCCAGGAAAGGCTTCTCACAACTGTCACAAATTAGTTGCTTTTCATGAAAGTCTCACCCAACCTTATGCGATATCATAGGATAGCTGATCTTTACTACAGGCAGCCTAATCCATAGGAGAAGGGAGAAGATACAGATCTGGGTACTGAACTCAAGACATTGATAATAATTATCCCCACCAGACTGCATTCAACTTGTGCGCTGGGCAGTTGACATGGCGTGTTTCCTGACAGCCTGTACATCAGCACCATAGCTTTGAATGCTTTTGGCCTAAATATCCCTGATTCTTATGCAAATTACACATTGCTGTAGGTGATATTCTCTACCTCTACATAATCTCTGCATCAGTTTTTTACTGTGGAAAGTTTGGAAAGGAATCCAAAAGTAAATTCTGCCTGCTAAGAAAAAATAATGCTCTGTCTGTCAAGATTTCTTCTACAGTTCTTTGTAGATGGATCACAAGGACAACTGGGATTTCTTTCCTTCTTTTGAATGTGCAACCAGGATTGCAGAAATATAGACAGCAGCAACAGGCCACTTTTGGTCTTGGAATTACAAGTACCAGAGTCATATATAATATGATATAAAAACTAAACAAATGTTAATGGGTCATTCATGAGCTAGTAACTGAACTTGCAAATTCTGAGTCCATTTCAAAACACATAGATCAGGATAAATCAACACTGACATAACATGAACAAAGCTTCCCAACTTTCAGAATCCAATATAATTGTGTATATTCATGCTAGAACTTGACCATTATCTGAACTACCATATATTATTCATGCAGTTTTCCCTAGAGTGCCTACTTCTGTTGCTTGGAAAGTTGTAGATGTTTTAGACACTTAATACTGTGAAGCTTCTCCTCTTTATTCTTCCACCTAACATCTGTGTACTCAGAGGTTCTCAGCTCATAAAGATATCCTAGCAGTTAGCAAATGGAAAGTACTGAAGTGTTGTTGTCCTAGCTAGACTATTAGTATTGTTGTACAACACTAGTTGTTGTGTCAAGCTGCAGAACAGACCAGAATCACAAGCCCCCTCCCGTTTCTTACCACTGCTTTGGTAATGGAATACAGCCATAAACCCACTTTAGCTGAACATTTAAGCTGGATCTATAGTTATTTTACACTGTATGAGAAGCACAAAACAGCTGGAGTCTACTAACAAATCTAGTTTTCTATTTTAGTATTCTGGTAGTGAGGGACTAATTTTCAGAGCATATGCAATTGCTTACTGGTGAGAAAGGATTTATACTTTCCACACAGATATTATGCAATATAACATTTTAAGAGGGTATATTAGTGCAAGCTGTGAGTGATTTAAATCAGACACACACAGCGTTATAAAGTCAAACATTTTTGTTTTTTTCACAGAACAAATAATATTCTACCCTTCAAGGGTTTTCTTTTTCTCATTTGTGGAAAGACCAGATGAGTCTCACAGGTCATTCACAGTTATGAGAGGAACAATAACAACAGAAAATCCCTTTCCAGAGGTGAGATCTTGTATTCTTTATGGGAAAACAAACCATTTGCTTGGATAAAAACCTTTCGTATACCAGGGTAATAGCTAATATCTGTGGGGTGTCCCGGAAAATTAGATGCTTTCTATCAAAGTGTTGTAAGTTATCCCTGTGAATAAAATCTAATAGATAAATTGAAGTAGTCCTAAGGTATCTTGCAGGGAGTACATACAAAGAAGACAGCTGCAAAACCAGTGGAACCTCAAGTGGACAAGCTAATATAATCTTACAATGGAACTGGGTGATCTGGTTATATGGGCTTCTGTTCTCAAACATGGGGAGAGAGATATTTCCGTGGACTTTATATTTTATAGAGAATCTCAATTTACTTCCGTGGTTGCAGTAAGAATAGCTGCTATTGGAAGAGTCACTCAAGGACGAATTATTCTTTTGAAGATATTAAGATTATTTTTCTTGATTAGTTTTCTAAAATTAAAAATTTTATAAAATATATCACATACATACATAAGACGACAGCACAAACAAAAGAACTGCTCTTGTCAAGATGCTCTTGTCAAGAGCATCCTAAATGAAATATTTGATGATGTGACACTTTTTTCTTTCCTTTTTTTTTTAACAAAATGAAGTTCATCCTTCCTAAAACATCTGTGTAAATATCTTTTTTTTTCTTTCTAGTATATGAAATAAGTCCTAATTTGGATATCACAATCACGTTGACCTTCACTGGTAGTATTAGTGTTCAAAATCTTCAACATGACTAGGTCAGGCAATGTGCCACGATCAGTCCAGTAGTCAAGACACATAAATGTATTTGTTCCTTTACAGCATATTGAAGAGATTCTTTTTAATATTTAGCAATACCAACTACCTTGCATGCTGAATTTGACATATTACAAAATAGGTTAAAGATGACAGTTCATTTCTTACAATATGTATTTTGTCCTTTCAATTCTCTGATTTTCAAAATCCCACTATTATAAATATACCTTGGTTGCTATAGTAATGCTTCTATAAAACTTTTCACTTACATTTCACTCAATATTTTGCAAAAGAAACCAGCTGTCTATGAATTAGATCTGAAGTTCATTGATGTCAGAAGGTCCCCTGTGAGTTTTGCCTCAGGACTTAAGTGCATGGAAAAGCTCATGACAGTATCTGTCAAGAGTAATTTGAAAGAAAGTTAATATTTATAGGCCAGAAGCAACAACTGAGAACCAGTAGTTTGACCTCATTCTACTCATCTTCACACTCAGACATGTGTGCTTCAGATCTGTAACCTTGTGCTCAAAATTACAACACACTTTGTAGAAGCTATCCAACCATCTTAAGTTTACACCATATGAAGAGTGCAAGACCTCACCTGATAAATTACCCCAACTATTAATTGCCCTTGTCATTAATTGTTTAAAAAACCCTAAAAGGTACAAATGGCACCTTATTTGCCATTTCAATTTGTCTAGCTTTGGCACTGGAAATAAGTCTAGCAGAAACAAGTGTTTAGTAAAGAACCCTCTACCATCAGAAACATTCTTCTTATTTAGGTACTTGTAAAACACGATCAAGTTTCTCTAGAATAGATTAAATGGATTGCAGTAGAAAGAGGGCATCCTTGTTACAGAAGATAGAATGAAAGCCTTTTTTCGCAAACAATTTGTACCAGAGTGGCTGGAAGGTGTTGGAACCCAGGGTTGGAAGATAATGAAATGTTTTGCTGCCTTTCAATTCGTATGGGAAAGGATGAGCAAATGAAGTGATACCAGAAATCTGTATTGCTGAATGTATGATAAGCAGGCTGGGAAATCACCTGCTGGAGTGAGAGAAGGACTGTGTTTTATAAACAGTGAATCCAAAGGTTAGTAGGCTGTGGGAAGGAAAGTAAAGCATCTAAGCACTTCCCAATAAATAGGTGCTTATTCGGCAGATCGGGGCCATTTTCCCACTTGTGGTAAAGGCCACCTCTCCACGAACTCGGTGTATGAGTTTGCATTTCAGCTCATCGCCATGAGAGTGGCAGGCTTGGCCCAGGACATTAGCAACATGCAGAAAGAAAAACCACAGGAAGGGTTAGTAGCTAATCCTTCCTCCCAAAATGGCACACAAGCCCCTCTGAACAAATTCAGGATCACACGTAATCACAAAAAAGAGAATGCTAACAGCAAGCAGGATATTTTTTTCCAAGTTAAGTGGCTATGTAATACAAGGAGTAAAATCACTGAAACTAAAAATTTGAGGCCTTACACTTTGACTATATTCAAGATGGAAAATATCAACAAAATATCCATGTACACATATATATGTGCATACATGTACAGGCATACCCATATACGTGTATCTCCAAATATATAAAAATTAGCTTTCATTACTAAGATCTGTTATGAATGAGGGGACAAAAAGGCAAGACATTAATAAGAATATATTAATTATTTATTAATTTGGCTCCACCTCCCACAAAACATGATATAAATGTTCTCAAGGTTCCGTAGTTTAGTTGAGGGTTATCTTCACAATAGGAATGGTTACAAATAGTTTGAGAATAGTATTTGGAAAAGATAGATCTACAAGCAATAATATTACCCCACTTAAAAAAGAAACAAACTTCCCAGGAATGTAGGAATATATCAGATACTCACAATGCTGTTTGGGGATTGTGGGAATTTCTTTTATCATCCCTTTTTATCGGAAAATCCTCCTGAACTGCTACTGCTCCTTAGTCCATGTGGGTGGTGGGGGCAAAGACCCAAGAGAAAGAGCTCGCTGGCTCTGCTGCTCCCCTGTTTTTTCAAAGCCAATCTAATTGTGGTGGTTTGGCCCTGGCCTGGAGGCCAGATGCCCACCAAACTTGCTCTATCATTCACCCTCTTAAATGGACAGGGGAGAGGGGAAAAACATAACAAAAGCCAGTAATAAGATAGAAGCAATTTAATAACAATACTAAGCAAAAGCAATACACTATGTGTAAGTGAAAACAGAGAGAGATGGTCAGACTCAGGAAGCAGGGCTCCCTAAGCTTAGTGGTTCCTTAGGAGGATAGACGCCATGGACAAACCCTCCACTTCCTTCTTTCACTTCATTCTTATATCCCAGCTGATGTCTTATGGCATGGAATACCTCTTTGGCCAGTCTGGGTCAGCTGGCTCAGCCATGTCCCCTCCCAGGATCTTGCCCACCCCTCAGCGTACTCTTGGGGCAGGGAAATGATGAAAAGACACAGCCTGAATACTTATTCAAGAGTAGCCAAAACACTGCGTGTTATCAACTGCTGCTGGAAAACACAGCACTAGAAAGATGCTGTGAGGAGAATTAACTCCAGCCCAGCCAAATCCAATACACTAATTTTGTCGCACATTACAGGAGAGCGTTCCAAAGCTGGTCATACAAAAGAAAGTAGGTGCCAGGGACAGAGAGGCATCTGCCCTCTGCCCAAACATTACAGGGTCTGTCTTATCGTACCTGACAGGGCACACGGCTTGAGGGAAGGGCTTACGTGAGTTCTTACTGTCCCACAGCCTTGGGAAGGGGAAGGTGTCTTCCCCTGGCTCCCCCTGTCCCAGGTTCTCTACTTTCTGCCATCCTGGCTTTGCCGGGGTGGAAGTGGGAATGTGTGCTTTGGATGTACTGCCACAGATCAAAAGTAGAGCATGTAGAAAAATCCTTTGTGTCAACATTCAAACATAAAGGAAAGCAAAAGTAGGTTTCAGTATAGTACCCTGTATTACAAATATCTTCCTTGCTTCTATAATAGTATTGATGCACATCAAAGTAGTGATTGCAATGCAATTTCTCCTAGTATTTACCATTTTATAAGCAGATTTGTTGTGTTTTCTAAAAACAAGCTAGACGTATAGAGAAGAATTTCATCACTTAGGGCATTTTTATCTCTTGGCATTAAAACACATTTAAGGTAAGGCACACATTGCATGAAAGATAATAAAAACAGTTTTGGACTAAGAAAATTACTATATTTAGATTTGCTTCCTGAGGACTAATTGAGTTTTTCTAAGAGACAAATAGTTGCTCTTATTTTACCAGACCAACATTACTTCTAGTGTATTTATATTCTGTGGATAAGTAGAACAGAATAATGTAGCTATAAGTATTATTTTATTTTTGTGCTATTGGGGGAAAGAAAAAGTAAATTACCTTTTTTAACATCAATGGTACCAGCAGTTGTTATGATGACAAACCCTTACAAAACAAATATTTATCATCTGAGCCTCTCTGAACATCAATCGTTTCTATTAATATTACTATAAAAAAAAAAGACATTTAATCACAAAACAGCTAACAGTGATACTGGAGTAATTTACCTAACATATTTATGGAGATAGTGAAGATTATTTATTATTTAGCTACAAAATCTAAGAGAGATTAAAGTTAAATTTTAGGACAGGAATACTCTTTTCTACCTGTCATAAATTTTCATAAATAAGTAGTTAGATTTATCATTATGACTTGTCTGTGTTTGCTTGTTTGTTTGTGGAGTGTGCATTCATTTTGCTGAAGTACTTTCTGATTAGTCTTTTTCATTTCTGATAAACAGAAAAAATCTAGAAGGAAGGTTAAATAATTTATTGAATGGGCATTTCATGCTAGGAATCCATTGCAATCAGCTATCCATGATATTTTAAAAGTGGACTCTTAACTAAAGTGTAATTTAGCTGTGCCAGCAAAGTAGATACAAGTTTCCTACGCAAAGCTTGCTGGATTTTTCCTGACTAGCTGTGTCAGACATTGTCTTCAGCATACAGACAGAAGAGTATCTATGTATTGACTAATGTTAGGTAAGACAATTGTTGCAAGATGACTGCTTAATCAGCTTCCTGATCTTCATTTAATTCTTCATAAAAAAATCTTAAACATCCTGAACAAAACAGATAGGAAAATATTTATCATATCTTCATGTAATTTGTCTGTGAATGCAACTGCTAAAATTAACTGAAATGGCATTTCCATGTTGAAACTACTTATGCAAGCTTATAATGCANCTAACTGAAATGGCATTTCCATGTCAGCATTATGCTAAACTGTTGAAACTACTTATGCAAGCTTATAATGCAGTTAAATCTCAACTGTTTTAAATACATATTTTTTAGTTGCTACTCTACTAATTCCACGTTTCATAGCCATGAAACAACTGACCAACAGTTCAGTGTTATGCACTACAAGTCCTGAATGACTGAGTATGCTGTGGAAGTGGTTTTATAGAAAGCATTAGTACAAACTAGCATCTTACTAGTCCACAGGCAAGGAAGATATTAAGAATTGAAAGCCACTGCTGAAATTTCTCTGTAAGATGAATAGATGTTATCAAATATTTAAATTTTTTGTTTGTTTTAATTTGTTTTTTTTTTTTTTTAGAAAGGAAGATAGATTATTTGAGAGAGGCAAAAGTTCACCTTAATGTTTGGTGCATGGTGGATTGTTTTTATTATTTATGATGCACCCTTTCCCCAACTCCTTCTTACAAACGAGAGATTTGGGCACCTCCATGATAGGAACAGATATTTATGTAGGTTTTGCAGTCTGAATATACTACTACTGTATAAGAAGTTAACTGTCACTTTAGCTCCCAGTTTACTTGGGGTAAAGTCATAGAATCGTTTTGTTTGGACAAAATTTCTCAAGAACATCAATGCATCAGCTAACTTCTGCCTAAAACTACTTATGTGGACACAATTATACATTTAAATATAGCAGATATTTGTGCAGATATGCAATAGAAAGGCACACTTCATTTATAACTGTTCCAAGAGATTCACAATTTAGTTATACTGCTATACTCCTTTGTAACATGGTTTCTTTTCAGTATCAGAGAATATTGCAAAAGGTAAGATGTAAATTTTAGGGGGTTTGTCTTCCTTTCTGTTGATTCTATACATGTTTCAGGAGTAAACAGTACAAATTTTGATAACTACCTGAAAGAAGGAAATTCAGATCGTGAGAAGTGGTAGACTGATTGTCAGCTGTTTGGAAAACAATATTTCTTCTTCCTGTTGTGTTACCTAATATATTTTAGTCTAACAACTTCATCAACGAATTCCTTCCTGTTTCCAGAGGTGTAAACCTGGGAGAAACAATATTGCTGCTGTAAATTAAATTTCTGCATAGAGTTTAGTTTATTAAGTTCCAAAATTCTCCTGCTTTTGGATATTGATTGCTAGACCATATGTTAGTGCAAGAACTCACGCATGGTCAGCAAAACTTCTTTACTACGCTAAGCTGAAAAGATTAGTTTGCATTTGATTTGGTACTAACAGACATATATGTGAAGTGTCTTCAACCAGAACTTTCACATACCACCAAAATACTATTATGCATTATGGAGGACATACTCTCCAGAAATCATGACCATATCTTCAAAAGAATTATTTAGACAAAAACGACTATTGACTATAACTGCCTTTAAAGATGTGGTCTATATCCCTGCTAAAAGATGGCATACAGCATAAAAAGGTTTTCAGAGAGGGATAATGCTGCTGCTGGAGCAACATTTTGAACTCTCGACAGATGTCACTAATGTACCTGATTTACTGAACATGTACTTTTACATTTTGTCATTCATATTGACTTTCCTTTTGACACTGTCTAGTGGGTAATCAAGGTCAACTAAAACATAATCAATTAGTCTGCATTAATTGATAGCCAGAACTACACTTTTCTTGTGATTTGTGACATATCCATGTACTGTACAACTTTCAGCTTTCCCTAGGGCCCCTCTCAAGCATGTTGCTTTTAGACTAATTATAATGAGTTAAAAATGTCTTTGTTCAATATTTCAGTAAATTATTCTCCAGGAACATCAAACTGAAGGTAAATTTTGCCTTAAAATAACCTATGCTTCTATCAAAAATATCATTTTCTCTTTTAGTGGCACATTGACAGTAATGGTATAAAAGATATCTTGACAAAATGGCAGGTAGGAAAATGGGCAGAAAATGCTACTCAACAAGAAAGAAAACAAGAGAAGAAATGTTTCTTCTGCAGCCTCAAAGGATTCACTTTCATACACACCTGGGGGGTGCAGACAATCTCCTTAACTGAGTCAGGGCACAGAAAAAAAAAAATTACACCTTCCTGCCTTACAAAGATGTGCAGAAAGGAAAATAATAATAAAAAAACCTATATATATTTAAAATATATAGGATGACTGGAGTCAGAATAAACTCTTAGATAAGCTCATTTACAGTTTATGTTTTTTGCTCTTCTATGTCATGCTTTCATTCCCTACCTATAGTGATTAACCTGCTCCCAACTATCTTATGCTTAGCTATCCCTAGCATTCTTATTAACGTAATTTGAACTTTACAGAGTCAAGAAATAGTTCTAGTCTTCATTCCGTCTTCTGAAAATACTAAAGAAAACCACCTGTGTGTATAACTTGCCACTGCTGTATTTTTTTCTGTACGGTACGGACAGACTTGGATGTATTGTCCCATGGTCATGTTTTCTGATTCTTCTCTCATAACAGTGATTGATATAACCAGAAACTTAATTCTATGAGGAGGAGGTAGCCTTGTCCTCCAGCCACTGAATACTGCCCTTTTTTTGCGGTTATCTACAAACTTACTGACTAGGCATTTTTTTCATCATTATTCAAATTGTTAATGGGAATGTTAAATGGCGCTGGTCATTAGGATGTGTCTGAGAGACACCGCTGGAAACCAATTGCCAGCTGGAGTTTGTCTCGTTGGTTATTATTCCTTGAGCCTATTGATCCACTTAAATACTTAATTTGCTTGTAAGGATGCAATGTGAAAGCGTGTTAAGAGCTATACTGATATGAAGGGAAACGATGCCCATACAACAGATCACCTCATCATAGAAAGCAGTTGGTACATTCAGCTACAATTTGTTGGTAAGTTCATGCTGAATGTTCCTAGTCATCTTTGTCCTTTTTGTGTTTGGACATGACTCTTGTATGATACTTTCCTGAAGATGAACGTGATGTTTAAGTACTGTCAGCAACAAGGAACGTTTTGCTTGCTATCACCTTTTAAAAATGACAGGAAGTAGCTTTGCAGTATCATCAGCCATCTTTTCATCACCCTTGAGGGGTGTCCATTGTGCTCTAGGCTAGGCTCAGAGACTTTTAAGACATGGTTGTGATGTTACCAGAAGAATCTATAGCTGAGATACCAATGTCACTGCCGTTCCAGTGTTGTCATCATGTATAGTGCCCCATGGACCAAGAAGACCACAGGTTCCTTAATCTTTCTTTTAGTCTCCAGGAATGGCTTTGTTTTAATGTGGTCCCTGTTAGGACTGTAAAGCACTATAGACTTATAAAGAGGGCAGAGACAGCTTGAGAATGACTTGCCTAGAAATCTCACTCTACATGTGCAGAAATAGCATGCTAACCTGAGAACTGTCAAAGGAAAATGTTCATCTAATGGCCTTTGAAGGTTTGTCACTCAATGGTAGCCTAAGATTCCAGTTTAAGGGCTCCATACAAACAGAATGATTATTTAAATTGCTACCAAGGAAACATACTCCTAACAGACTGGTGTCATATGTCATGAAAATTTTCCCTGAAAAGGAATTTATTTCATCATTTTGATGAGCCAGGGCATTTTGATTTTTGCCACCAAAGGCAGCCACATGAAGTGGCTCCTTCCAAACATAATCCAAATGTCTTCCAACTCCATGTTTGAGTAGGTTGGAGACCCCAATGTGGTGGCATTTGTCAGAAATTATCTCTTCAAGTTAATCCCTTTCCTTCCACTCCAACAACAATATATCCCATGCTTGGGCTCTCTTTATTGAAATGGCTTCATATATGAAAACATCTAATGTCAGCATGTTTAAATATAGAAGTTACTTTGAAGCATTGTGTTTTGTTTCCTGCTTGCTGTGTGTGGCTTTGGCAGTGCACTGCTGAGTGTAGAGGGTGACAGTCTTTGCAGATCTTGTCCACTCATCTGTTTTGAACAAATGCTTCCTTCTTTGTTTCTTAGCTATATCAAAGTAATACCTTCCAATTGAAAGAGAAATTTATTTAGCATTTATTTAGCTGTCCCCTAAAGCAGATGCATGAATGGCCCAAAATGCAAAGCTTTACTGAACTTGTAGTCCCATCTGAGACATCCATCACCTGAACATCCCAAAATTAAGAACATATGTCCTATTCAGAGAAAGATAATGTGAAAAATTATAAAACATCTCCAAGCCTTACAAAAACAAGAGAGGCTATACACTTGGATTTTCCAGACTGAGAAAAAAGAAGTTATTTTCCTTGATTTGGTCACCATAGCAACAATGACTGTTCAAAGTTTTCTGCTACTCTGAGTCTCTTATTCTGACATACAATTTTGTGGTGAGTTGAACTTAGCTTGATGCCATGTGTCCACCAAGCCTCTCTATCACTTCCCCTATTTGGCAGGACAGGGAGAAAACAACGTGCAAAAAAACCTTGTGGATCAAGATAAGGGCAGTTTAATAATGCAAAAGCAAAGGCCACTCATGGAAGCAAAGGGAAACAAAAGATTATTCTGTACTTCCCATCAGCAGTTGATGTCCAGACATTTTCTGGGAAGCAGAGCTTCAGTACACATAGCAGTCACTACAACAGACAAATGTAGTAGCAAATATACCCTCTCCTCCTCCTTTCTCTTTGCTTTATTGCTGAGCAGATGTCATATTGCATGGACTATTGCTTTGGTCAGTTTGAGTCAGCTGTCTTAGTTAGGTCCCCTTACAAGATCTTGTCCATCCCCAACCTTCTGAGGTGTGTGTGTGTGTAATGTTGGGTTGACAACCTTGAAGCTGTGTGCTCAGAAGTAGATGCAATAACACAAGTGTTATCAACACTTTTCCAGCTACCAGTACAAAGCACAGCACTGTGAGGACTGCAATGGTGAATATTAACTCCATCTCAGCCAGACCAAATACAAATATAGATGCACAACACCTGTTCCAAATATCCTCTAGGACACAAAACAGAAGGCAGGCAACAAATTGGTCAGGATTTCTTTCCAGCTAATACAAAATCCCACAAGTAAAAGTCATCTGAAGGAGAGAGGCAAAGGCACCACCAAAAAAGAGAGAAGAAATACAGAAATACATTCAATTGCTAATGAATGACAGATATCTCTGATAAAAAGTGTCATGCATTGTTTTCACACAACAGGAAAACCAGAATGACAGCTCAGCCATGCATATAGAGCAGTTCTGCCAACAGTGGTTTTACTTTTGCATAAGCCCTTTAAAGGCCCTTTATTCCCCAAGTCACATTGTAGGAACAAGTACTTCTAAGTGGTGTCCCCACTCCCTTTGCACACATCCTGCTGCTCCACTGTCGTGGAGAGGGTGAATAGGGATCGAGGATGGTGATTATTAATTATGAATTATGAAAATATGAGTTATGAAATTATTGTTGTTTATTATTAATATTCGATTAATTACTTTATATATATTGATTCGGATGCACGGTTGTAATAATATAGACCATAACT
>VXBD01011322.1:48380-113608 GCA_013399975.1 Indicator maculatus
TTAGGTAACAGTGCATTTTTTTGTTTGTTTGCTTGCTTTTTTATTTATTTTGTTTGTTGCTGTCTTTTTTGTTTTGTTTTTGTTGGATGCTTGGGGTTTTTTAGGTCTTGTTCATTTGTTAAGTTTTGTTGCTGTTGTTTTTTGGTTGGTTGGTTGTTTTTGTAATTGCAAATTGTTATAATTGAATGGGGGGAGGAGGGAAGAAAAGTACTATAAGAAACGCAGGTCCAGCTTTGTAAGTCTGCAATGCACCATAATATCTTGGTTATATATGTAAAAACGTACTTACTTGGGTCAGAAAGTGTTCTATACTTTTACTGTGGAATACACGCAAGCATGCCATCATTTCATATAGAAAAGTGAAATTCTAAACAAACCATGTCAAAAGCTTCTTCTTAAATCTATGAATTAGCCAAAGTCTTATTGAGCCAAATAAAAAAGACAGAAATCTCAATCATTTGAGCAACCTTCTGAAACATCAGGCTTTGTCTCTAAGAAACAATGAAGCAAGTGAAGCCCAACACCACGATAAACTTGCCTGATGTGAACCACTGTGCCTTAAATTCTTTGTAAAAAGTCTTATATCTATCTGAATATTTGGAGTTCAAGCGTGACTTATTGTAATCCTGCTACTGTTTAGCCACAACAGAACTAGTTGCAGTGGGCAACAAATATTTAACTTTATCAGAGGCTTGTCATGGGAAATAGCTATAAGTAATTTATTTAATAAGATTGCCATGATAGCCAATAACATTTCAACAGGAAAGTTGCTCTTTGGACTAATTAAAACTAAAGCTTTTGAGACCTTTGCGCTCTTTCCACCCCCTCCTCTAATGTGTTGTCAAAGTATGAAAGACAAAGAGCCTTTCTGAGGTTGTTTATTAAAGGTAATTTGATAGAGTTTTGAGCTCTACTAATGAGCTCATGTGTCTTGCATATTAAACAGTGACAGAATAACTTTGAGAATACAGAGTCCTTGGGTTTTGGACCATATAAGAACTCATCTTTTAAAGCTCCCCAAATTCCATCTGTGCATTGTGACTTAGTAAGTATATATTCCTATGATTTTTTTCCTAATCATGTTTGACTACTCCAGAAACAGCAGCAAGTTTTATTTTTAAATATGTAAGTGATATTCCCTTTAATAAGTATATTTTACTGTAGTTATAGTATAGACCATTTGAATTAATATTTAAATATAAATATTTTTGTTTCTATTTGTTTTATGAGATTTTTAATTAACAAAATGTCATTGACAACACAGTTAAAGAGAAAAAAATTGAAGAATTATTTTAAATTATATCTGTGTTTATCTTTGAGGAGTTTTCTGCTATATTCATCAACAGCTTTCTGGAAAAATCACATTGTTCAAAAATGCTCTTATGGTAGGTTTCCCTGACTAAGAGAACACAGAACATATCCTCATTTTACCTAATCCAACATGTTTCAAATAGCTCACCCCTATAAGAAGGAAGTTTAAAAAAAATGTCATATGGTCAGTTTGTTTCATTTTGTGATTATGTTTATCATACATATAAGTGCATATTAGAATGCATACATAGGACTGAAAATTATGATAGCTCGAACACGATCTCAATGGTGTAAACCTCTCATACCAACAACTGTTTCTGTTCCAGCTGAGGTAATGTTTCCTTTTTAAAAGATGGAATGGAGGAGGAGGAGGAGGAAGAGAATGCATGCAGATTTTTACCTGTCATAATTGGTATAACATTTCATCTTGAATAATGGAAAAATTCTGATCTTTTGACTAGAAACACAATAACATTTTAATCAAGTCACCTCCAGCATTAGAAGCACTATATGTAGTAATAATAAAAGTAGCTCCAACTCAAAGACTTTGTCTGCTGAAAAGTCAGATAATTTTCCTGCTTATATAAAGCTAAATGGAAAAAGAATGAAGAAAATAAAAATATCTCATCTGTAATGTGAAAGATTTGTTCTTTCCCCAACAGGAATCTTTTGAATACAAGTTTTATGGGGTACTACTCCTGTTCACATTGAAAAAGTGCTTTTTTTAAAAAAATAATATTTTAAGCACCTGAATTTCCTAAGGATTTTTTTTAATAGTGAAACATAATCAGTGATAGATTTTTAAAAAATTTTGTGCCTTTAACTTTTCCCAGGCATCTTCCACATTTGTTTTCAAACACAGGAAAGAAAAAGAGGAAATGCAAAATCTGCGTTTGCAAAAATGAGAAGCTCAAAAAAAGAGCAAGTTTCAGTAAGATAATTTCTGACTTAGGAAGTGATAAAATTATCCTGTGTTCCACTATTTCTGTGTTTTCTCTCACCAAAAGCCTAATTATTTCTGTCAATACATGATACATCTATATCTAACAATTACTGAATTATATATTACAGATCCATTTAAATATATATTCTAGTTTGAAAATTTATTACAAAGACCTGTTAACTGTCTCATTTCTTCAAAAGTATCTTTGTCTTTTACTTGATCCATTTCAAGTGATTGCCATTCACAGGAAATCAAATGAGGGTTTTGTGAAAGCAATAGGAAAACATTTTTCCAATGTTATTCAGGATTTTTTTTTTGTTTTCCCATAAATTTTATTCCTGAGAATCTACAAGATGCCTCTGTTTTACTGAAATGGTAACACACTGGAAAACACTCAACTAGTACACCATAGTTCTAAATACGGCATGATTTTTATATAATGTTTGAGTCAATATTGCATCTGCTCCTCTAGATCATGATGACCACATTCCACTATCATAACATACTGGATACTTCGTATTTTCTGTCACAACACCTTAACCTGCCATTTCCTACACCTTCCTTCAAAGTTCGTTCACTTGCGTAAGTCACACATCATGCAGCTATAGGGGAGAAGCAGATATGTTCACCACGTTACAATCACTCCATGGTAGCAACAGTCATCGTATCCTTTAGAAATGTGGTTAAAGAAATGGTGATCGACTAACTACTTTTTTTTTTTTTTTGTGTAATTAATTTATCCCCAAACAATTTTTGTAGCTTATTTTTAGTCCATGTCTCAAAATCATATTGTGCTTAGATAGCAAATTAGAAGAAATGCGTTTGCCTCCTCATTCATTGAAGGATGCCCTATTTTAAAAGTTATATGAAGAAAGTAGCACAACTGAAGGGAAAAGAAAAAAACAACAGCAACAACTAAAAAAAAAACCCAACCACACAAAATGCCCCAAACAAAAAACTGCAATAACAGAAAAACAAAACAAACAGCAAACTTTATGCCAAAGAAAACTCATAAAAGCTTGTGCTTGACACCATAAAATCACATTCAATGTATTTACTACGTTCACATTTCGAAACAAGACAGTGAAGGAAAAGCAGCGACTTTACTAAGTTTGACTAAGTTGTTATCTTAGAAGGTACATAGCAGGCAGCTTACTAATATCACACTGCCCTGAAATTTTCTGGAGGAAAAATACACCTTTTTGTGATTGGTTAAGATTTCTGAAGTTTAGAAGTAATTTTTATGTGATCTAGGACATCAAATACCTCTGATTTTACACACTTTGTAAGAACTGGGATACCAAACCATAAAGTAGAATGTGGTTCATAAATAGTTACCAGAGTTTCAGAAATTCACAACATTTGAACTGTCCCAATCCATCCTCCAGCAAAAGCTTTGTTGAAATAATGTAGGTGAAAAATGTCTATAACATCTGAGAAATAAAAGGTATTGAAATAAAGAATACTAGAAAATCTCCACATTGTCCTTACCATAAATCCCACATTCCTCTTTAGACAGAACAATGCTCTTGCTTTACCTACTGACCAAGAGGAATCCATTCACATCTTCTGCTCCCTAACTGCCATTGTTTTCTTAACAAACCCTTTTGTTTTCAACCAAATGTCTTTGAGGACATCTTTATATAACTATATAGGTAGCTATGTTATTTATTGAATAAGTGACAAAGTATAAGCGATGACATTCATAAATGACCAAATCCAGTTCTTGGATAACATTCAACTGTGTCCATTATAGACAGATTTACAGTTCAGGATCTGGCATAAGCAGACACATGATCCAGCTGTATGTGGCAGCTAACTCTCATATTTCTGTTCAAGGATTCTTTATTGTGTCAAGCATTACTCCCTCTTGAACCTCAACCAAAATGTCTAGTTTCTACGATTTCTTTGTTTTTGTAGTGGGAGCGAACAACTCATGTTCCTCTTTAAATGGCATTAAAGGTCATTCACTAAGAGAAATAAATCAAGGGAATGTGACTTTTTCTAAAATTTGAATTTTGTCTTAAAGTCATGCTTACTTCTGCCACACATCTAGGGTACAATGTAAAGAAGCTGTCTGCTCATGGTGTGAGAACTGAAGAAAATGAGGAATGTGCATCCCCATTCACAGGAAAACTAGTAGGTTTCTTCCTACAGTATTGGATGTGTATCATCTATGCCATTTCCCTCTGTGGTGGGTCTCAGTAAGAATGTCTGTGCTAAACTGCATAATAACTGACAAAGTTATGCAGACATCTGCAAAGGAACTTCTTATGACTTCTTGTGTCTGTCACACAAAAAAACCCAGGGCCTTAGTGTAGCATTTATCAGTTATGGTGTGTCCTCCAATCTTGAAGTTCAATCAAAAGAAGAAAATAACAGAAAGGGAAAACCAAGAAGAAGGCTTGTAATCTTGATAAATCAGGAATCTATTAATTTAGAATTTTCATGTTATTTTCTTAGTTTTTCTAGTCCCTCTAACATGGTGAGAATGTTGATATATCAATATCTGCATGTGTATATTCATTACATTCTAGTAAATAAAGTACAAAAATTACTGATAGATATTCTACAAAGCAAAGTTGTCTGAATATTGAAAAAAGGAAAATTTACAAGGTATACATTTCAAATGCCAAATTAGGAGTATACTCATGAGAGACCTGATTTTACAAGATATAATGCAACCAGACAGTAGACTGTTACGTGCTACATGCTCATTGAGAGTACATGAAAAGCAAATTACAAGAATCATATCAAGAATCACTCACAGAAACTTATAAGCTAAAATATATTCAAAAAAGCATGTGTTAAATCACTCAGAGTAGACATTCATTTACATAAAAAGTTTCCAAAACTATTCAAAAAGAGGAAGTGAGTGTGTGTGTGCATGTAAACCAAAATCATCAAAGGAATTGTCCTAGCAGGAAATCATATCTTTGTTTGTAATGTAATAAACTTGATTCTAATTTTTGTATTTTGGAGACTGTATCTGGTCTTAGAAGTAAAGACTTGTCTTGGGTTTAAGACAGTCTGCTTTCACAAGAATCAGAAGCTGGTCTCAGAACGATCCTAAACCCAGGGGAAAAGACCAACACCCCAAAACCAGAAACTGGAAGCAGAAACCTGAAACAGGAAGACCCTCATAATCTGAACTTCAAGCTTCATGATACTTTGCTCCAGCCAGCACTTTTGTTTTGAATCTGGCATGATGTCAGCATGGTGTTGAATACCCATCCACAAATTCAAAACCCAGGACAAGACTGAAGAAAAGAAAGCATTCATTAACTCCACCTTCTCTGCAACCTCTGTTACCAGAGCTCCCTTCTCATTCAGCAGTGGGCCCATATTTTCCCTATTCTTTTTTTCACTAGTGATGTAATTGAAGAAGCCCTGTCATGCTGAAGAAGCTGATGTCATGCTAGCTTCAAAATGGAAGCATTGTGTGATGGTTTTAAGCCTGTGTCTTTAATTTCTTCTCACAAATTTTGAGCAGAAAAGTGAAAGAATGTAAATAAATCACTGTTGGGTGTAAGAAAGCAAATAATGATTATTCTAAACACTGCCATTGGAGAGATAGAAATGTTTAAGAGTCAGTACTCAAAACAACATATGGGCAGTCAGGCAGTCGGGCTGTCCATCTTCTCTCAGTCTGTCTGCTTCTTTTCTCCTCTGGCTGGATATAACACACACCCGCATACTGACCTTGACAAGCTAAGTTTAGCAAACCTCTCGGCTTCTTGGCTTTCTTCCCTTTTGCCTGCTCTGGGAAGGGGGAGGGGGAAAGAAGCACAGCCCCTCTTGGGGCCACAGAGCTTTGTTGTGTTTTCCTATTGATTGTACATATTTGTAAATGTTGTGAATAGTGTATATTTGTACATATTCATGGCATTTCATCATAGATTGTAGTTTTGCCTGTAAATACAGCTTCATTTGCTTCCAGACTGAGCTAACCTGGTTACCGTCAGTGTAGGAGGGGGATTCCCGCTCTCTACTGTAACACACTGGCTGAAGCAAACCATGAAGTTCAGATTGTAACATGAGAGCCTTCCTGTTCTGGTTGTTTCTTCTGTTTCCTGGGTTTAGGTGTTGGTCTTTGCTGGGCTGACTGTGGTCTTGGGTGGGAGGAAACATTTTATTGCTTGCTGCTTCTGCTGTTTTTGTTTTTGCTAAGGTAGTTTTATAGCGTTTGATCTCGCTAAACTCCTTACCTCAGCCCAGAGTTTTTTTGTTGTTATTGTTTTGTTGGGGGGGGGGGGTTTGTGTTAATTTCCCTCCTGTCTTTGTGGGCGTATCTTGGCTTGTTAGAACGGGCTTTGTTAACCCACCACAGTCCATTTTTGGCACCCATCATGGGGCTTGAAAAGTGGTCTGTCTTAACTGAGACAGTCAACTTTGGCAGGAGACGAAAAGGTTGAGATAATGAGAAATGAAGTAACAAGTGGATTCAATTAAGACTTGTGGTTCTGATCACCTTAGGGGGAATATATTAGGGTGTTTAAGGTATTTAAGGCATTTGCTTTTCTGGTTATACTACATAAGATCTTATTCATTTCATGCATTTGTACTTCCTATAGTGTCCTTTGTTGTTCTGGCATGTTATGATTTGATTATTCCACTGGTTATTCAGTTAAAGTGGTATTCGTATGTGGTATCATCATTTGTCAGTAATCTCACCCAGCTGATGAATGGAATAGAGGACAAAACTTTTTCACCTTGTGAGGGTTTCAAATATTCTTGGGACACCAACACCATCATGCTTCTGTGGTGGTGGTGTAGTTTTGCTCAAAGTAATCTTTGTTGAGAATATGTCTTGGACACCTGCCCAAGGCTGGATAATTATGAGTGGCAGGGAGTATGAGAGGATATGAGCAAGTGCTTAGGCTGCTTGTCCCCTCAGGTATTTTGGAATTTCACCCCTGAACAAGTGCAAAGTCCTGACAAGCTTGTGAAATGTTTGGAAGAAGTCTGTAGTCAGTCTGGAAAGTCCTGAGGGACAGAAATCACTGCAAAGTGTTGAGGCCTGGTCCATGTCCATTGAGCCCTTATCGCCACTGTTCAGAGCACACAGGGAAAAGAGAAGATCTCTGCATGCAGAAATGCAGAGAGCAGAGAATCCCAAAAGTCCTTTATTGCTGCACTGTAGAATCTACAGAATCTGCACCACAGAGTCTCAGAGTCCCACTTACAGAAGAAGTCTTGGAAGCCATTAACACACGAAGCAGCTAACAGAAGTCCAGAGCATATCCCTAGCAGCATCCCTCACCAAAGCCCTAGCCAGAAGTAGCTAACTAACAGAAGCATAAGTCCCTAGCAGCCCTAAACAAAGCCGTTCCTACCTAAGTCCCTAACCCAAAAGAGAGTAAGTATTGCTCAGAGTGGCTGTTTTTTATATTCTTTATTATCAATCCCTTAACCAGTAAAATCCAACCATATATATGAGCTAAAATCTTTTCCCAATAAGAGGTGCCAGCATGTCAAGGACGTGGCTTATCATAGAATCAGTCAGGGTTGGAAGGGACCACAAGGATCATCTAGTTCCAACCCCCCTGCCATGGGCAGGGACACCTCACACTACATCAGGCTGGCCAGAGCCTCATCCAGCCTGGCCATACCTCCAGGGATGGGGCCTCAACCACCTCCCTGGTCAACCCATTCCAGGCTCTCAGCAGTCTCATGGTGAAGAACTTCTTCCTCAGCATGGAACATGCTTCTGCAGCATGTTCCAATCAAAGGGTGCCAACATGAGGATGTTGTTTATGAGACTCATGAAATGTTATTGTTTTGCTCTACACAGCATGCTAAGGAATTGGTCAGCTAAGGAATCATGCACTCTGCACATGTCCAGCAGTTGCCCTCAGAACAGTGGCTGCAAAAGGCTCCATGCTCCTGACAGCCACCTGTCAGACATTTGTAAAAATCCTTAAAATCTTCTGACTCTTTGAAATTACAAGTGGTGACATCTTCCATAGAGATTTATTGTGGCATTAATTCCTATGAAACTGAAGTTTAAAAAAAAAAATTTAAAAAGTCAAATTACAATTCCATATGCATCAAGTCTCCAATAGAGTCAAGGATTTTAATGTGTTACAAGTAGACACAGCTTTAAGCACCTCTGACCCTTTTTGATTTGAAGTTTCTTTTACTACCAGCTATTATATCGCCCAGGTTGGAAACTGTTCTTGTGTTAGCAGTGGGCAGAATGTTGATGATGTAATTTATGATTATGTAGATGGAGGTTGTAATTGCTGACTTTTAAAAATAGCACTAGCTAATTCCCCCATGACCTCTTTGAGTCAGTAGAAACTGCTGAAGGAGATATCTTCATAGCCAGAATAATTAGGAAGCTTGGGGATATGAATCTCCTGGGGGGGGTATCTTCATTTTATATTGTGCTATTTATACTGCAAGTTTTAATGCAACTAGTAATTCCCTTTTTATGCATAATAATGCATCAGTTATTAGATTGCTATGAGGAAAGAGAGGTGAAAAAACCCAAAGCAAGTGGACTGGAAAGCATGGGCCTCCAGTACCTAGAGAGACTAAATCTTCTGCTATTACTATTCAGACAGAGTTTTAATGAGTTACATCCACAACCCCAAACCTGACATCAAACTAAGTCAATAAATATGGTAGTTAATAAAATACAGTATTTTTCACTGTTCTCTATGAGCCACAAGGTAAAAGTACTCTGCAATGAAGAAAGGAAAGCTGTCACTGGCAAAAATACAGTAACAGGGAAATGCAGAAAACCCACATCTTCAGGGATAATAACAGAAAACACCATGGACCTTGCAAGAGGATTTTCCCAAAGTTCAGGTTTGGTTATGGTGCTATCTCCACAGTTTTATCATCCTCAATTTGTACCTCTTCACAATGCAGTGAGTAGTGACTGAACTAAAGTGAGTTAATACAAACATGAGGCTTTCTCAAGCAATATTAGGATATGCTAGATGTAACCTGTAGTACATAAATGTAGATAGACCGCGACACAGTTGATCCCGTACTCTTTCAAACATAAGTGTCCTTGGTTAGATTTAGCATTAAAACCAAAGTAACAGTTCTAAGTTTGTGTCAATGAATGAAAACATTAAAAAAGCCCCAACCAAACAAAAAACAAACACCCCCCCCAAAAAACCCCAACAAACAAACAAAAACAAACCCAAACCCCCCAAACTACACAACAGTGTAGAAAATAACACTGATACTGGAGAATTAAAAAAAAACAAAAACAAAAACAAAACCACACACAACATGCTTTCTCCCCATTCCTTGGGATAAAAGGAAGGGTCCATAGGAATAAGAGATGAGGAAAAGAGTGCAAAATATTGATTTGCCTGAGATCAACCAGCATGAATATTTTCCTCTAGCAGCAACCCTCCCCTCTTTTCCTTGTATCCAGGATATTTCAACAGAGGAATTTGTATCCAAAAGGACACATTTAAAGTCTGTGTCTATGAAAGCTGATTCTTGTTAACTATAGAAGTTCACAGATTCTCATACAACTGCTGACTCATGCAGGTAACAGGGACAGCCTTAGAAGGAAGAATGCCAAAATTAAGTTGGAAATTCTTACAACAATCCTAATTTTCTTACAGCAGTCTTAAGTTTTTAGATAAAGAAAAAGAGCTCTTAAGACTCACCATGGGAGTCTTCTCCACTAACTATGAAAGCTGATGAAGAATACAGTATCTCAGAACTTAGTAGATATTAGAAACCAAGTAGTTCAAACAACATTAGTGATAAATTCCAGACCTTTCTCCTGTCTGTGCAGCAGTCAAAGAATTCCAGTCCTGAGATATACCAATGCTCACTTTCTATTTCCATAGAATAGGTCCCAGAATTATTGTTTCAAGGCATCATAGGCTAAGGAATGAGAAAAGAGAAATTTGTCTTTCTGTTGCATAGGACTTAAGAAGCAAATAATCTTTTTTTTTTTTTCCCTACTATATGTTTGGTTTTGAAATAAATCTATTTAGAAGATAGTTGTTTTAAAATTAAAATGAGACCTCTGGGAGAGTAGTAAAGGCATAGAACAAACACCAGAATTTATAGTGACTTATAAAAAAATCTTCTAATAAGTTTGCTGTTTTCCCTTCCTTATTTGTTACCTGAGGTACATATCTTGGTAATCATTCAGTGGACAATGTTTTCAGAAATTAAAAAATTGAAAATAATCACTTCTACATCTGAGATGGAAAAAAATGTGAACTACACTAGAAAACTTGAATCCACAGAAATTTTTTGTTTCTTTGTTTGTTTTTCTGTATCTGCCCATATCTGGACAGTGAATAAGAAACAATTCAAACAAATGAAAAACCAGTAATCTCAAAGCCATGGATAAATATCGCCTCACAGGAAATAAGAGAATAAGGGATTATGTAAAAAAAATGTGCTCATATAAAGCCATCATCTCTAGAATTATGTGAGACTTCTTATTAACATTTCTTTGTAAAATTTCCTTTAAGCTTCATGGCACAATCATGAGAATTGTGAGAAAAAATTGGGGTAGTAATGCAGAGTTGTTCCACTGAAATGAAGTATTTGATGTATCCACTGAAGAGTTTGTCTTCTCTATATAATAGCTTGAAATATAAGTTAATGTTGGGTAAGCACACAACTTGACAACAAACACCACCAGATTGTATTAGTAACACCTAAAGAGCAGGCTGTTGGCACTTACTACTGTTCACGGCCACAACATAGATAGCCAAGATGTAAATGTAAGTATTTTTAATGTACTAGGTTACACTTATGTTTACATTTTGGTTAGAGAACAGGAATATATCAAATGATTCAAGATGGTAATCTGTATCCATCATTGCTGACAGAAAATTCAGACTGAAAAAAAAAAGTACTGCCATAACAATATCTAGAAGATTAAGAGTTTCATAAAAGGTTTAAAAAATTAAAAATAAAGGACACCAAAGGAAACAAACCTTAAGGCACACAGGAGGAATTTTGTGATACCTGCCTTTTTCTTCTAAGGTCCTAAACAAACAGAAATTGTTAAGGTTGTTTATTGTCTCCAGAGAATCATGTTGATTTACATTTCAGTGCTGACAAATGGAAAATATGCTGTTCACATTTTCAGTTTACCTCAATACAGCTGTCTAAAATTATGTCAGAAATTACAGTGCAGATAAGTCTGGCCATCATATTATTTGTTGCCTTGATGTCCCTGACAATACCTCAAGGTCCTTCTTCATAGTGCAGCGTAAAAGTAAAAAGTCAAGGGTATTGCTAATAACCTCAGCCTTTGTTCACTGCAGCCTTCCTTACACTCTAATGTAATTAGCACAAAAATCCCTTTTCCTGACAAACAACAACTAAAACAAAAAAGAACACAATAAATCTGGCCACTGAATTTTTACTAGAAGACTTTCCTTTAAAAAGGGAAGGCATACTCTTGCATATATCTAGCACAGTCACCACTCAGGTTCATTACCGTCATCCAATTATATTAATTTTTAATTAACAGAGATTCCTTCAAGTATTGAAATTAACCCATCATTTTTCATTGCTGCCTGCTTTTACACATTGTTCATAGCCACAAAAAGGAAGAGCAAGTGAAACAGAAGTTTTGTCACAGAAAATGTCAGTAGTAAAATAACTATTTAACTAATTGAAACCAAGGTAAACATCATCCATTTCTTTCTCCTGCCCCCATAGCCCATAAGCTCGTAGCATAAGGTAAATAAGTCTGGCAGTCAGAATTTCCCGGTCTTCATCCATGAAATCTCATTGTACCTGAGTATGACCAAGTTGGTGGCAGTGACAAGTTCTGCCAAAAGACAGGAAAATCAAGCTAAGGAAATATGTCAAGGGATTGTCTAGGACACCAACTCGGGAACAGCAGGAAATGAGGCCAGAGAGGCCTGTCATATGTCCATAAGCCAGCCAGGATACAGCAATAGAACCAGAACTCGAAAAAAAGGCTAATTACAACATAGGTCTGAGGATCCATGTGCTTGGCAAATCGAGACAGCAGGGAACAGCACCGAAGAGGGACAGACAACTACTAGTGGCACAGCTCAGAGAAAGGCTGGGTTCCTAGGTCTGTGAGTATGGGTAGGGTGTCACAGGTGAGGCTGGGCAGAGCAACTGAGTTTTATTAGTGCACTCAGGGCCCCCAGAAGTGATCAACTACCATATTAAGCCCTGCTTGTTCTTTTTGTTGCTGGAAGTACTTTGTTTGCTGCTTACAGAAGTGCTCCTGTTGCCCTTCAGGTTCAAACTCCACCTGAGCCATGACATTCTTAACCTTCTCCATGCACACTCAAAGTGCCCACAATTCTCCTGGGTAGTCTGTCGCCTCTTGCACCTCCTACGTACTTCCTTTCTGTATAGGAGCTCAGTCAGGAGTTGACTGTTCATCTTTGCAGGTCTTGTGCAATACATGCACACTGGAATCATCCACATTTTGTGGTTTCTGGAGTTTGTTCTGCAAGATTGCCTGGGTTTTCGCTTCCCCTTTCCCCTTCAGAACCCCACCAAACAGAACCCTCAAAATGTTGAGTTCTGTTCCACTGATGTCTAGGGCTGTAATTCTACCCTTTGTTTTGCTAACTCTTCTCAGGAAGTTTCATGGTCACTGCTGCCAAGGCTACCTTTGACCCTTGTATCTTTGACTAGTTTTGCCTTGTTTGTGATTAACACAGCCAGCAGAGTATCTCCTCTTCTTGGCTCTTTGATCACCTACTCAAAGAAACTCTCCTCAATACACTCTTGAAGATTGCTGGATTGCCGTCACCCACTTTTTTCTCTTCAGGTAGACCTCCTGTTTCAGACTCTGCAAGGTATGATGCCTGTCCCAAAAATTGTTCTTGTCTTTTCTTGCCTGATGTTAGAGCATCGTTACTGTTCCATAACTGCAGCTCTGTGGGCAGAGAAGGAGCCTTGCTCCTGTTCACAGAAGCCATTTATTTCCAGCTATCCTTATTATGTTAGTCCTTCTCCTTCTGAGCACAGTCGCTAAGTGTCCTTCCTTCCATCCACCATGATGCTTGGGCTCTTGTTTCTGTGATGCTTTTCTGAAGATTCCATCAATATTCTGTTCATTTGCCCTGGTACTATGCATTCTGCTCATCACCTCTCACAGCTCCTTCACCTGGTGGTTTGCTATCTCAATGATTGCTCATTTCCCAAAGGTACGAACACGCTCAGCCCAGCCCTGGGGAGAGGTACCAAGCACTACCTTCAGCTGAAAGCTGCCTGCTGCTCCAAGAGCTCTGTGTCAAGGCTTCAGATGTCCTCAAAACAGCTGATGCTGGAATTTGTGCTCTGTAGCAATCTTATGTCGTGGAGGAACAGGCTCAAGGAGTTTTTAGCACAATTTCTAGACTCTTTTGCAGTAACAGCTGTTGCAGACACAGTTGGAAACAAGAAATGTAGGCACCCTCAAATCAAAGAACTGCCAACAAAAGCTGTCTATCAGAGCTGATAGACACAAGAGCCTCCAGAAGTCAACCCTCATCTGAAGAAACCAGCTGCCAGAAGTTCCCTCAAAGATGATCCCTGCAGAAGAAGCATATGGAAGAAATTCCCTGAAGACAAAGCTTGGAAACTGCTGTGACAACTGCTAGATCATGCTCTTAGCTGCACCCAAGTGCAGGCACAGTGGAAACTAGTAGTTAGCAAACAGGCACTGTGAATGCATTAGCAGATAATGGGCCTTCTGAAAGCCAAGCTTTTTATGTTGAAAAAGGAAAGGTTTTCTTAGGACTCTGAAGTGACTTTCTCAGAACCTAGTGAAGTGTCAACTAGAAGTGAAATTGGAAAGAAGCCTGGTCTGAAACAAGCTGCAGGAAAATCTATGGGCAGTCTTGGGGCCTGTTACTGCCAGACCACTGAAGCCTTGAGAACTTCTTACAAGAAAACTATCTACCAGTCCCAATACCAGAAAATTCTGAAAGTCCTTAGGAAAGATCACTGCAGTGTCTCTGCAGGTAATGCTGACAGATTTTTGATTACCTGTAACAGCTAGCTCTGCCAGCTAGATACAGAAATAAATTGCCTACTCTTATACACGTAGAAGCAGCCACTGGATGCGTCTATGTAGGTGAGGAGTGCTGCCCAAATAAAACAGATCTAAGAAACAAAACGACTGTGCTGACAATGACACATAAAAATTACTTGTGCTTCAAGAGGTTTTATTTCATCTCTATTCCAGTTTTGTGAACTCTGTGTCTATTAGCAGCTGCAGCACATTCCTAGAGTGCATCTGCTGTCATCACTTAATCTGAAAGAAACCTGATTCATACCTTCATGCTCTTGGAGACTCTTCCATGATGTGAACATTTTTCAGTAGCCAGGAGATGTGTTTCAGAAACCTCAAACTCAACTGCCCATGTAGATATGCTGACATTCTTAAGAAATGAAAAACATTATCCTGCTCTCAATTCACCTAACTATAGACTTTTAATTGTTTGGGTTCATTGGATGATATGGGCTTCTTACTAATAATATGCAGAGTTCTCTATCCTTCCCAGACTGGCTTCAGAGTTTTTGTATAATACTGTTATGGTTTGTTAGCTTAACTCTGTTCATCAGCTGAGGCATGCTAGCTACCAGTGTGACCTTGAAGCAAAAAACCCAGACATCCATGTAGGATATTGCTGAATGTGGCATACATAATGTGTTCTGGATAACACTGAGCTTGCCATCAATCATTCCTTTTGAAATAAAGTCCCAAAAATTAATGATAGGACACTTTTGCTCCCTAAGCACGTCATCCCAATGACAAACAAGATCTTTCAGGGTTCAATGCTATCACAACTTTTACTTTAATATGCACATGTAAAGTTTTGAAAGTAAGATATGTTGTTTGCTTCATAGCTCCTTATGCACTGAGGGTGCTAGCAAGCATAGCAGATAAATAAGATTGAGTGAAAACCAGGAGTGAAATCCAGGAAAGAAAGGAGGATTACAAGATGTAATAGTGTTTATTTTTAAATTCTAGTGAGGATTCCTCTCTGAAACTTAGTCTTTTCACTCAATCCTCTTAATAAAGAGCAGGCATCTATCAATAATTTTATTCTACTATTAAGACCTCTGTCTGCTTGCATATCAGAAGACATTACCAAATTATGAGCTGTTGATATACAATTCCAGATATCTCTTAGATAAAATTAACTGAACTAAGAAAATGCATGTAATGGTTGAAATTTGTAAGGTTTGTAATATACTACATTTTCCTATATCTACAAACAACCTTTCAAGTCTACTGCAGACTTTATGTCACCTAAGTATATATTTGTTAGATGACTATTTTAACTCTTCAGAAGTGAATAAATACTCTATATCAGGCTTCTGTCACTACACAGGTTCCTAGTATCTGTCAAATCCATTTTAAGGTTTTTAGTTGTGATGCATGGACTGTATGAATTCTGAGAACTTCTCTTTCTTTTGTCATTCAGTTTTGCTGCAATGGCAAACAGGTACTTCATATTGTTAAGATGCTCCTGGTTTAGAAATAACTTCTATTTTCAATCTCCGAACAGTACTTAGATACTGTAAGGACGTAAAAAATGTAAATATTGCATACACAAATGACAGATGTCAGATCTTGGTGTGTAGTTGCCATGGTAGGGCCAAACTGGCCTGGTGCAAACCCAGACAGGTCCTGGAATGTCTAGACATGGTCGCCCTATACCCCCTCCCTCCTGAAGTCAGGGTAACATGGGAAAAGGGACAAAAGAACAGGCCCCAATGTGTCTGGGTAAACAAGCCTCCTTCTGGGGTAAGAGCACTTGTAATGGCCACTGCTTCTCCCTGACAAAGCCTATGTTTCTGCCTTTTATGGCCACAGCCTGGCACAGTCCCTTTTCATTGGGTAACTGTTTGCTGGCTTCTGTTGCCATGTTGGACCAATTGACTGTCAGGCAAGTGATATATACAGGCTGATTTCTATTCTCCTTGCCTTGGCTGCTTGGACCTGCCTTGCTTTAATTTGCCTTGCCTCGAGTTGCCTGGTCCAAGACCTGAGATAGAAGCCAATAGCCCTATCACTGCAACCTTGGAAGTCACATGCCTTAGGATCCAAGCCTTGCTTCCCCTTGCAACTAGAATTTGTGACGTGCCTTGGTTTACCCAGGAAGACGCAAGAGCCCTTCACAGAAATCACGAGACTGCATGGCACCCAAAAAGCTTCAACGGCTAATATAGCAACAGCCCCCCCTATTTGGGGTAGAACTTTTCATGAGTAATTCATTCACTGCCTCCCTGGCTTAACGGTTCTTGTCGAGTCTCCCCACCTTGCTCGAGTACCATTTTGTGCCGGGGCATTCTGTTATTCCTCCCGGTTTACTTTAAATTTTAAAAATTGTTACATTGCCTGAATATTGTACATGCTCACTGTAAATATATATTCCAGCTGTACATAAAACCTATTTGACAAGTTTTTTGCAATTTTTCCTATTAATAAAAGTTATTAATATTTTTATTAATATCCATATTTGCCATATTATTTTATAGAATTTATAAATTCTATAGCAGTAGTTTCTATGCAAGACATGTTATGGTGTTCCTTTCTAGTTAAAATATCACCATAGCCAGTAAGTCCTTGTCAAATCAATTCTTTAAAAGCAACATCAGAAAGGACTTGAATTAATGGATCTTAGCCTTGTTATTCAGACACCCCACAGAAAACTTCAGTCTCTATATTCCCCACCACCCACACAGCAACCACAAATCCCAGCTAGTACAGCAGTACTCCCTTTCAGAGAATCTTTCTGAGACAATCTTTCTCAATTCTTGTAAAATCTAGCAGTTTGTAACTTAAACAATATCTTGACAAATGGCAGAGAGCAGGTAATAAAAACACTGTTGCTGTTACACATATGCACAAAATAGCAGGAGAGTCTAGACGGTAATTGAACACCTTTTTTAAATACTAACACCAACTAAGGAGTCTCAACTGTTTACCAACATTTTTTATGTTGAGACTTTCTTTGTGTTGTTTCGAGTCCCACATTTTGGTTTTGTTTTTCTCTCTTGACACCACACGGTGATATTGCCTTCTTGAAGACTGCAGACAAAGTAAGACAGGTGTCTTGGATGTGTAAACACCAAGGGAACTGTTAATCAAGCAGCTATGGCTGGGTGCAGCTTTCAGGACTTTGTTTCTCCTGTGTAGTGGAAGAGTTGTTAACAATTTGCATAACAAGTGGAGAAAACCAGATACAAATTAATACAGCTACCCAAACATGTTTGAGAAAATTCTAGGACATAAGTACCAGTGAATCAGGTCTGCTACATACTGCTAGCTAACATAAAATTTTCTAGAGTGCAGTAACTTTCTGTGGTGTCTAAAGATGAAAAGAAGGTATTATAAATGGTAAAGAAGAACATCTATTTCTTCATTATTTTTCTTTATCATATATTGTCCCCTTTTTTTCCCTTTCTTTTTCATTTTATTGGAAGGAGGTTGGTTTTCTTTTCTTTTTACAAGAAATGCCAGAACTTAGGAATAAAACATGTTTTTGCTAAACAGAACTTCCTTTTAACCCTTAATTATATTCAAATCTTTTCCTTTTTTTTTGGTGTAGATAAGTTAACATATTGCTTATAATGTAATCAAATGTAATCAAATATGTAGTTATTACCTCAAGGTAATAAATGAAGAATGTATTACTATGATCTTAATCATTGCAAAGTTCAGATGGTATCATTAACCAAAGGAGCCTAGCTTGACTGGTTCTGTAATTACACCTATACCCTAGTATTGATTTGTAATGCGTAATGTACCACTTCCCTCACTGTGATTTGTACAAGTAAGAACAAATTAATTTTTTAGAGAAGTTTAGAGTTTAAAAAAGTATAAGTTTTAAAACCTATTCTTTCATGAACCACAGACAAAGCAAAATTTGATAGCAGTGGAATAGCAAGTTACTTTGTGCCAAAACACGTGCTTTGACTTTATCTCGTTAAGAAGGAGGATTGTTATTTTGTGCTATTGATTTCTAGGTTCTCTTTTGTAATTTTTGTTAGCCTGATACTGCTTTATTCTTCATATCATCTGGTTTCTAAACAAGCCTGTATTGTGGGCTCTGGTAAAAGCCAATTTCCCCACTAACCCATCAGTCATTTTGTGCTACTGCTACTGAGATGAAAAAGAGAAAATTGAAGAGAAGTTATATCTGACCCATATATGCAACTCAGAATTTTTTTTTTTGTTATTTTCATAATTGAGATGACATCTTGGAAAATTTGTTTGATGAACTAATTTAATTGTTGTCTCTTATCTTTCCCTCCCACTCAGGGTTGCAAAATATCCCTGAGGCAAGTACAAGGCTACTGCTAATGATAGTCCTTACCATTATGAGCACTGTCATCATCAAATGCTCATTAGATTTTAAGTTTATTTTACTTCAGAAGAAGAAAATAGGTAAGATTTAGCATCATGGTGGCAGTCATTCAATTACAATCTCTCCATCACTTAAGTTATAGTTACTATGCTATCCAAGTTTATTCAGCTCAGGAATCAAAACCGTGATTGGCAGTATAAAAGACCAAAAATGCTTCATCAACTATAGGTATTTAAATTTATAACTGGTGCCCAAAGAAAATTTGAGCAAGTAGTGTAGAAGAAACATGAGAACTCAAGATGTGCCGTGAAAGTAAAACTTTTGTATCGGTTTAAATATGGTGTTGACTTTAAAGTAGCTTGTTAAAAATTCTTGAATTACCTATGTATGAATCAGTACAACTCAAGGAAGAGAGCAATTTAGTATAGGTCAGTCATTTCAGATACTTTGACTGATGCATTAGTCTTCTCAGATATAAACATTTTAGTTGTGAAGTACACAAATGTCGCTGTTGTGGTGGACAGAGCAACACGTACACACTTGTAAACAGAGTAGAGCCTTTATTGGTTTTAACAACACATATCTATATGCCTTCTATGCTATTGTGGCTACTTCTAATTGGTTAACAAGTTGTTTTTAATATTCTCATTGGTTATTGCCATATTGCTATTTATGTCAAGCTAGACAAAGGCAAAATTCAAACTTTTTATCTCACAGTTTCCCAGGCGCTCTTCGTCCTTGCAAACTATCTGTATCTCTTCTGCTCTGGGACTTTCCAAGTCTTTATGGATACACAGTAATCCATCCAAAGTTAATTTCTTCTTTTTCAGGCAAGAGATTCACAGTCTCACAGTAGTTTCCCACACACAAACCATCTGGTGAGCATTGGTGAGCAGTGGGGTGAAGATATTGGGACTTGTGAGAGAAAACTCACAAATGAAATGCAAGAAGTGGACAGAAGAGAAAGCTGAGAAACAAGAAGATAATGTTATCTTGTATATGAAAGACAAAGGATAAAAGAATCCTGATAAAGACTAAGAAGAAGATGGCAATGGCAGAATAATCTTAGCCTGACAATATATAATCTGGTATCTGGAGTCATCCAAAATTTTTGGATACAGATTCACCCATGCCAGTTTGGAATTCCTCTAAGAGGAACAAGATTCATTCTGTCTTCAGGCAGTTCTTTGCCTTCTTTATGCTGCTGGAAGATTGACAGGGTGGATGAAGTTATTGTTCATTTTTCAATCATGCATTAAGGCCATTGACCTAACACATCTACTTTGAAAAGCTATTTTGTTCTCCTTTGTGTTGTATATGTAGGTTGTGTTGTGGGTTGTCACTATAACACACAAACATTCTGCATGGCAGTCTGCCTCCCTTACCCTACTGCTATCTGGCTGACAACTTCATTGTAAAACATCAAGAGAAAAGATGTAGTTGCATATTTCTGGCTCCCCAACAGGTCACATTATGTTAGGCTGCAAAATAATTACATGACATTCTTTGCTTTCCAAATTCAGGATTATCTGGCCTGTGCCTATGGCACTAACACTGCATCTGCTGGTGGTATGCATGACAGCAAGAACAGAGGCTGATTTGCAGTCTGTGGAGTTATCAAAACTAGCAGCAGTGAAAACACAACAATTATATTAATTGGGCAATGTCTCTACAGCACAAGCTTTAGGTTGCCTTAACATTTAATAACTTCTCTTACACTGGATATGTCAAATACTAAGAAAAGTACCCCTCAGACTCTTGGCTTTACAGCAGGCACACTCAGAAGCAAGGCCAAGATGGTTAAAAGCTATCACATGGAATGCTCTCCTGTCAGAAGACATTATGTCACCAAAATAAAAACATTCTGCAAGAATGAACTGATTCTGACAAATTTCTTTCAGCAAAAACATACTTGCCCTTTTGGTATCATTATGAATCTTTAAGAGTAGTCTTAATAAAAAATTAATTCATTAATATTTCTTTTTACAGAAAAAGTGCATTAAATTAATATTAAAAATTGTTACATTGAAGTGGATTGTTTTGATTTAATTAACATTATATTTTCCAATAATTAAATAAGTTCAGAAATCAGAGAATGTTCCATTTCATATATTTTCAATGTATGGTATATCCCTGAAAATATGAGGTGCACTGTTGATAGACATTTAAAACATGTTTGATAAAGTTATCATTTAAAGAATATATGATTTCATGTAACTTTCCTTTTCTCCTCTATAAAGTGAATTTGTGGTAATTCACTTAATCACCTGCCGTCTGGTCTCTTTCTCTAAAATTGAAATAATATTTTACAACTTTCATTCAATCTGAAATTAGACTTTAGTCCTGCAATATATAGATGTTGGTAGACTGTGTAGAACCAATTGGAAAGAGCAACATGAACCTATACTGCACGAATAAGGAGGACATTAGTTCTTCAAGGCAGAAAATATCTTGTAGTATCTGTTTATGGAGAAACTATTAGAAATAATTTCTGTCAATCCTACAGAACATATTAAAATGTATAAAAAAATAAATAGCAACTTTCTGCTCTTTTTGTATTGGACAATTCTATTGCAGTTCTTGTATGCTGAGACTACATGTCTCAGGTTCTTAATTTAGAATTTTGAACTAACTACATACTTCATTGTTTCCTCCATTATTTAAACTTCTGGACAAGGGAAAAGATCGTATCTCTACATCGTATCATTGTGTGCAGTAAGCTAGGTTTTTTACCTTTTCTTTTATTTTCTTTTTTTTTTTTGTCTACAAATTAATATAGTCAGTGACAGTATAGGTGCTGTATTGACAATCTAAGACTCGTGCATGCATGCTTTTTTTTTTTTTTAATCATTTTTCATATGTCAACAAGAACTAGTCCACGAACCCTTGAATATCACAAAGTGAAAGCTTTTGACGTGGAGGAATGAATTAGATTTTGCCTGTAACGGAAAGCACCTTTACAAACTCAATACCTTTATAATTAAGAATTTCTTTATCCAAAGCAAGGCTGCCAAACCCTTGCACACATGAGGAGCATTGAAAAAATACAGTTACTGTTTTGCCATTACCCTGTAGATATGTTGTCCAAATAATATTGTCTATTTACTAATTGTTGTTATACTTGTCATTGCAAGATGTTGAAATCTCACCTAGTCTGCCCTTGTCAGAGGGTTTGCCATAGCTCAGCCCCAGACAGCAGCTGAGCCCAACGCAGCCATTCAAACAACTGCTGCACACTGCCCAATGGGATGGGAAGGAGAATCAGAAGAAAAAAGCAAAACCCAGTGGGCTGAGATGAGAGTTTAATAGAACAGCACAAATTCATAACAGCAATCAGGAATAATAATAACACTAATGAAATGTTATATACAGCAACTAATACAAAACCCAGCCCTGACCTCATGGCATGGCACGGCATGGCATGACTCACCCATCTAATCCTGCCCCACTGCCCATACCATATCACAGCCACCTGCTCAGAGCTCCCCCTCCTTGCTCTAGCTCACCCTTCCTTTATATACCAGCCCTGACATCAGTATGGTATCAAATTTCCTTTGGCTGGTTCAGTAGAATCTTATTCTACTGAGGAAGATTCAGAGATTTTAGTTACAAGTACCAGGTTTTTAAATTTTGCTCACGTGGAGAGATACTTGCGAACAACCAATATCACCTGGAATTCATATACTTGAACAATCACAGATGATTGTGAAAGAAAAAAATCCCAGCAACAAAACAAACCAAACCAAACCAAATACAAACAAAAACAATAGGGAAAAAAACTCCAACAAACTAATAATAACAAATTAACCCTATCCTAGCCAAACCCAGGGCAGGGGTAAAGAACACTTATTTTATTCTGGGAATTATAAAATTCTTAGCTAATTAATTTAAGCAAATGTGTTATGGATAGGTACATAGACTAGAATTTGATACTGTCTCTGTGAGCTTTATTTCTGGTTAAATTCCTCATGTGGTTAACACCTATGCAGCAGTTTTGAAAAAGGACTAAGTATAGGTTAGAATATAACACTGTTGGTTGACAAGGGAGAGAAATGCATGCCAATTGTTGAAATTCTCTACGTGTGGTCTAAAACGCTCAGCAGCAGAGCATCTACAATTCTGACATTCATTAACACAAATTATCTCGTGGTATATCAGAAGAGCCTGTAGCAGCATGCCGTGTAATAGTTGTCTAGGACATCCTGCTGTGGATTCTGCAGTGCCTCCCAAGAGTCTGCCAACTGCACAGCAGAAAGGCAACAGTTTGTGTTCAACAGCTAGGCATGTTGCCTGTTAGTGAACAAGACTCCTCAAACAGTCAGGAGCCAGATTTCTTAAACAGTCAGGAGGAAAATGATAGCCTCCACTAGACCATTACACAGACACTGCATAAGTTCCTTGCTCCGTAAGATCAACAGCAGTTTCTCAGCAATTGAAGTGTCCAAAGAGATATAATTGGTCCACAAAGACAAGGTTGTGACTTCCACATTTCATTTACAAAATTTTGTAAAATAAGTTATTCTTTGAAAAATTACTTTACGTATGCAATAACATTCAATATAAAATTCCACAGGTACAACCTGTTTTCTTGTTGGCATATCTATACAAATCACCTACAGTTTCTTAATAGGTGTATGGACCATTGCTCAGTAGTTTTCTTTACCCCTGCTTTTGTAACTAGCTTTCATTCTACAAACATGTTGAACTTGGTAAAGCACCAGCTTTGTATTAGAGTTCAATAATATACCTTCTATTGCAGCTGTTAAATAAAAATACCAAATTGGTTCATTGATAATTCTGGAGAAAAGAAACACAGACAAATAAAGTATACAATATATACATTACATTGTATATGTGCATTGCAGTTAGTGATGAAACCAGACTGACCCACTGGTAAGTTAAGAGAAGAAGTGGTTTTAATTATGCTTGCCATTATTGCATCACACAATAGATGTACTCCTTAAAAACAAAATAAGTGCATTTTTTTCCATAGTAGTATACGTATGTTGGTATATATATATATATGCACACATATCTATAAATTTTTGTCTGGATAAAATATCACTTAGGTCAATATCAGCACCAGTTGTATCACGTACATTTTTCAATGCAAGATTTATCAATGAAAAAGGTCTGAGAGCTGATTTCCGTCTGGATGTATCAGAAGGATCAGGTTCACGGTTTGATGTCTGGTACTGCAAGGACTGATCGGTGTTGCTCTAGTTCTTGGCCAAATAAGCCCAAATAATTCTGTGGATTTTACTGAGGGCTAATTACCTTTCTAATTAGGCTACTCACTAAAGCTTTAGTGATAAATAGTTGTAATTCTGTGGAAAATAAAAACAACCAAGAAAAACCAAACCAAACAAACAAAACCCACAAAACCCTACTTGCTAAAGCTTTAGACTGACAACAATTTGCATGTGTAGGCTTAAACAGTAATGTTTTCAGTTGATGCATTACTTCCCTTCCTTTGCTGTGACCCCTCCTAAACTGTGATTCAAAGTCTGAGAGGTGTCATTGACCCCTACAGTAAAAGGAAGCTAGATATGGAGTTCAATTAATTATTGCCTACCATAGCTAATACTCACAGTAAATTAATGAAAAGGATCTGTTAAGCTGTGTTAGTCCTGTGTAATACAGCTATATTCTGCTTCCCGTACCTAGTAATTTATTAAATGCTACTGCTGGATGTGTTCCTGCATCCCTTAAGATGTAGCTCTGGTACAGTAAGTTCCCAGAAAAACATTTGAATACATAAAAGAAAGACACATGCATATGTATTCGACTGAAGAAGATTCAGAGATTTTAATTACAAGTACCAGGTTTTTAAATTTTGCTCATGTGGAAAGACATTTGCAAACAACCAATATCACCTGGAATTCATATACTTGAACTTTTATTTGAAGATGTCAGTGCTACAGATGCTATTGGGAAGGCAGAAAAATCCACTTCCTTCTTGACCATATAATTACATGTTAAAAATAATTTGAGCTGTTTTTATTTGGTATGATGTATTGAACATCATCTTATATAATGATGAGTTATAACAATAATATAGGAGTTGGGGAGGTGTTGATATACTCAGAAACTTGTTTCGGCAAAAGAAAACACTCCTACTGAGCAAAGTAAAAAATTTATTGGTATTGAACTCCTAGCCATCTAATCAAATAACTCACAACCTAATCACTACAGATAAAAAATGTCAACCAACAAACAAACAAAAAAAAACCCACAGAAGAACAAACTGCTGTATAGATAATTCCTAGTATCTAGCTGGGCAGGAAGGTGGTTGAGTCCCCAAGTTTGGATGTGGTGCTTGGAGCTATGGTTTAGGGGTGAGCCTTGTAGAGTAGGGTTCTGGATTGGACTTGGTGATCCTGAAGATCTTTTCCAACCTGAATGTTTCTGTGATTCTGTGTGATTCTGTAGTGATTCCTCAGTGTTATGGCTTACCCTTCCACTGCTCTTCTGAGACCTAAGGTTATTGGCTAAACTTTAGTGGCAGGAGGAATCTGACAGCAAGTTATCATCCCAAATCCTTCAGAGAGAAATATATGATGCAGGGGAGTCTTCTCTTTGGTGGCAGAAGTATTGTTTCTTCCCTTTTTTTATAGTCCATTTGGAGATATTTTTGTATCTTTATATCATATCACTTTTTACAAGCTGCTTTTTTCTTCATGGCTCTGAAATTCTTCTTTTCATCTAAATGTACTGTGTATGGAGTGTCTTACATATAACAATACTTGGGTTTAGATACACTAAAATCTGCATTGTGTATCTCCTGTGACTGTTTTTCTTTAACTATCAGTAAATGATCATTTGTATTTCCACTGTCATCATGTGCCACTTTTCTTACCATGTCATGCCCATATTGCTCCGCACTGCACTAGGTCCCTACTTTCAAGCCTCTGTTAATGTACAAACCAGTACTCTTCTGTACTATTTCAATATGTGAAGACCATAAATCTTTCTTCTATGCAGAAAAAAACTCATTTGTTACTACCATCTACACAAAAATAAAGAGAACTTTAGGTAAATAATTACAAGTGCAGGCAAAACCTAACAAGATTCAGTCCAGAGGCTTGGGTTGGTAAGCACGCTGTACCATCTGTGTCAGCAGACCATAGAATCATAAAAAATAGAATGGCTTAGGTTGGAAGGGACCTTATATATCATTTACTGAAACCTCCCTGCCATGGGCAGGGGAGTATTGACAGTATTCAAAATGTTAGTAAGCTATATAAGTAAAAAAAATTATGAATGGTGACAAGCAGAATAGCTGCTAAACCAGGCAATAGTAGCACATAACTCATCCTGGTAGCATAAGGAGTTTTAAAGGAGGCTTAAGTCATGCTTAAGCACATGCAACCACATGCCAAAACACGTGACATTCTATGAAAACAATATATTATTATTTCTTTTAACCTCAACTATACAGTAAAGCTGTAGACATTATTAAATAGTGGAATTGACTAAATGGTTTCTGGTACATGTGGCCCAAAATATATATTCAGGAAATTGTTTGATACTTAGTTTACCAAATACAATGCGATACGTAATTACGAAGAACTTGTTTCTACAGTGTAAATCTTTGGACGCATTTTTTCTAGAGTTCAAAGCTGAACCAATTTTGTAATGAAATACACTGCTTGATAAAGGCAGGAGTTCTGTTTTGTGGAGGTTTGCATGTATTAGCATTCATAATACCTCATATAATGGAGATGAGATGCTACCAAACTGTAGAAAAGAAAATAGTTCAAAGAAACCATACTTTTTTGTGATTGTTTAGAGTAAAATGCCCGTAGCTAAAATGACTGATGGCATGACTCATTTGAATACTGACATGTATAGGTCCTACGAGCCACAGAAAATTTTGGACTGTTGCTTTAATAGCCTTCTAAAAATAGTAACTATAAATGCAAATAACAAAACATCTTTGTTATGCTGGCGTACTTAACAAAGAAATTATTTTGGATGATAGCTCTGCTGAATCTGGCTGGGATGGAGCTAACTTTCCTTGTTGCAACCCTCATAGTGTTGTACTCTGCATTTATGGCTAGAATGACATTGATAACGTGTCAAGTTTTCATTATTGCTGAGCAGCACTAACACAGCATCCAGACTTTCTGCCCAGCTTCCCCTGATTCCACCATTTCCCCACTCCCTGATGGTGAAGGACAAGGTGAATTGGGAGGAGTCATAACTGAGACAGTTAACTTCAACTGATTGCAGAGATGTTCCATACTATATGACACTATGCACAGTAATAAAAGCCAGGGGAAAGACTCAGGTCAGGGATGGGAAAAGATGCAGGGCAGGGATGGGGGAAGAAGGAGTGTAACTGTGAATGTGAAGACTTTGATTATTAAAATATTTATCACTCAAAGCAGTCACTACATGCGCTGAGGCCCTAATTCACAGTGTTTAAAAGTTGCAGGAAGTAGAGAATAAGTCGCATTTTGCTTTTCTTCCACATATGACATGACCTTTTCATTAAAATGCCTTCATCTCAACTCATGAGATCACTCATCTTACTTCCCTCCCATGTCCTGTTGAGGAGGGGGTGAGTGAGAGAGGCACAAGGTGAGAAGTCTGACAGCCAGTCAAGATCAACACACTGCAATGCATTTCTTTAAAAATACTGTGGTAATTGCTACTGTGTTCCTGTGTTCCTGTGTTACTGTGTTCCTGTGTTCCTGTGTTTTTGGTTTGGTTTGGGGTTTTTTTTTTTGTGATTTGATAATATAGAAATACCACACTGATAGCAAAAATTCTGGGGAAGCAGTAGTTAGCTTACACGCTTTCACACAGGTTGCCCTCTCTGCAGGAAGGAGGGGAGAGAAAGGGACCTTGTCTAGAAATCTTAAGGCCTGTCTGGGTTTGTACTGGACCACGTAATGGCCCTACCAGGACACTCAGGTACATGATATTGACAATGAGAGCTGTCCTGACCCATCAGGACCTTGCACTTGGCCTGGTTGAAACTCATGAGTTTACAGGGGCCATTTTCCAAGCTTTTCTAGATCCCTGTTTATGGCATTCTGTCCCTTAGACATGTCAACTGCACCAGTCAGCCTGTCATCTTCAAACTTCCTGTGGGTGCACTTGGTCCCACTATGTTATTGATGAAGGTATTAAACAGCACTGATCCCAGTATGGAATGCTGAGGGACACCACTTGTCTTCAGTCTCCATCTGGACATGAGCTATTGACCTTTATGGTCTCGGTACAAACCATTCAACCAGTTCCTCGTTCACTGAACAGTCCACCCATCAAATCCATGTCTCTCCAGTTTAGTGAGAAGGATGCTGTGGAGGACCATATCAAAGGCCTTGCAGAAGTCCAGATAGATGACATCCACTGCTCTTCCCTTACCCACTGACGTAGTCACTCTATGATAATGACTACATTACTCACCAGAAAACAATGCTGTAAGTAGAACATAGAAATGATAATGATTCAAAAATGTCCTTTAAAAAAAAATAAAAAAGCTGTGGATGTGCCTAACGGGTATCCATTTACAAGATCATTCTGGTGACTTAATCTTACAGAATTGCTCCTTATAAAAATGCCTGATCTTGATAAAAATTCCTGCATCCAGAAGCATGTAGCAAGAAATAGAATGGAAAAATCATATCTGTTAGGTATAATTTTCCACACCCTTGCAGTTTTATAATAATTTATGCCTCTGTATATTGAGGTACAAAGTATATGTAAACCATAATTCTCCATTCAGCTACACATCTAGAAGCAGAAACATTTTTAACATACTTTGCAGTGATATATGTAAGCACATAAGGTGTGTTACTATACCAAAGAGTATACAACTAAGTTAAAGTTTTGATCATTACTTTATGAAAAGTTTGAAAAGTTTTAAATGTTTTTCTTTTACTTTCTACTCTGGTATCCAGTTAAAAATGATCTGAAAGTTCTAATTCCCTTTCATATACCACTGCTGAATGAAAATATAAGTTAGTTTAAACAAAAGGGATGACAGACTGAAAGAGACTAAAGGGATGAGTCAGTAGTATTGCAGTCTAAAGGATGTCTTGCAAAAACTACTTTCCACTTCTTTTTTTTTCCCTTTTTACCTATAATGCATATTGGGTGGGGTTTTTTTTTTGTTTGTTAGTTTTGATTTGTGTGTGTGGGGGGGGTATTGTTTTTTCTAAGGACTGATAAAGAAACAATGTTTCCCACTACAACTATTTTTGACATTAATAATAAATCTTTCAGAGAAAAAGATCTACATAGAATTGCTCTGAGTGTAAGAGGACAGATTAGCTGATTGAGGCCAGGACAATACTATTTTCTTTCAAAGCTATAAAAAAAATAAAAATAAATACACAGTTAGTGCTACAAGTACTATGAAAGATCCAGTGAAGTTCAACAGTTAGTGTTATGGAACAGTAAGACCACAGTAATCACAATAAAGGAAGCAAAATACAGGAAAGAAATAAGACTAGACAAACAAGAAATTATTAATGAAGCAAAATTTCTAAAATAAATGGCATACCCATATATGTAGAGACAGGATAAGCAGTGATAGTTTTAAATTGAAAGAGGGTAGGTTTTGAGTAGATATTAAGAAGGAATTCTTTAGTGTGAGAGTGGTGAGACACTGGAACTATTTGCTCACAGAAGTGTTGGATGTCTCCAGGCCAGGTTGGTTGGGCCTTTGAGCAACTTGATCTAATGGAAAATGTCCTCACCTATACAGGGCTGGTGGAATTAGAATCATAGGATCACATAGGTTGGAAAAGACTTTTAAGATCACAGCATACAACCATTGTGATCTTTGAGGTCCTTTCGAACCCAAAAAATTCTATGATCTATATTTCAAGCTGTAGAATTAACACTATATAGTGGAGAAATTCTAGACCCCATCATATCAGCCTAATTAATCCACACAGCTTTGTTTCTTGATGAGAAGGTAGCAGACTTAGTCTCTCACCTCCACAGTACAAGTCCTTATGTGACCACTAGCTGTGATCAAGATGAAGTCTTATACCTTCTCCCCTTCAATGTTCTTGGCATCACTACATAGAACTTACGAGCACCCCAGAGAACTTTTCTTTCCCTGACAGTATCTAGGATAAGATACTGCTTGAAATATTTCACTGGGATTCTATGCTATCAACAGCATGCCTGTTTCTCAGAGCTTCTAAACGTTCATTAGCCTTCATAACAATGCAAACATAGCTTAGTCATTCTAATACATAAGGATCATTTAATGCATATTTCTATGTGTTGCTTAATTAAGAAGCACAGCGAGTACTAAGATCATATTTGTGTGAATAAAATAACTAGGATTTGTTTCTTCTGTGAATATTTCTACAGAGACTTCAGTCTTCTGAGTAAAATAAAATATTTTTTTTTGTTAATTAGAAAAAAAAAAAGGTGATTCTGTCATTACCGTAGTAATTATTCGTGTTGTCATAATATCTCTAAGGAGCACAAACACTCTTCTGTGTTAGGTGCACAGAGAACGTAGAGTTCTTAAGTATTTCTTGTAAAGATGAATTAAATGTAGATACTTCACTGTCAGAAACATTGACATGACACAAGGTCCTTCTCATCTAATAGCTCTGTATCATCACATTTTTTGTACGAGTATCTTATTAAAAAATAAAAATCATACAATTTAATTTGATCTTGCATATATTGTTACCACACATATACACACACACACACACATATATATATACATATCATGATTGGACATGGCACTTGGTGACATGGTTTAGTAGTCATGAGGTCTTGGGTGACAGGTTGGACTTTGATGATCCTTGAGGTCTTTTCTAACCTTATTGATTTTGTGATTCTGTGATCATATTAAAAAAAAAAAAAAAAAAAAGAAAAGGAAACCAAAACTCGTTTCAGCTATGAAGCATATTAAAAAAGCTCTAGAATCCCTGGGTTTTTTTGGGGGGGGCTGGTTTTTGTTTGTTTGTTTTTTACTACATATCATACTTGTCATACCCATTGGACTCTGTTACATCTCTGTCACATTGGCAAAAGGCAAATTTTAGACAGTGGTGTATAATTTCTACCTTTCACAGACACCTGCTAATCCTTCACATCTATTTACCCAGGCTGCTGCTTCTGACAGATCTAATGAATGGCACATTCTACAGCATGTAGTAAAAATATTTTTTAAAAAGAGGACAATCTCAAATGAGGTCAGGAAAAATAAACAGCTTATCTCTGTGCTACATCTCTTCATATATCAAATATTTTCCTTGCCAAAGATACCAGTATTGCTTCATTTTCAGAGTCACCATTTAGAATGATTGAGGATTTAATGTTGCCCTTCATTATTTTTTTATATGATAAAGCTTTCATACCACACACCACCTCAGTAAGGATGACTGTTTACCAAATTATTTTAGGAAAAGTATTCATTTTGTTTCTTAAACCAGTTCTTTATCAGGTCTTCTGTTCTTGGTCACATATGTTATTAAACAGATCTACTAGACTTACAGTTCATCTAGAAAAGTACTCTATGTGTTTTGTGAAATGTCTTTTATGTGTTTCATATTTAAATTCTACCAGGTAAGTGCTTAATAGTTTTTCCCAGTAAGAGTGATGGAGTTTGGGTGACACAGTGAATAAACTTCCAAACGTTCAGAATCACATGCTTCTACAGCCTGCATGCCTAAAGGCAAATCATTGTGCTGCCAAGCCCCCTACCCTAAAAAAATGCAAAAATAAGTACAAGCTGCTGATTTTTTCTTCAAATTCAGTGTGTGAGCCAAAAACCCACCTTACTCAGTATCCTGCCAGGTGAGGCAAAAAGAGATGGCCAAACTAACCAGTGATTTTTACATAGCAAACCACAAGGTCATTAGGCAAGCATGTATTTCTGGAATTAGATCCCTTTCACTGATGGCCTCTGCTCAGTCACCACACAAGCCCATCCCATCCCTGGTCAGGGTGTGTGTGGAGGGTGACCCCTGGCCTCAACCAGGGCCAGGATTAAAGGACCAGGTCTTGCTGACCTCAGATCTAGTGCCTTAGTGGCATTGTAGGCTGACTGGAAAAGCCTCAACAAAGATACAGTTAAAATTGTTAAAGGGAAAAAAAAAAAGAAAAAGCTGTAACACCTCTTCTGTTCACTGCTATGCTTAGCCTGCGGTACACCTCTGGATCCCAGTGCTCTTAATTCTCCATGAGGTAGAGGTAGCCATGATGGTCCACCCACAGGAGGTGCTTCAGCCTTCATGGTAGGAGCTGCTTCTGACCTTGTGGCCCTGGTCGAAAGGGCTGAGGGGGATAAGCAAATGTGCCCAGCCCCAGCCAAGCATAGGTAGGGATTAGCTTTATTGCTAGTGCACTTTTCTGACTTCCATTTCCACAAGTTGAAGTTGGTTTGCTTGCAAGTTGTCCAACGTGAACCTGTACATCTGGGAAGATCTGTGTTATTTCAAGCTCTGCCCATGGCCAGTGGAGAAATTCCGGTATCTAAGTGGGATCTGTGGAGGGCTGTCCTTTGATTAGTGAGGGTGGAGTTAGGTTGTTGGTGCAAATGCCTCATTTAAGTACTGACAATTGAGTGAAATAAATGGAAACTTAGTCCTGGTAAAATGTATCTTCTGAAATCCCAACCTGAAACCAACAGGAGCCAGAAGGCTTTACAAAAGTAAAACAAATACTTGATGCATGTTAATTATTCCTGTTGGGATTTTTGGTCACCCATGAAGTAAGGAAATGGGCCTGCATGAACAAAGGACTGTCAAGGCACATGCCCTTTTTTATAGCTCCTTTTTAGCTAGGTTTTGTTGTACTGAAAATGGAAACATTATACCAAGACCATGATTTCATCTTGTTCTCAGCTGTTTGATGATCAAAACACTTTGTAACCTTAATAAGGATGAGCTCGCAGTCTCTTGTATCAACCTAGCTTCCCCAGAAAATACAAAGGAGCCAAAAGACTGACATATGTCTTTCCCCAAACCACATTCAAAGATTACCACTGCACCAGAGTGCCAGTGAGACAGCACATGAGACATTTGCTACCCTCCCTTCTTCCCAGCCCCTCTCCTCCAGACTGTCCTCCTGCATCAATACTTCAGCACCTTCACCAGTCCATGATACAACTCCTCCATGGGCATCACCTTCAACACCACTCCTGAAGCACCTAGGATCACAGAGGCAAGGCACTTCTTTACATTAGAATAATGTTTTAATTGCCTACCCCCACCATGGTGCCCCCACTTAGTCATTCATGCTTTAATTAATTTTATATCTCTCCACTAGTCAGTATTCTTAGTACTCTCCCTCTTTTTCAGTATTTCTGATCAGAATCCCACATTTTCAGCTCCAAGGCCTTTTGGATTATACAGATGGGTTAAAACCAAAACATTTCTGAATTCTTAAGATTTTGATTACAGCTGAAGCAGGATCTTGTGCTAAATAGTATGGAAATACTGTAATTTGCTACTTCTTTATTTCTTGCACATGTGAATACTTCATATACAAACATGTTTGATTACATTATAAGTAAAGACATATACCATATACCTTTTACTGAAATCTTGCTTGTAGAATTGTTATGGTTTGTTTTAATTTTCCTTAGTATTATGCTTATTTTTCTTACAGAAGTTTAGAGAAGGGTTCAATCAGAGGTCCTGCCAAGCTCTTAGCCTTGTTTATTGTATTTTACAACCACCGTTATTAATGTTAGAAGTCTTCATTTTCTTTCTATTCTGTGAAATTTTCATAATTAGATATGTATAATTAAGATTTTCATTAAGGTTGGTTTGAGGTTTTTTAATTCCCCTTGTCCCAGTAAAAATGACAGTAAAATGCCTTGAGACTTTGTAATGCCTTAATTGTTCCCCAAGAGTTAGATTACAGAGTTAGGACATGATTCATGAACATTTCATGCACCATTTCCTTGGCTTTTTTTTAAGCTTAATGTTTTGCTCAGATAGTTAATATTGCTAAGAAGTGTCTATACTTCTTATTTACATAAATCCCTTGAGAATAGTTGCCACGTCTTCCTTCTTGCACCTTATTATGCACTACATGCACTCCAAAGAAGAGAAACATTCAGCTAATAACAAGGTGTGCAATAGTCCAACTAACCAAATATATACAGCTTTCTGCTGTTATTTTAAACTTTCGGATAAATCATGCCATTGATCTCAGCAATATATGCTTGATGCACTTCAGAGAATTCACTCTAAATTCACATTTGTTTAAATAAAAAGATTTTGAATACTAAGTGTATTGGGTTTGGATGAGCTGGAGTTAATTTTCCTCGGAGCATCTTTCTAGTGCTGTGTTTTGCAGTGCTGTAGCTGGGTGTTGATAACACACTGGTGTTTTGGCTACTGATGAATGAGAGCCCTGGCTGTGGTTTTCCAACATTTCCCTACTCCAAAAGTACACTGAGGGGTGAGCAAGATCTCAGGAGGGGACACAGCTGGGCAGCTGACCCAAACTGGCCAAATGGGTGTTTCATACCATATGACATCAGCTCAGATATAAGAACTAAGTGAAAGAAGGAAGTGTGAGGATATTCTTTGATGGAGTCTCTCTGTCAGAGAAACTGCTACACGTAAAGCCTTGCTTCTCAAGATCGACCACCACCTGCTGATGGAAAGTAGAGAATAACATCTCTCTTTGCTTTTGCTTTTGCTCATGGCATTTTGCTTGTGCTTATTATTATTGTTATTATTAAATTGCTTCTGTCTTATTACTGGCTTTTGTTGTATTTTCCCCTCTCCTCTGTCCATCTAAAAAGGGGAGTCATAGAGCAGCTTTGGTGAACATTTGGTCCCCAGTCAGGGCCAAACCACCACATTATGAGACAGCCATCAAAACAGACTTCATACATATTTAACCATAAAACTTAGTTATTATTGTGCAGCAATGAGCAGCCAAAACAGTATTAAAACCATTGGCTTAAGAGTTAAGAGGTATTGCTTCTTTTCTCCAAGGAAATGTGTGCTTGTTTGGGGCCAGACAGATCTTCTCTTGCCCCGAAAGGGACAAAAAAAGGACACACAAACGGATTGGAGAGTGATAGAAAGTTTAAATGGAAAAGCGATTGGTGAAACTACAAAAAAAACTACAAAGCATAGTGGCAAAGAAATATCTCAAATCATACAGAGCCCTTACATAGTACCCAGAGGCTNGTCCACCCCTATTGGGTGGGCACCTGGGACACCAGAGACGTGTCTCATGTAGCAGTGGCAAGGGGGACCCAGCCTAAACTGCCACATTAAAAAATATGGAACGCTTCACGAATTTGCGCGTCATCCTTGCGCAGCAGGAGTCTCTGTGGCCAATCGGTTAGCGCGTTCAGCTGTTAACCGAAAGGTTGGTGGTTCGAGCCCCACGTTGGGCGCCAAAAATAAAAATGTGTCAGTGAGAGCTGAAATTCCTCCCCCCAACCGACAATAACCAGGCTAGCCCAGTCTGGAAGCAAATGAAAGCTGTATTTACAAAGCAGAATCTACAATCTATGATGAAATGCAATGAATATGTACAAATATACACAATTCACAACATTTACAAATATATACAATCAACAGAAAATCACAACCAATCTCCCTTTGCTTCCCCCCAAAGGGGACCCTTCCCAAAAGGGGCCTCCCTCCCAGGAGCTTCCCCCTCAGTCCCCCCTTGGACAGAAAGCAGAGTTAGTTAACTTAGCTGCCAAGGTCAGTGTGTGTTATCTTTGGCCAGAAGAGAAGAGGAAGAAGAAACTGCAGCCAGACAGCCCAGCAACTGCTCCCACTGCAGAACGCAGAATGTGCAGAGTGCCCCACTTTGTTTTGGGTAATAGTTCTTAAACATTTCTATCTATCCAATGGAAGTGTTTAGAACAATCAGTATTTTGCTTTCTTGCACCCAATAGTGATTTATTTACACTCTTTCTCTGTTTTGAACTTTGCAAGGAAAAATTAAAAAGACAGTTTCAAACCATGACAAAATGGAACCCTCTTGTCTGGACATGAACAAACAGTGAAAGAAGTTCCTTCACAGCAAGCAGTGGTAGTGCAGCTTAGCAGAAAGGATGGAGTTGGAAAGCAGCAGTTTGCAACCGTTAGCACTGACTGGAATGAACTATTTCTATTTTAGCCATGCCACTACATATGACAGTATTAAAATAGCTATAGTGCAACATAGTTAAAAAAAAATCCAGTCATAACATACTTATTGTAAAGCAGTCTTTCATTCAGCATAAAACTGGCAAATTTACTTCCTCCACCTTTTCTGATAACTTGCCTTCCACTTCACTGTCCAAAACATGTGTAGTTTGTTAGCCTGAAGGGCACTGTGCATGGCAGAGAATAGAATTGCTAGCTGCACTCTGCCTTGGAGACCCGTTCTAGTTAAACAGAGTCTCCTTTCTTGCTCTGACTATCTGGATTCTTGTCAAAGAATAAAATCGTTCTACAAAATTCTTTTTTGTTGCCCTTCGAAAACCTTAATATTTTTTTCTTTGTCGAAAGTATCAGGCAAAGATGTTGGTGACTGTTTTGCTACTCCTGAGACTGTAGTTAAGGGATTCTATGTCCTTGGAACAAATTCTCAGTGAAATCAGTTCATTATATTTGATTGTTACAATACAGTTAAGTATCTCAAACTGTTTTTTTAAACAGATACTTGTTCCTTGAAATAAAACCAGTAGTGAGGTGGAATTTATTCTTTTTTTTCCCAGGTGGGTTGTGTGTTAAAGATATCCAATAGAGAAAAAGAAAATAGAATTACCTTTCAGCTGCACCGTGTAATATGACCAAAATAAAGGAGAAATGTACAAAGAAAACAAAACCTTTTAGGTTTTCTCTTCCATACTAAAAAAGACAAAAAAGGTTTTGCTTTTTGTTCTTTATGTCAACATTTCTCAAATTCCTTTTCTTTTCTGTTCCTTCACACATAGTAAGGATAGTTCAAAAGAGATAGCAACCCAAAACGTCTGAGGCACAGAAAAATGAAGTAAATCATGATGATATTTTTCAAAATTTCATGGAAATATTTACAAGCAATTAAAAAACAAAAGAAACCCCCTAAACAAACAAACAACCCCCCCAAAACAACTCCCTCCAACAACAATAAAAACAAGAGAAAAATAAGCAAACAAAATCCAGAAAATTCCCCAAACATACAATTTCTTCCCTTACTTCTCATGCCTCTCTTTTTTCAGCTCCTTTGTGTGATATACAACATACATTAATATTTGATGTGCAACACTATGACTTGCTACTGTTATGTATATACAGACCTTTTGTAGAGTCATGCTGCTTCATTGTTTCTTTGCAGTTTTTCCAAAGGCTTTACAGAGATGACATCCTTCTGACTTACTGTGCTGGGTTAACTCAGCCCTTTCTCTCCCAACACAGAAGTGAGGGGATGTAACATACAAAAATGAAAAAACTCTTCGGATTGTTATAAAGAGTTGAGATAAAAAGATTTTTTCTATAAAATAGATAATATAATGCACAGTTACATTAGTCCGTTTTGCAGAAAAGCGCAGGAAAATGCAGAAGTATCAGCAGAAGCCAGTGACCTACACCCCTCCCCCCATTGCCCCCCAACCACAGCCAGCCCAATGGAAAAAACCCAAACCTGGAAACCAAAGCAGCCTCCCACGTTACAATCTAAACTTCAAGCCCCATAATACTTTACTCCAGCCAGCACTTTCATTTTGAAGCTGGCATGACAGCAACATGAGATTGAATATCATCATCAGATTCAACTCAACCCATGACATTCTCCATCCATTACTCTATGCTATTTGCATCATGCCCAGAGGCAATTAACATCAAACACACATTATAAATCATTCACTGTCCATTCTCACTCAAAATGAGATTGCATTGTGATACGCAATAGGCTTCTTACTGCAGACACTCTGGAGCTACACTGTGTTCCAGTATAGTCTGGATCAGTCCCTGATCAGTCCAGAGCAAGAGAGACTTCACTTATCTGATGAGCAAAAAATGTATTTGTTTTGCAGTAAGATTTTCAACAATGTTAAAGACACCTCAAATGTACTACCTAGAAAAACATTCAGGAATGCAGATGTTAAAGTTAAATGGTCGACTCAATCCCCTCATCCAGATCATCAATAAAGATATTAAACAGGATTGGGCCCAACACTGATCCCTGGGGGACACCACTAGTGACTGGATGCCAACTGGAAGGGACACCATTCACCACCACTCTCTGGGCTCAGCCCTCCAGCCAGTTCTTAACCCAGTGCAGAGTGCACCTGTTCAAGCCATGGGCTGCCAGCTTTGCCAGGAGTTTGCTATGGGGGATGGTGTCAAAACCCTTGCTGAAGTCCAGGTAGACTACATCCACAGCCTTCCCCATATCCACCAGGCAGGTCACATGGTCATTAAAGGAGATCAGGTTGGTCAAGAAGGACCTGCCCCTGATAAAGCTCCCATTATATTTTAGTTCTATTCTGGTGCTTGACTAATTGTATCTTTTCACTTTTAGATTTAGTTTCCATATTATAAACATTCAAAAGATCACCAGCATTCAATAGAATTTTACACGTTTCAGAACTATCAGATGATGAATCAGCAGCTGTACTATGAGCATTTCTGCAGGCCCACGTTCCCCAAAAATCATAATAGTCAGATATCTTTAATTTTGATATTTTCATGAATGCATCTTTCCTACTTGTAAATGTTTGAATGCAATGCTGGTGTAGTGAACACTACAGAAGTTATTTTTGAAAGACTTTGTGCAAACAAAACCTTAATATAATATCAGTAGATGCTAAAAACTAAGAGAAAGATAACTTGGAATAGAAATTGTTGTGTGCAAAGTGAAATGAATCAATTTCTAAAGTCGGCCTTTCAAACAGAGATCCAGAGACTAGAAATAAGGTTTCGAGATGAGGAGACAGTTCTTAATTATGAGTAACATTAGAAAGTGAGCTTCTTTTCACCTTCAGAAGGAAGATAGGTAGCTTATGTACTGCATCCAATCATCCTTAAAAGACCATACAGAAAACAAATGGAGTGAGGAAAGGTATAAACTAAGCCTGTAATAAATGTGCTATCAGAATAAGATGTTTAAGAAAGCAAGGGATTTTCTGAGTTCCAGAGGTCTTCACTTCACAGCTAAACGTTCTAGTGCACAGGCTTTACTCAGGAAAGTTGCTTTTATCAATGGAAATGTTCTCTTCAGTGTTATAAGTGATATATGGAGACCAGACTGGATGGTGTGGCTGTTCCTTCTAAACTGATCTGTCACTATCTTGTGAGTTTTGATGGGGGGCAGAAGTTGGTTGTTTTGGTTTTTTTGTTTGTTTGGGGGTTTTTGTTTGTTTGTTTATTTGATTTTGGATGGGCCTCAAGTATATGCTAGGTTTCAAAGACTGAAGTACCCTTTAACCCAGTGATCCTCTGTAAAAATTATAGCCTATTTCCTTGCAGGATTATAAACAAATCACATATCATTTTGTAACTAATAAACACGGAAAGGTTTTCTTACAATAGCTTCTAGTTCCTTCAACAACAAACCAAAACATAGTTGGTGAACTGATTTTTTACTTGTACAACTTCATTTTGTATTAACTAACGCTACTCAAAATCCCAGATTAACATAATTGCCTTATTTGAATAATCTTTTAGGATAATGCATTATCATTACTTTAGAGATTTCTTAGAATGTGTGTCATGGTAGAGCCAAACGGGCCCAGCACAAGCCTAGACAGGTCCTGGAATGTCTAAACTTCGTCCGTTCTTCCCGCTCCCTCTTTCAGGAGTCAGGGTAATGACGGAAAAGGGATAAAGGAACAGGCCCCATCATGTCTGGGTAAACAAGCCTCCTTCTGGGGTAAGAGCACATGTACTGGCCACTGTTCCTCCTTGACCAGGCCTATGTTTCTGCCTTTTATGGCCACAGCCTGGCACAGTACCTTTTCCTTGGGTAACTGTTTGCTGGCTTCTGTTGCCTTATTGGTCCAATTGAATTTCGGGCAAGATATATATATACAGGCTGATTTGTGGTCGTCTTGCCTTGCCTGCTTGGCCCTGCCTTGCTCTAATTTGCCTTGCCTTGAGCTTCCTGGTCCAAAACCTGAGATAGAAGCCACGAGCCTCTTCATTGCAAGCTTGAGAAGCCACATGCCTTAGTATCCAAGCCTCCCTTCCCCTTGCAACTAGAATTTTTGCTGTGCCTCAGTTTACCCAGGAAGACGCAAGAGCCCTTCATGGAAATCACGTCATATTGCCTGCTATCCTGCTGAAGCCAGACCAGCATTGAAGACTGTGTGTCATTCTTGCTGGCAACCAGCCATGCTTGGCACACAAGAGTGCCCCCAAAAGCCTCAATAGCTAATACAGCAGCAGCACCCCCTTACTTGGGGTAGAACTCTTCATGAGTAATTAATTCATTGCCTCCTGAGGGGGAGGAACAAGAACACTCCTTGGTTCTTGTCAAGTCTTTCCCTCCACAGTCGAGTACCATTTTGAGCCAGGGGATTCTCTCTCTCTATTATTCCTCCTAGTTTCTTGAAATTGTTAAAAGTGTTATATTGCCTAAATACTGTACATTCCCAGTGTAAATATATCTTCCAACTGTACATTGAACTTACTTGTTTTTGACAAGTTTTCATATTAACAAAAAGCTATTAATATATTTACTAACATTCATATTTGCTATATCATTAATTATAAATTCATAACAACATGCAAGGTTTCTTAGTCATAAGGCAGACTTCAGGAAGATTTTGGAAATGTCCACATGAGAAGACTTTCAGAAACAGGACAAGAGGACAAAGTAATTTATCGTTTAGAAGGGAATTATGAGACTGGGTGGTATCCCAGGAGCTGCTACTGGGCCTCAACACTTTCTCATCCTACTTCATCAGCAAAGATCCTGAGATCCACAGGTGGATGAAGGAGGGAGTCTTGTGGTCAGCTGGATGGAGCCCCATTTGACTTGGACAGGTGTACATGGCTTGGACAGGTACACTCTGCACTGGGTGAAGAATTGTCTGGAGGATACCATCCAGAGAGTGGCGGTGAATGGTGCCACTGCCAGTTGGCAGCCAGTTACTAGTGGTGTCCCCCAGGGCCCAGTGTTGGGCCCAATCCTATTCAATATCTTTATTGATGATGTGGACGAGGGGATTGAGTCGACCATTTAACTTTAACATCTACATTCCATCATAACTAAGTTTGCAGATGACACCAAGCTAGGGGCAGGTGTTGATCTGTTAGAGGGTAAAAGGGCTCTGCAGAGGGACCTTGACAGGCTGGTCAGATGGGCAGAGTCCAATGGGATGAGATTTAATACATCTGAATGCCAGGTTCTCAGATGTTGTGGCCAGTTACACATTGGCCACAACAACCCCATGCACTGCTACAGGCTGGGGACAGAGTGGCTGGAGAGCAGCCAGGCAGAAAGGGAACTGGGGGTACTGATTGACAGTAGGCTGAACATGAGCCAGCAGTGTGCCCAGATGGCCAAGAAGGCCAATGGTATCCTGGCCTGATCTCTTTCTACGATCAGGTGACCAGCCTGGTGGACGTGGGAAAGGCTGTTGATGTAGTCTACCTGGACTTCAGCAAGGCCTTTGACACTGTCCCCCACAGCAAATTCCTGGCCAAACTGGCAGCCTGTGACTTGGACAGCAGCACTCTGTGCTGGGTTAGGAACTGGCTGGAGGGATGAGCCCAGAGAGNCGCCTGAATATGAGCCAGCAGTGTGCCCAGGTGGCCAAGAGAGCCAATGGCATCCTGGCCTGCATCAGAAATAGTGTGGCCAGCAGGAGCAGGGAAGTCATTGTGCCCCTGTACACAGCACTGGTTAGGCCACACCTTGAGTACTGTGTCCAGTTCTGGGCCCCTCAATTTAAGAAGGACATTGAAATACTTGAACGTGTCCAGAGAAGGACAACGAGGCTGGTGAGAGGCCTCAAACACAAACCCTATGAGGAGAGGCTGAAGGAGCTGGGGTTGTTTAGCCTGGCGAAGAGGAGGCTCAGGGGAGACCTTATTGCCATCTGCAACTTCCTGAAAGGTGGTTGTAGCCAGGTGGGGGTTGGTCTCTTCTCCCAGGCAACCAGTGACAGAACGAGCTGCTCCAGGGGAAGTTTAGGCTGGATGTTAGGAAGAAATTCTTAACAGGAAGAGTGATTGGCCATTGGAATGGGCATGCACAGGGAGATGGTGGAGTCACTGTCCCTGGTAGCGTTTAAAATAAGACTGGACGAGGAACTTAGTGCCATGGTTTATTTGATTAGATGGTGTTGAGTGACAGGCTGGACTTGGTGATATCAAAGGTCTTTTCCAACTTGGTTAATTATGCAGTTTTGTGATTCTGAAAGTCTAGTTGGAGGCCTGTACCTAGTGGAATCCCTCAGGGGTCAGTACTGGGACCAGTACTATTCAATATATTCATCAACAACCTGGATGAGGACACAGAGTGCACTGTCAGCAGGTTTGCTGATGACACAAGACTGCATGGAGTGGATGACACACCAGAAGGTTTTTCTGTCATTCAGTGAGACTTAGACAGGCTGGAGAGGTGGTCAGGGAGAAATTTAATGAAGTTCAACAGGGGCAAGTCTTGGACCTGGGAAAGAGCAACCCCATGTACCAGTATAGGCTGGGGACTGACCTTCTGGAGAGTAGTGAAGGGTAAAAAAGGACCTGGGGGTCCCAGTGGATGGAAGGTTGACCATGAGCCAGCAGTGTGCTCTTGTGGCCAAGAAGGCCAATGCCATTCTGGGGTGTATTAGAAGGGGTGTGGTTATTAGGTTATGAGAGGTTCTNGACTGCATGGAGTGGATGACACACCAGAAGGTTTTTCTGTCATTCAGTGAGACTTAGACAGGATGGAGAGTTGGTCAGGGAGAAATTTAATGAAGTTCAACAGGGGCAAGTCTTGGACCTGGGAAAGAGCAACCCCATGTACCAGTATAGGCTGGGGACTGACCTTCTGGAGAGTAGTGAAGGGTAAAAAAGGACCTGGGGGTCCCAGTGGATGGAAGGTTGACCATGAGCCAGCAGTGTGCTCTTGTGGCCAAGAAGGCCAATGCCATTCTGGGGTGTATTAGAAGGGGTGTGGTTATTAGGTTATGAGAGGTTCTCCTCCCCCTCTACTCTGCCCTGGTGAGTCTGCTTCTGGAATATTGTGTCCAGTTCTGGACCTCTCAGCTCAAGAAGGACAGGGAGCTGCTTGAAAGAGTGCAGTGCGGAGCCACAAAAATGATTAAGGGAGTGGAATATGTTCCTTACAAGAAGAGACTGAGGAAGCTGGGGCTCTTTAGCTTGGAGAGGAGGAGACTGAGGGGTGACTTCGTTCACGTTTATAAATATGTAAAGGGTGAGTGCCAAGAGGATGGAGTCAGGTTCTCGTTGATGCCCAATTACAGGACAAAGGGCAATGGGTAGAAGTTGAGGCACAGGAAGTTCCACGGAAACCTGAGAAAAAGTTTTGTTCACTGTAAGGGTGATGGAACAATGGAACAGGCTGCTCAGGGGGGTTGTGGAGTCTCCTTCTCTGGAGATAGTCAAAACCCACTTGGATGTATTCCTGTGCAGTCTGCTATAGGTGATCCTGGTCTGTAGGGGGGGTTAGACGAGATGATCTTTCAAGGTCCCTTCCATCCCCTAACATCCTGTGATTCTGTGAAAACTGAGGAAGCAAGACTAAAACAGCAAAACCACATATTTTGAAAGCTATAATGACCAAGAGAAGACCTTTGCTTAATTAACTGCAAAATAAATACCTAAATTTCCACCACTGAGTATGATAATGGGCCAAATGGAGTAGTTGCTAAACATATATGACTATGTTGCCAAATTCTGCACCTAAATTATGCTAAACATCACCCAGGTGGCAGAGACAGGTGGTGTTAGGGATAAAAAAACAAGAAGGGAACACCTCTGTGAGGTGGAAAATACTGAAGATTTAGCACAGATGGGGATGGTTGACAAACTGTGCTCCTTTTCTCTAGGCATGACAGGGACACCTTCTTGGTAAGGACTGCACATTCAATATACGGCTTAACCTTCTGCTGACATTTCTATTATATATTAGTGCTATTGCAAAGGTTTTTGTCTCTGACTTCATCAGATATAACCCTAGATTTATTAACTTAAGACTGATCATTTGCCGTTAGTGCATTTATCACTGTCAGTCCTGAAACTGTTGTATCTGTCGCTTCAATAAATTAAAGTTATGTATTATTTTCTCTTTCTGAACAAGTCCTTGTTGGAGCATTGGAAAAGAGTAAAACAATTTTGGTAAGGGTCCCAGGACTCTGAAACAGGCAGATGTTGTGATCTTACCCATAACATGACAATATGTTATTAATAGAAAAATTATCCTGAAAATTCTTGTTGAATTGAACTTGTATCATATTGAAGGAATTGTCATGCTTTACCAGAAATTGTGATGTTTCACTGCAAAGTTTTTGAAGTTTATTGAGTTTTAAAAAATATCTTAGGAATAAAAGTGTTTATAAAAGTTGAGTATACCTGGGGAGATCCAAAGTATTGTTTCCAGTTTAACCATAGAGAACAGTTTAAATTCTTTAAAGTTGCTTATGCTAAGATTAATTATGCAAAAGATACTTTAAACGAATCACCTCTTTTTCATAAGAGCAATGAATTAAACTGATAAATCCTCTAAGTTCCTACTCTAATACTACTGTTCTTCTAGGACTGTAATTTCTGGCTAGGTGCCACATCTGCCTTGTGTGTTTTAATTTAGTGATGATTTTACCTTTTTCTCAGGAAAACATAGTATTTATTCATATAAAATGGCATATTTCAATATTACTATGATTATCCAGTTGTGGGCTTTTTTGTGTGGTCATAATACCATCTGGTATAGAGTTAGCCTTCTTTCTACATGTGCACCATCTGGAACATCTATCTATATTCTAATTATCGTACAGATGAGATTTTTGTTTTTGTAGAAGCACCATATTGGCTGCATCCTTCATTGATTGCTTAATTTAAAAAAAATACGATGTAAAATAATGTAAAACAGAAATAAACACTTGGCATATTAAATTAGCTGTAGATGTCACATTTTCCTATGCAATTCTTTTAAGGATTTAAACAAAAAAGAAACCTAAATGTATTTACAACCGCTTTGCTATTAATTTTAGTAGTAACAGGATCTGGTTATTTATGTTATTGTAATTTCAAGTCATGTGGAAGGTGTATATACACCAAAATTTTACATTTTGAAATTAATTCTGGTCTACACCATTCTATGTGAGTTAGAGTATCTAAGTCCTTCTTACAAAACTACAATGTATGACCAAAAAGTAGCACAATACATGTCACTGGCAAGTGTACATAACTATTTGAGGACCAAATGATACAATTTTGGTTCAGGGACTGAAAAAAACATAGCCTAAGTCCTGCAAATGTGTGCAAGTACTTTTGAAAAAAAAAAAGAAAAAAAAAGGAAAAAGAAGTTCAGAATGTTCCTAAGATCCTCCCCAGCTCTTGGTGTACATTTGCTTTACCTAGACCATCAACTCTTACAATGCACATTCATACCAAAAATATCATTAGGCTAAGATCCCATAATAAATATATTGTGCCTTGAAGCATTTATATGGGAAGGAGGTTTGTCAACAGCTTGCATGTAGGCACAGACTGTGACTCACTAGGTTTCCCACTGCTATATTGAAAGACCAGACAATGCATATGTTAGAGAGAAGTCAATGACATTATCAAATCCAAAGAAGTCGGTAGGTCACTTTTTCCCAGGGTCAGCCTGGACTAGTCGATCCAAAATATTGCTGGCCCATATCAACAAGTAACCAAGAGTCTGCACTATCACCCAACAATGATCCATGTCTTGTCTTACAATGCTAATATTCAACTATAACCTTAATATCTATCACAACATGACACCATTTCAGTCAGGGACTAGTGTTTTACACCAGAGATGAGAGAAATTTGGAGAAAGATAGAATAAAGTTCTTTCAGGATCTCAGAAAGGACTGACAAATGGCATAATAAAATATCCATTTTAATAATGAGGAATAAAAAGTGGAATATAGATAGGAAGTACATCTTATGTCCCTTTAGATGCTGAAAGTACCATTTTACTGCAGTACTATGAAGATCCTAGATGGATTTTCCTATGGCACGCTGCACAGATTCTGTCTGTGTAGAGCTTCCTTCCTCTTCCCATGCTATAGGTCTCCTGCCAAGCTGGAATGTCATCTCTCTTATAACATTCACTACTGTGCAGCACAGACCAGCATGGGACACTCCAAAAGAGTCACTTATAGTGATTAGTCATGCTAATATAATGACTGCCATGCCAAAAAGAGCAGATAGGGCCTGTACAAGATCAGTAACTTCTCATATGCAGTGTCTTCTGCAGGGCTTCCAATATGACTAGGTTGCCCATCATTGCTCCATGCTTCAGGTTTTCCTGCCAAGAATCACACATATGTTAGGCTAGAGCAGAAACTACTATTTATATAACTCATTTCCAAAACAGGGATGCCTGTTGTACAGGGACTGCAAGATGAACCGTATCTCATTCCTCTTCTGTAGCTGGGATGTGACTATGTATAAAGGGTGGAACCAAGGCTCCTGGGTGCAGCAAGAAGGCCCTGGATTGGTGCAGAACTCCGCTATTAAATTTCAAATATTACCTCACAGTACTTGAAGTAATTTTTTGGGGTGTTTGTTTTTTTTTTTTTTAATAAAGCTATTTTCCCCTTCCTTCTAAATAATTATGCAAAAAATGAAAGTTAGTATAGTACACCTCAAGCATTTTGAATTATGAAATACAAGTATGTCAATACAAATGCATCGAAATCCGTAGTGCTTCGCACAGAAAAAGAGAAACTTTGAAAGTTCTTTACAAAACTATATGGGAAAAAAAAATGTATAAATGTGGTCAGTTTGCACAGAATGCCTATTTTCATTCATGTTTTATTGTAGTGGAAGACTAGTTTGATGATAATGATAAATTAAATGCTGGGAACAAAAAGATCTTTTTTTGTTTCAGAAAGTTATGTCACCAGAAAAATTTCAAGTATTCCATAAAAACACCCATGTCAAAATAGGAAATAGTCCAACATTAGAACAGGTATCTGGTGAAAACCATTTGGGCTACAAATTTGAATAAATTTCAGGAGCAGACTGGTCAGTTATCTCAGACTGCAGCTTTGTTGTTTCTTGGGGGTTTTTTTGTTTGCTTTTATGTTTGGTTGGTTTTGGGTTTTTTTTTTTTTTTGGTTGATTGGTTGATTTGGGTTTTTTGTTTGTTTGTTTTGTTTTATTTTGTTTGTTATTTGTTTGTTTGGGGTTTTTCATTGCTTAAAAAATAAATAAAGGTCAGCCTCCATATCTGAATGTCCATCAGTTTTTCTGTGCGGAAAGAATTAAAACTAATTCATATTAAATGATAAATCTTTCATTCTAGTCTCTAGTCAGCTTTATCTTAAATAACTTTGGGATGCTTCATTTATGATAATTAATAACTTACCTTTTAGGCTGAAAAGTGGGGCTCGTGATTAATAACTTGTATGAAATGCACTGAAAACTTAAAATTACTTGAAAATAAATATGTGTTATACAATTCATGTTCTTCTGAGGCTTCGATGTATTTTAAAAGACACAGCTATTCTAGCTGTAGTTAGTGTAAATTAAAAAAATATGTGACTGTTTTTTCAATTAATGTATTTTCAGATACATAAATTAGCATTTTCTCAGAAATGCCCTTGAAAGGTTCAGTTTACAGATGACAGGTGTTTGCCCTGTAACAGTTCCATTGTAAGAACAAGGAGTCAAGACTTCAATTAGGCCATGTGAAGAATATTTTCAAAGTTTATGTAAATCCATGATAAAGACAGTTTCACTACTGTTGTCTACACAGTGCATTACTATATCTCACCTATTACAGAGCTGTAGCAGAATCTTCTTCTACTGTATGCTAGCACAAAGTAATTAACATGAAAGAGAAAAAAGCAAGAGATATTTCTCAAAGAAAAGAACATTTTAAGCCACATTTACAATCACTTTCATTACAATCAACATTTTTATCTAAAAGGGAATTGCAGTTTAAGACAATCTGTGACCTTTAAGGACATTGTAATGAGCACGTGTTTAAAATATGTATCAGATTGAGTAGGACCTCAAATTTATTTATTCTTTTTCTTAGCTTTATATAAAATTTTCTTCTGTTTGCAACCTGTATTTGTTTCGTTTTACTTTAAAATTTAGACAGTATTAGGACCTTAGATAAAATCATAAATATATAACGCGTTAGGTAAAATTATATAAAACTCCCTTAAACTCCAATGCTGAAATACACAATGAAAAATGCTAGGGGCTATTGCGTCACCTATTGTATTCTTGCTTGCTTATAAATTGTTCTCTTCTGACAAGAAAATTTTTAAATTTAAAATCATTATGAAAGTAGGAAAGAGCCTACAGAAATTAATTCCATACAGAAATTATATACAAATTCCAAGATGTTATTCAATTATCAGTTAATTAGGTACAATATTGTTATTGTACAAAATTGTTATTTTAACAATTCTATGCAAACCAGTAGGAATATCAGAAAGAGAGAATCCCTGGGAACAAAATGGCGCTCAACCACATGGAGCGGGGAGTAGACTTGACAAAAACCATTAAGCCAAAGAGGCAATGAATTAATTACTCACAGCTGATTCCACTCAAGTTGGGAGTGCTGCTGCTGTGTATTAGGTGCTGAGGCTTTTGGGGCACTCTCGTGTGGCACTGGCATGACAGGTTACCGGCAAGAAAGGCCATGTGGTCTCGGGGCTGGTTTGGCTTCAGTGGACGGTGGATGGTTTTTGACGCTTATCGTGAAGGGCACTTGCTTTGTCCTGGGTAAACTGAGGCACAGCACATTCTAGTTGCAAGGGGAAGCAGGCTTGGCTCCAGCTCCTAAGATCATGTCTTCTCTATCTTGCTGTGTGTAGAGGCTCTTGACTTTTATTCCAGGCTCTGGACTGGGCAACCTCAGACAGGGCAGGTCCGAGGCAATTCAAGCGAGGTTTAGGCAATGCAACTAGAAAACAGCCTCTCTCTCTCTCTCTATATATATATATATATATATATATATGTATGTATGTATGTATGTATGTATGTATGTATGTATATATAAAATTTCCTGAGATTCAATTGGGCCAATAGGGCAACTGAAGCCAGCACATAGTTACCCCATGGAAAGGGGTTCTGCCAGGCCGTGACCATAAAAGGCAGAGACATAGGCCTGGTCAAGGAGGAACAGTGACCAGTACACCTGCTCTTACAACCCCCAGAAGCAAACTTGTTTACCAGACATGCATGCATGGTCCTGTCCCTTTTGTTCCTTTTCCCTCATGACCCCGACTTTCTGCAGGAAGGAGGGGGGAGAGGAGGACCGTGTCTAGACACATCAGGGTCTAAGTTTTGTGTTGGGCCTGTTTGGCCCTACCATGACAAATATTCTCTAAATGTTTTTCTGGAGTGAATTGTGCAATCCATGGCTTGTGTATTTCTTGAGACAGAGTCCAGATTTTATTTCTTGACAGACAAAGGGAAGCTAAGCAGACAAAACTAAACCTATCACTGAACTGAACTATAAAACAGTTTGAGGACCATGGTACAGCTTTTAAGGAAGGCTCAGACTGTTGTCTGTATTTTTATTTTATTCTAAAGTAAAGATAAATTTTTGCATATGAATTTAGTTTATAACACTAACAATTTAGGATTTAACTGAGCTAGTAATTCCTTAAATTTTAAATTACTTCGTCCCCACACCTTTTTAATACTCAGTCTATACTTCCTCCATAATATACCACTGCCATACATGGCATTGAAAACAGAATGTAAGTGGCTAATTATAGTCAGTATTCACCTATTGATGGATAGATTAAGCAATATTTGAATAAGATGGAAGTATCCATGTAATAAGGGAATCCTGAAGAGTTTGAAGTAGCAGTAAAAGCAATCTTTGTGCCATTAGCGGTCATTTCCCATATCTTAGAGTGCAGGTAATATATCACAGGCCAGTAAACAACTTAGTCTTTAATTTTTAAAGGAGAAAAAAAAGAATATTGGAAAATTATAGACCTGTCAGCCTCATTTCAATGTCCAGAAAGATATTGGGACAAATTAAACAATTGTTTTATAAAACCTTGAAAGAATAACAAAGTGACAATAAACAAACTGTGTAAAGCCAATTGAATCTCCCTCTTTGACAGGCTAAGTGGATAAGGGGGATAAGTGATAAACTGTTGTGCATGACATTCTCAAAGAAATTATGAAAACATGGTGAAAAAGTGAAGTGAAATGTATGCACAGCCACATCCTGCATAGGTAATCCTTTGGTAACTCTCAGTTTGACATCAAGCAAGATTCTACAGAGATCTCCTCTGAGTTCAGTCCTTGTAAGACATCTCCAAGCAGAGAACATTTCAGATATACAGATTATGGCATTTGTGTGGCATGAAATTTTGAAACAAGTGAACAAATCTCGTTCTGTGACATATTAAGAGTTCATTCAATCATAGAATCATAAACTCATAGAATTCATCAGATTGGAAAGGACCCTTGAAGGTCATCTCATCCAAACCCCCTGCAGTGTGCAGGGACTTCTTCAACTCAGTCAGCTTGCTCAGGGTCCCATCATGTTTGATCTTGCAAGGCATTTGACGCTGTCCCACACAACATCCTAGTCTCTAAGATGGAGAGACATGGACTTCATGGATGGATCACCCGACAGGTAAGGAACTGGCTAGTGTTGTGATGAATGGCTCAACTTTTAGGTGGAGACCAGTGACATATGGATTTCTTCAGGGATCTGCACTGGGTCCAATACTGTTTAACATCTTTATCAGTGACATGGACAATGCTGTTGAGCGCACCCTCAGGAATTTTGCTGACAACATCAAGCCATGTCATGCAATACTCACTTGAAAGAAGGGAAGCCATCCAGACAGGCATCTTGACAGGCTTGGGACGTGGGCCAATGACGACTGCATGAGCTTCAACAAGTCAAAATGCAAAGTCCTGTATCTGGGTTGGGCCAATCCCAGGCACAAATACAGGCTGGGTGCAGAATGGGTTGAGAGTGGCTTTGAAGAAAGAGACTTCACTGTATTGATTGATGAGAAGGTCAACATGAGCCAGCTGTGTGCTGATGCAGCCCAGAAGGCAAAATGTATGCTAGGCTGCATCAAGAGGGGTGTGGCCAGGAAGTCAAGAGAGGTGATTCTTCCCCTTTACTCTGTTCTTGTGAGACTACACCTCGAATAATGCATCCAGTTGTGGTGTCCCCACCATATGAAGGACACAGAGCTGTTGGAACGAGTCCACATGAGGGCCACGAAGATGATCGAAGTGGTGGAGAGCCTTTGCTATGAGGATAGACTGGGGGAACTAGGCTTGTTCAGCCTAGAGGAGACTCCAGGGGGACTTTTGAGCTGGATTCCAATTCCTGGAGGGATCCTGCAGGAAGGTTGTAGAGATTTTTCATAAGGTTGTCTAGAGATAGGACGAGTGGGAATGCTTTTAAGCTGAGGGAGAGTAGGTTTAGACTGTATCTTTGGTACGAGGATGGTGGGACTCTAGAACAGGCTGTCCACGGAGGCTGTGAATGCCTCTTCCTTGGTGGTGTTCAAGGCCAGGTTGGATGAGGCCTTGAGCAGCCAAGTCTAGTGGAAAGGCATCCCTGCCTATGGTGGAGAGGTTGGATCAGATGATCTGCACAGTACCTTCAAACCTAAGCCATTCTATAATTCTATGATTCTATGATCCGACTGATTCTTTATCCACGGGACAATCCACCCATTAAATCCATATCTCTCCAGTTTAGAGAGAAGGATGCTGTGGGGGTCTCTCAAAGGTTTTACAAAAGGCTAGATAGATGGAGTCCATGGTCTTCCCTTATCCACTGGTGTAATCTGATGCAACATATACACATTTGTTTATTATTCACTTTCCTTATTTCCCATGACACTTCAGCTTCTTTACCTTTTGGGCATCACACTTTAAATGTGTAGACAAACAGGATGGAGCATAGAGAAAGGCAAGAGAAACAGGAGATTTTAAAGGTGATACATTAGAAAAAAATAAAAAATAGATGTTTTTATTACTCAATATAGTACTGTTGCTGTCCTGGAAGACTGCAGTGATAGGCAGGGAGGGAAAGAGCTGATTAATGGTAGTATTATTCTACTGAGTACTGTTTTTGTAAATGGAATGAATAGTTTTTCCTCCAGATTCATGGAGATTTGTTCAAGGTGTAATGATTTTTTTCTGCAAGAGAATATGAACTGGGAGAAAGATAGTTTTTCATACCTATAAGTGTAATAACTATTTGCCTAGAATGGTTAGGAATCTCTACCAGTAAATATCTCTTCAAAGTGGTCGGACTTACCTTTGAGGCTGTGATGAAATCTGGGAATGCTAAACACCAAATAATTGACACTAGTAATAAGAATACATGTTGTGTTTTAATTTTTTTTTACCCTCTCTTGGGAATATGAAATTTAACTAGAAAGGCATATCTGATGCTGATTATAATGCTGGTAAGTAATAAACAGAAACAGTTGCACTTCAGTCTTGTCATCATCACATACAATGAAGAAAAGCAATCCATTAAGTGTAATGTAATTATAGAAAGAGGGAAATATTGATTTCTTCCCAAGTATTTTAACAGTTGATGGAAAGGAATAAAAATGTACATATAACTGCACATACACTTGCTTGAAAAATTCTTGTTTGTTACCAAAGGAACAATATAAATACCCCAGCTAAAAAAGGCTAAGTGAATCAAGAAGGCTAAGAACTGTAACAACAGGGAGAAGCTTATCATCTTAATTACTTCCCAGAACTTTACAGAAATTGTATCAACAAATAAAACAAAGGAATCACAGAATCACTCAAAAGTCCAACACCTGCCTAACATATTCGTTGTTGATGAAGCATATAAAATGGAGGTGAATAATGAACACATCTTCATCACTCTTTTGAATCTGTCAAAAAATCAGACAGACTTAAGCCAATGCATTAACATTTTACACTTGAAGATGTAGTCTTCTGAATAAAAATTAAAACAAAAGAAATAAAAAACTCAAGCAAAACTAAAAGCTTGACCACTAAATGAAAAGTAAAAGAAAGACAGTGATGCACATCCAGAGTAGATAATTGATATCAGGAGGAAATTTTGTCCTTAACTACATTTTATGTATTACATTTAAATATAACTACAGTTAAATGTCTTCCACCATTCCAGTGAAATAAAGTCATAGGATTGTCTGTTAGTTATGAATCAATCACAAAACCTGCAGAGATCCAATTGTAAGAGAACAAACATTGAAACAGGAAATATTACACCTGTAAAAAGACATAAACACAAAATAATTAACTTAATTCTCCTATAACGGAAATATTCAAATGAAGGTCATTATTCTATGTCTCCCTTTAAAATTGATTTGCCAGCATATTTACTGACCTTTTCTCCATTTCATTTTTACATTTTTTTTTCCTTTTTAAGTTAAGAAATTGTTTAAAACACACAGATACACCATTATAACTAGTTATTTTATATTTTAACAAAGGGATATGCACAACAGTTGGCAAGCATTGTGTTCTGTGCATGCTACAATTCTCAGTAAGGATGATAGTTATTCACCACCAGCTGTTTATAGTACAATAATGATTGTGGACCAATTGACCAGGGATTATTGCTTCATTCCTACTTAAGGTGAAGTGTTTATATATTCTATGAATATTGCTGATGAGCAGTCCGGTGAGAAAAGACTGGAACCACATTGTAATCAGATTGTTTGTGAAAATTTTTCAAACGTTTATGGCTTTCATTTTTAATCCTGATAAAGTAATGTAATGCTCTAAATTGTTGAAAAATAGGAGAGATTTTGTCTATCCATACACAGAAAATCAAGAAACTCAACCCCCCACAAACCTCCAAAATCACTGTAAAACAATTTATTAATACAGAAAATTCCAACCTTCAGGAATTAAAATATATTTAAAATAAGAATCAAAAATAATAATTAAAAATAATAATTATTAGAATATAATAAACATACTATCAAGTCACTACAAGCTGAAACTTGATTCTATCTCCGGTGAAAATACCCCATTTACTTTATGTGATACGTTTTATAGAGAATTAACTTACTAGAAAATACATTTAATAGAGTAAGCAATCAGTAAGACGGCTGGAGTATACCAAAATTCACTGCCAATATGAAGAGATATTTTACATCACTTTTCTGATAACTAAGTCTGCAACTCAAGAGTGAGTTTTTAAATTGAAAAAAATAAACAATAAACCTATGCTAAATGCAAGTAGAAGGTAACATATAACACTATAAAAAGCAACTCATGTGAGATACATATCTGACCGACCTTGTACCGTTATACCTCAGTTAACAACAAGATAATCATATATTTTTTAAAAAACAGAGTATAAACACACACACAAAATTTACATATAATGAAATTCTTGTGTACCTCTCTTATTCTTGCTGAGAAACACCTTACTTAAAGACTGAAAGTGTGCAGGCACAGAAAAATTAAGGAACTTTTATCTTATCCGTACCTCTTAAAAGCGTCTAGGAGGCAGAGACAATAAACAAGGTAGTAATCGATATAGAGTACAATTCTGTATGGATCAGTGAAAGAAGTGTATGGGGTTATACATCTGTGGATGTGATTACCATACCTCCTGTAGACTTTCATCAGTAACTTGCAGAAATATTTACTTCAGTTCTTGTTTCGGTTTTTTTTTTTTGTTTTGTTTTGTATGTGATTTTTTTTTTTTTACATTACCACGTGGAATATAATTGTTAAGGGTTAGGGCTGGGGTAGCCACTGGTGAGGGACAGATGTTTTCTATTCACCCCTATTGCCAAAAGTGAAGATAAAGGGAGTAAGGTAGAGAGACTTATGGATTTCAAAAGAAAACTAAAAGACAGCTTTAATGCAAATAGTAACAATAAAATGAAATATATACAAATCTATACAAAACCAATATTGAACCCAACAACCTTGACAGCAATTGCATTACTATCACTAATGCTTTTGTGGGCAGTCCAGAATTTAGGGGCTGGATTCTGGAACTGAATTTGGGAACACACAGATCAGGATCGAAGTCAGAATGGACAATTTTCTCTTCAGACACCACCCTTTGAAGAAGAGAGTTTTACCTTTGTGACCCACCATATTTAGACTGAATAGGACATACATGCACAATCCTCAAAAAAGCATATCACTTGTCAAAAACCAAAACCAAAACAAAACCAACCAACCAAACAAAAAAGACCCAACCAACCCCCCCCCAAAAAAAACAGTGGAAAACCAATGCCGTTCTGTTTCTTAACAAATAGGCTGGCTATGGCACATTTTTTGTTACATCTGTTTCATCATTACTTTTGTCAGAAAGTCAGTTTCAGAAGTGAACATTTTTATCACTACATTTGAGACCTTCTCACTGCAATTCTACTGGGGGAAAAAAACAAAAGCTGTGAAACTCCAGACTCAGATTCTCAGAATAAATTCCTACTGACCAGACAGTATTATGGAAGGCATTGGAACAGATCACAGATTCAGATGCCACTGAAATAAACCAAAGCATGCTGTAAGAGATCACTAATCTATAGAGTAAACTAACACTGTAGCAGGTAAAAGAGCTATTCAGAAACATTGCCACAACAAGCAGCTAACATTAATACTTTCTAAGGAAGTGATTGTTCATGTTTCACTAGCTACATTTTCATTCCCTCTTGTGCTGTCTGCAATATTTAAGGCAAGTCCGTCAAATACATGCTTTCAAAGTTTCCCCATTATTTTTCATGAAATCTTTTATCATTCTGGGAATATTTTGCAAGGGTCAGTCATAATACATTGTTTTCATTGTCAGTTGTACTGACTACACTGTCTTGATATTTCTAGATTTCATCTTGTTGCTGGAGGACATTTTAGGACTGTCCACTGCTGCACATTTTTACATCCTTACATGACTCTGAATGCTTATTTGCAAGAGTTTACACTGAAAGGATATATGTGGCACAGTCAACAACTGCTTTACCAGGAAAAATAAAATAAAATACATAAATATGAAAACAAAGGTGAAGAAGTGCTTAGAAAACCATAAGGATACCTAAAACAGAGGTTATTAACTACTGCAAAGTAGTTAATTTCAGCATGGTCTCCCTCAGACATGAACCAACAATTGATTATGGAGCACTAAGATTATGTAGTCTATAATTCTTCTATTCTTCCAGCTTGGAAGATGAACTCAAATTCTGACTGCTTTTCAATTAATTCATTGCTTCCAATCCCATGGAAGTTATGGGATTATTATTGAAAGGTGAGCTCCATGCTTGATCAAGAATACCTTTCTTTGTGAATAAAGTGCTGAACTAGACTTGTGCATTGTATCTAATACCCCAAATGAAATTTTGGCTTCCCTAAATGCAAAGGAATTATACTGTTTTATAAAATTATGTTTATTATAAAATATCATTGTCATTTTAACAATATTTTATTTCCCATTACTTACTTTCTTGAAAAGTCATTTCACTTTTCCAAACATCTTATTATTGAACTATAAAATAAGGATAATAGTAAACTCCTTTCCTTTGTGATGTATATTTAAAATTACTATAACAATCATCATAAGACTTTGTTCTCAGAAATAGAAATTTTACTTCTAGATATCAAATATATAGTACCCAATTGCCAAGACAGTCCTCTCCACTAGAAGACTGGTTCTATACTAATGGTAAATGAAGAAATAAATTACATAGTTATACCGAAGTTTTATAATTCTACATTCATTTGCAATAGTTAATGCTTAGCCATTTATCCTGATGGTGAAACGGATACTTAAAAGTTCTATTAAGATAAGAACAGAATCTGCCTAAAAGAGATGACTGATCTTAAGGTTACATTTGTTTTTCTCAAGGAGTGATATTTTTATGGTACATTCTCCCATTGACGTTTTGACAGGTGTCAGAGTGATATCACTGAGCATCAAGGAATTCCCACAGACTGTATTCTCAGTAGATGTAAATCAGCAGAGCTAAAATGCATTAGAGCCACAATTTTATCAGCTAAGGATCTGCTCTCATATACCTGCTTCCTGAATGAAACATCTTTCAAGTCAGCAGTGAGTACTCTTATTGTCTTAGTATTGTGCTGTACTGAGTCCTAAAAGTCTGTGGTAATTTTGGGGTTCAGGTCCCTTTAAGATGACCACAAAGAAAAAGTCCTCCAAAAAAAATAGAGAGTCCTAAGGGATGAACCAGTTGTCCCAGGATATTGTAACATGTTATTCTACTCCTATTTCTGGTTATCACACTGTTTGAGGTAGTGTCTAACGGAAAGCTGGGGAGGGACTTTTGAGGATGTCAGGTAGCAATAGGACTGGGAGAATGGAGCAAAACTAGAAGTGGGTAGATTCAGGTTGGATGTTAGGAAGAAGTTTTACACCATGAGGGTGGTGAGACACTGGAACTGGTCGCCCAGGGAGGTGGTAGAAGCCCCATCCCTGGAGGTTTTTTTCGCTCTGAGCAACCTGATCAAGTGTGAGATGTCCCTGTCCACGGCAGGGGGGTTGGTACTAGATGATCCTTGAAGTCCCTTCCAACCCTAACAACTCTATGATTCTATATCACTCTCCTCCTCTCTTCTCCTCTCCTCCTCGAGAACAGCACACACCTCTTAACTCATGGTTTGTGTTGGGGAGATGGCTTTTGGCTGGCGGAGGAATTTCAATATGTGTCATAAGACCTGGTGAAGCTTGGTAAGCCAGAGGAGGTGGGGGGTGCAGTTTTGGCCTGCTCTCAGGCCTGCTGAGGCTGATAGGGGTGGAGGATTCTGGAAGGTTTTGGCCTGGGTGACTCAGCCTAATTTGTGGATGTATTCATTCTACCTGAATGTCTTGTGTATACATTTGTAAATACAATTTCCACTTACATTTCCAATCTAGTTGTGTAGCCTTTTTGTTTTTTACTCCCCAAAAAGGAGTAAATTATCTTTGTGTCCCTTGGTCCAGAGTAGCTCATGGCACAAAACCAGGACAAAGTCATATGCCAAGCCTGTGAAACAATGCAAAATTCACCAGACTAAAATCAATGAAATTATTGTAATGGGTCTGCACATAGTCTATAGTATTTTGTGTCAACCACATATCCAGATTTTTCACTCAGTCTTGTATTTGCTATGTGTCCTACTTTGGTATTAAGTAAGGCTATATCTGTTGAGAGTTGGAGGGTCATTCTTTTATGAAAATGCATCCTGTTTTTGTCATTTTCAAAACATAATGGTTTTGCTTTAAATAGGATGTTCTGAGCCACTGCATTCAAAAATTGGTCACTATGCCTAAATCTGAGTGCTGAGAACTCATTGCTGGTCTGCAGGATGTCCATGAATCCAGGACAAGTGGGCACATCACAAGGTGCTGGGACTGAGAAAAGCTAACTTGTTTTTGGCACCATCTCAAAGCATGTTAAGGAAAAGAGGCTTATCATGTGTAGTCAATATGGATTCACCAAAGGGAAGTCATGATAGGACTAGCTGTAGATGATGAGAGTTCAGCAAATGTACTTCAGCACTTAGAATTCAGCAAGGCTTTCAACACCATCTCCCATGGCATCTTCACAGCCAAGCTTAAGAAGTGCAGATTCAATGACTGGGCAGTGAGATTGACCTGGAATGGGTTGAAGGACAGGGCTGAGAGAGGTGCAGTCAAAGGGACAGAGTCTATTTTGGAGGCCGTGGCTAGTCTTGTCCCCCAGGGATCAACACTGGATCCAGCCCTATTCAATATATTCATTAGTGATCTGGACGAAGGGATAGACTGTACCTTCAGGAAGTTTGCTGATAATACAAAACTGGGAGGAGTGGCTGACGTACCAGAAAGCTGTGCTGCCATCCAATGTGACCTAGACAGGCTAGAGAGATGGGCAAGGACAAACTTAATGAAAACTGATAAGGACAAGTGTAAAGAGATTCATCTGGGAAAGAACGGCCTCATGTATTAATACAGGTTTGGGGCTGATCTTTCGAAGGACTTAGGAGTTCTGAGGACAACAGGATGACCATGAGCCAGCAATGTGCCCATATAGCCAAGAGGGCCCATGGCATTCTGGGGTGAATCAAGAGTGTGTCAAGCAGGTTGAGGGATATTATCATCCCCCTCTACTCTGTCCTGGTGAGGCCACACCTAGTACACTGTTGTCCAGTTCTGGGTTCCCTGATTAAAGAAAGACAGGGACTTGCTGGAGAGGGTACAGAAAAGGGCTACAAAGATGATTAGGGGACTAGAAAATGTCCCTTATGAGGAAAGACTGAAAGAGTTTGTTCTTTTCAGTCTGGAAAAGAGAGACTGAGGGGTGATCTTATCAATGCTTAAAAGTCCTTAAAGGATGAAAGTCAAGAGGAAGGGACCAATCTTTTTTTCAGTGGTGCCCAGTGACAAGACAAGGGTTAAACTTGAACTTACGTAGCTCCACCTAAACATGAGGAGGAACTTCTTTAATTTAAAGGTGGTACAGCACTGGAACAGATTGCCCAGAGAAGTGGTGGAGTCTCCTTCTCTGGAGACATTCAAGACCCATCTGGACATGTGTCTGTGTGACCTTCTTCAGGTGAACCTGCCTTGGAAGGCCAGGTTGGACTCAATGATCTTCAGGCATCCCTTCCAACCCCTACCATACTGTGATTCTCCAAGAGTTAATTTAACCTAAAACTCTGACATCTATTCTTGAGGGAGTTCCACTACCAAGGAATCTTCATTCAACCAAAAATAGATGACTTTATCACCAATGAATGAAAGCAATAAATTATAATTTTTCTCTCCTAGTACATATAAACAAATAAAAATTTTACATATTATTTCTAGATGGGAAATAACATCAATGCAATATGAGCAACAACAGTTAAAATATTGAGAAATTAAAAGCAAAAGACAAATGAATGTGGTGGTTTGAAGATGAAGGGGAAAATTTGACTCAGAGCAATAGCATGCACTCCACACTATATTTTACAGAAAGCTAGAAATGACCTCTTTTTATTCTGAATAATACTTTGATATTTCCTCACAGAAAACTTGAGAAAGTAGGATACCTAGAAACTCCTTGAGAAGTGTTATGATGTTCTTATATTCAAGTACATTTGAAGGATTTAATCTTTGTAGGATTATTTAAAGATCTGTGTTCTATTAAGTGAAGACTGTGTTTAATGTATAATACATAGTAATATGTAATTAATATATAAAATAGAATAAAATGCAATAGATTAATTCCTTTGGTCTCAAACTTCAAGACTAAGAATACAAAATACTCTCAAGGCAATAGACACTTCTATTTCTGTGGGTGTCACTGCTGTATCAGAAAGGGTTGGTGTAATGAATGAAGCAGATTTTTTAGTATTCAGGAAACTGCATCAAGATCCAAACAAAACAAATGTTATTTTCTAGTAGATTTTGGGGATAACATACACAGTCTAGAAATATTTAGATATTTCAGCAAACAAATTGCAGGGAATAAAATCACTTCTGAAGACAAAGCAACAAAATTCTTCTTTATAGCTGCCTTTTTTTTTTAATGCTTCATGAGCCATCTGTGTCTGCATACATAGCACAAGTACCTCTGAGACTAAGTGTTAATTCAGTGAGATACAAAAAAGGAAAAGTAATGCATTGAGAACCCTTTGCATGTAAGCCACAAGTAGTAAACCTAAAGGGTGTTTCTCACTTTTCTTCTCTCAATAGCTTCCCTGTAAAGGCTCCAACAGGCAACTTCACAGAATTACAGTGGCTGAGGCTGGAAGATCTCCGAAGGTCATCTTGTCCAAAGTCTTCACTCAGGAAGGATCACCTAGAGCTGACTTCCTAGGACCATGTCCAGATGGCTTTCAAATATCTTCAAGGATGGAGACTCCATGATTTCTCTGAGCAACCAGTACTGAGTCATTCAAAAAGAAGTGTTTTCCAGTGTTTCTAAGCAGAACTGTCTGTGTTTCAGTTTTGTGGTTTTCCCCTTGTCTTTTCATTTAACATCACTAAAACTGCCCATCTCCGTCTTTTTTAGAACTTCTCTTCAGGCCCTTTTCTTTCAAAGCTGCTTTCTAGAGAGTCAGCACCCAGCATTTATTGGTGCTTGAGTTTGTTGTTCTCCAGTTGCAGGGTTTTTCACTTCCTGCTGTTGAACTTCATGAGCTTCCCATCAGCCCATTTCTCCAGCCTGTTGAGGTCCCTCTGGGTGGCAGTACAACCTTCTGGCATATCAGCCACTCCTCCCAGTTTTGTGTGATCAGCAAACCTGCTGAGGGTATACTCAGCTCCATCATCTGGATCGTCAATAGAGATGTTAACCAGGGCTGGACTCAATACTGACTCCTAGGGTAACCACTAGTTACTGGCCTCCTAGACTGTCATGCTGATCACTGGTCCACTTCACTGTCTCCTCTTCCAGTCAATACTTCATCATGAGATGACTTCTTTATGAGAATTGTACGGGTGACAGTGTTGAAAACCTTATTGAAGTCCAGGCAGAAAATGTCCATTGCCTTCCCCTTGTTTACCAATATCATCTTTCCTCGATGAATCCTTGCTGACTGCTCCTGACTATTGTCTTGTTCACGTGTCTGAAAATGCTTTTCAGGATTAGTTGATCCATCACCTTCCCAGGAATTGATATGAGGCTGACTGACTGACTGACCTGTAGTTCCATGAATCCTCCTTCTTGCCTTTCTTGAAGATAGGAATGGCATTTGCTTTTCTCCACTTCTTCCAGTCACCATGATCAATCAAGGATTATTGACAGGGGCCTCACAGTGACATTAGCCAGCTCCCTCCCAGCGCTCATGAAAGTATCCCATCAGGGCCCATGGATATATTTATGTCCATCTCTCTTACACAATCCCTGACTTGAACTTTTTCCACACAGTTTTCTTGTTCTAGGTTACACTCTGAGGCCTGGGATTGCTGAAGGCTGGGTTTGCTATTGAAATCTAAAGCAAAGAAAGCTTTGAATGCCCCAGCCTCTTCGAGGCCCTATGCCACCAGATCCCATGCCCCATTCACCAGTGGGCCCACATTCTCCCTAGGGTTCTTTTTGTCACCGGTGAATTTACAGAAGTTTGGGGTTTTTTTTTGCTTCTGACATCCCTTTTCAGACTCACTTTGAAGTGGGCTTTGCCTTTCCTACATGCCTTTAAAGAAAGAGCACTAATACAGAGGAGCTCTGTGCCAGCACAGGGTCCATCCACCTGCTCCAGGAAGGGTTCTGCACAGGCTCCATTGTTGATATCTACTCCAGTGTGGTCCTCTGAAGGGACTGCGAAGAGGCAACCTGCTTCAACATGGTTTTCTCTAGGGGTTTCAGAGGAATCCCTCCTCCAATGCCTGGAACATCTCTTCCCCTTTCTGCTTCTGTGTTCTCACACTTTTCCCCTACACCCTCACTACTGGGGAGCATTTTGCAGTTTCTTCTTTATGTTTACTTGTGGTGATTTGGCCCTGACTCGGGGCTAGAAGCCCACCAAAGTCACTTTATCACTCCCTTTCTTAGATGGACAGAGGAGAGGGAAAATATAGCCAAAGGCCTGTGAGTAAAGATAGCAGCAATTTAATAGGATTAAAGCAAAAACAAAGACTGAGTGTGGAAGCAAAAGCAAACAAAGACGATTTTCTCTACTTCCCATCAGCAAGCGAAGTTTGGTCACTTCCCTGGAAGCAGGGTTTCAATATATGTAGAGGTTGCTCTCGAGGACAGACACCATCAACGAATGCTCCCTACACTTCCTTCTTTTACTTAGCTTTTATATCTGAGCTGACATCATATGGTATGAAATATGCCCTTGGTCAGTTTGGGTTAGTTGGCCTGGCTGTGTCCCCTTCCAAGATCTTGCCTATCCCTCAGCCTACTGTTGGGGGTGGGGATGTTACAAAAGCACAGTCTCAGTGCTTGGCTCATCAATAGCCAAAACACTGCTCTGTTGTCAACAGCCAGCTATGTCATGCAAAACAGCACTACGAAATATGGTCTGGGGAGAGGTAACTTCAGCTCAGCAAAACCACTGACGAAAATTTCCATGGAATACCTTCAAGCCACAGATGCAGCCTTTTATCAAGGTGGGCTGTGTTTATGAAGGCTGGAGGGCCTGGAAGAACACCCTCTACTACCTTCTTGTGCCATGAAGTCCTTCCCCCAGGCACACTTTCTTCTGGTGCTGGACACTTAGGGAATATGCGACTGAGAAACTCATGTCTCTGCAGCTGGAGTACACATGCACGAGGAAGCAGCTGGTGGAGAATATGCATTGCTACCTCCATGTTGTAGTTTGGATTGCACCACATAACAATTTGTAAATGTACCCCAACGAGTAAATTTACCACTCTTATTCAGAATTTGGAAGTAAAATGAAATTATATTTACAGAAGTAGACTAAATATAAAAGTATAAAAGGCAATAAACATATACAAAATATATTTGCATATATTTACAATTCAACAACAGCACAACACCCCCTTGGACAAATAATCCAGCTCTCTATTTTCCCTCCTGTACAGACCCACACTCCCACATATAAAAGTAGAGAGAGTTATGTACAGTTAAGTTATCTCTGTTCTGCGCTCTACCTTATCAAACCCAAACAGAAAATCAGCCAGACAAGCAAGCAAGGTCAAAGGCAGAGAGAGAAAAGCAAGAAGCCAAGCAAGGAAGAGCCCAAAGAGAGAAAATAAGCTTGTGCTGAAAAATATAAGAAATTCTGAAGACCGATTGGATAAGATAAACTTATCTTTCATTATTCTGTCCAGCCTCTAGACTCAAATCCTCTGGAAAACCTTATTTACAATTAAGCGTAGCCCTAAAATTGTAACATTGCACCGTCATGAGGATGAGCTGAGGAGAAATCAGGAGCCCAGACTCTGAAATGTCCATCTGCTGGTTCTAGATATTGGTGAAATCAGTTGGGAAGGTTATGCCTCAGTCATGGAACTTCTTTCTGATAACACTGCGCTCCAGCTACACTTGAAATTTCCATCTAACAAATGCCTCCAATAGGCATTTCCATAAAGATGAGGTTTGGATTGTGGTTGGATGATTCACATGCCTTCTTGATCATTGAGTAGGTAGAGACCAGCATTACTAGTAGCACAAGGTTGCTGGAGAGTGGCATCTAGTTCTGCAGGCACATGGCCAGGTGTGTCTGCCACAACAGCTTCCATCTCAAATATCTGGATATTTGCACCTGTATACCAGTGGGCACAGACCTTTCTACCTACACCTTGAAAAGAGCTGTGATGCAATTTTTGATGACCATCAAGCTGGTTCAGGAGAAATTTTCTGCTCCTATTGGATCATTTCCAGAGGCAGCTGTGTATCTGCACCTCCTCCTCAGTTTTGTTATTTTTGGCTTCTGCCTGGCCAGCCTCCTGAGACTTTCACAGAGCGTGACTCAGGAGCTCAGTGTCCATTCCCAAGCATGAGTTCAAGGACATGCAAGATTGGTCCACAAGTCCACTGATCTCCAGATATTGAAAAAAGGTCTTCACACACAGAGATGTGCTTGCAAGACTCACAGATGACAGCAAATGATGACCTCCTTTGCCAGAGGAAAAGCATAAGGGATAAGCACCATGAGAGTAGAATGAGGCTGTGGCTGCTGTCGCAGCACGAGTCTTGGGACTGAGTCAATGCAGAGAAGGGACTACGAAAGTAAGAGGTGAGTAAGGCAACACAGTGAATAACTTTTCCTTGTTAGAATTATTTAATCCAATGCCCTGGTATTTCACTCCCTAATTATCATTGCTTTTGTGTAATTAAGTTTTTGGTTTCTATAGAGAGATGCTAACAAATTGTTGATTTTAACTACATCCATGTGATCCTAGTGAGTCCTACAGCTTTTGGAGTATGTCATATGAACAGATTTCAGATGGAGAATGTCACAGAAGGTGAGAGAATAGAAAACTTCTTTGGTGTGGTAGATACAGCTGCAAAACAAAGCCCACCAGCTAAATGCTATAAACCATGCACTACAGCTCTTCTGTTGATATTCTGAAAATAATTATGATTGTGAGCTGTCAGAAAGATTCACTGCACCAATTATGTTCATCACCAACTGACAGCCTACCTAGGCAAACCCTTTCAAAAACTGAGCCTCCTACAATAATAATGAGCATTAAAGAACAAAATATATAGCTCCCGTGAGTCAGAGGCACAGCGTCATAACTTACCACTGTTATAAACAGTAAATCCTTACATATGCTTATTGGCAACGATGTTCTACAACTGTCAGCACAGACTCTTGTTTTCTAACTTCATCGGTAGTGTTCCTCTTCATTATAATATGTAACCTAAAATCAACTGTACCCACATAAGGAAATATAATTTTTTTACAGAAAAAAATATTTTCTCTTGGGACGGGAAAAATCAAGATGGTGTGTAAAGAGTTTCATATAATGATCAGGAATTGAGAGCTTTAAAAGACATACTGGGAGTTTCCAAATTTTTGGGGTTTGGTTTGGTTTGGTTGGTTGGTTGGTTTAGTTTCTGTTTTTTTGTTTGTTTGTTTGTTTTGTTTGGGTTCTCTGTGTGTGTATGTGGTTTTATTCCTGCTTTTTTGTTTGGGTGGGTGGGGGGTTTTGTTTGGTTTTCTTCATTTGTTTGTTTGGTTTTCTTTTTTTTTTTTTTTTTTTTT
>VXBD01011323.1:3769-26901 GCA_013399975.1 Indicator maculatus
GCCTATCCCCACAGCCCCTTCTGAACAGTCCCTCCCCAGCCTGCCTGCAGGTCCCCTGCAGATACTGAAATGCAGCTCTGAGGTCTCCCTGCAGCCTTCTCTTCTCCAGCCTGAACAACCCAAATTCTCCCAGCCTGTCCCCACAGCAGAGGTTCTCCAGCCTCTGATCATCCTCTCTCCCAGCTCCAAGCCCTTGTCCCTCATCCTGGCACTCCCAGCCCTTGTCCAAAGTCCCTCCCCAGCTCTCCTGGAGCCCTTCAGGTACTGAAATGCAGCTCTGAGGTCTCCCTGGAACCTTCTCATCTCCAGGCTGAACAGCCCCAACCCTCCCAGCCTGTCCCCATAGCAGAGGTTCTCCAGCCTCTGATCATCTTTGTGCCTCCTCTGGATCCACTCCAGCAGCTCCAGGACCTTTCTGTGTTGGGTGAGCCCTAGGCAGACACAGCACTGGAGGTGACCACGGTGCCATCCTTATTCATTGCCAGCTCACACTCATTTGGTCCTACAACCAACCCTGCTCTGGTCACCATTTCCCATCACTGAGCCAAGGAACTCAATAAGAGAGCCTAAGAAGGACCTAGGAGGAGGAGTAGGGGGTCCAGGAGAGCTGAGAGTGAGGAGCCCAAAACTGAACCCAGCACTCAAGCTGTGGCCTCAGCAGTGCCAGGCACAGGAGGACAATCCCTGCCCTGCTCCTGCTGCCCACATCACTGCTGCTCCAGGCCAGGCTGCTGGTCCCCTTCTTGCCCACCTGGACACCCCCTGCTCATCTTCAGCTGCTGCCAACCAACACCTCCAGGTCCTTTTCTGCTGGGCACTTTGCAGCCTCTCTGCCCAGGTCTGTAGCACTGCACACAGACATTCACCCACAGGGCAGGCTGCCACCTGGGCTGGGACAGGCTAAAGCAAAGTGCATGGAACCACCAACAACCACCAGCACCAAAGGAATATCTGTTTAAATGGAGTCTGAGAAATACAACAGAGGCATCCTCTCTGCAATGGAGGCTGCAGTCAGCTGGGGGTTGGGCTCTGCTCCCTAGGATCAAGGAAAAGAAATGGCCTCAAGTTGTGCCAGGGGAGGGTTAAGTTGGAGAGGAGGAGAAATTTCTTTGCTGCAAGAGTGGTCAGGGACTGGCAGAGGCTGCCCAGNTCAGGGACTGGCAGAGGCTGTCCAGGGAGGTGGTGGAGTCCCCATGCCTGGAGGTGTTCCAGAAAGCTGTGGCCATGGCACCTGGGCCATGGTTTGGTGGCCATGGGGGGTTGGGTTGCTGGTTGGACTGGATGATATTGGAGGTCTATTCCAACCAAAACAATTCTGTGATTATTGCTTATAAATACACAAAGGGGAGTGCCCAGAGGCTGGGGCCAGGCTCTGCTGGGTGATGCCCAATGCCAGCACAAGGGGCAGTGGTGGAAGCTGAGGCAGAGGAAGTTCCATGGAAACAGGAGGAAGGATTATTCCCCTCTGAGGGTGACAGAATCCTGGCACAGGCTGCCCAGGGGGGTTGTGGAGTCTCCCTCTCTGGAGTTATTCAAAACCAGCCTGGCTGTGTTCCTGTGTGCCCTGCTCTGGGTGACCCTGCCCTGGCAAGGGGGTTGGACTGGATGAGCTTTGGAGGTCCCTTCCAGCCCCTGACATTCTGTGATTCCATAATTCCCAGCTCCTGGTCTCCTGCCACAGGCTGTGATCAAAAGTCTCCATCCAAATGGTGTGGGCAAGCTCAGAACCACCCTTCCTACCTACCCAGAGCTGAGGCTTTCAGCCAAGCCCCACACCTTGGGGCTGTCTCCACACATCAGCTTGTAACCAGGCTGGTACTGAAGCTCTGGCAGGGCCAGCTGTGGACATGCCTCTGGTCCACACATCACAGCTAAGAGCTTCAGTCCATGCTGCTGCAAGCCCAAGCCCTGAGCCACCAAGCAGCAGACAAGGATGGTTTTGCCTGTACAGTGAGACAGCTTTCAGCTCCACACAACTGCTGCTCTGCATGCCTCAGCCAGCTCTGACCCAGCAGCTGCTCTCCAGGGGCTTTCCTCTCCCCACTCCAAGGGCTGAGTGCTGTCATCAAACCAAGACACACACACAACAAAGAAGTGGAGCACTGCATCCAGTTCTGGTGCCCCCAGCACAAGAAGGAGGACATGGAAATGTTGGAGCAGGTCCAGAGGAGGTCAGGAAGATGATCAGAGGATGGAGTACCTCCCCTGTGAGACCAGGCTGGGGGAGTTGGGGCTGCTCAGCCTGGAGAAGAGAAGAAGAGAAGAGAAGAGAAGAGAAGGGAAGGGAAGGGAAGGGAAGGGAAGGGAAGGGAAGGGNAGAGAAGAGAAGAGAAGAGAAGAGAAGAGAAGAGAAGAGAAGAGAAGAGAAGAGAAGAGAAGAGAAGAGAAGAGAAGAGAAGAGAAGAGAAGAGAAGAGAAGAGAAGAGAAGAGAAGAGAAGAGAAGAGAAGAGAAGAGAAGAGAAGAGAAGAGAAGAGAAGAGAAGAGAAGAGAAGAGAAGAGAAGAGAAGAGAAGAGAAGAGAAGAGAAGAGAAGAGAAGAGAAGAGAAGAGAAGAGAAGAGAAGAGAAGAGAAGAGAAGAGAAGAGAAGAGAAGAGAAGAGAAGAGAAGAGAAGAGAAGAGAAGAGAAGAGAAGGCTCCAGGGAGACCTCAGAGCAGCTTCCTGTACCTGAAGGGCTCCAGGAGAGCTGGGGAGGGACTTTGGACAAGGGCTGGGAGTGCCAGGATGAGGGACAATGGCTTGGAGCTGGGAGAGGGGCGACTGAGATTGGACAAGGGGTAACAGACACAAACTTGAACCTAAGAAGTTCCTTCTAAACCTGAAGAGGAACTTCTGTAATTTAAGGGTGACATAGCCCTGGGGCAGGCTGCCCAGAGCAGTGGTGGAGTCTCCATCTCTGGATTCATTCAAGCCCCACCTGGCTGTGTTCTTGGGTGACCCTCTCTAGGTGAAGCTGCTTGGCTTGGGGGCTGGACTCTATGATCTCCAGAGGTCCCCTTCAACCCCTACCATCCTCTGATTCTGTGTAATATTTGAGGCTGGAAAAGACCTTTCAGACCTCTAACCCAACACTACCAAGTCCCTGCAAACCCTCAGCACCACCATGCCCTGGGACCACTGAGATGCCAACACTCCCAACTCTGCCCTGGTGAGACCACACCTGGAGTATTGTGACCAGTTCTGGGCTCCCCAGGTCAAGAGGGACAGGGATCTGCTGGAGAGAGTCCAGGGGAGGCTATGAGGATGCTGAAGGGCCTGGAACATTGTGTGAGGAGGAAAGGCTGAGAGCCCTGGGGCTGGTGAGCCTGGAGAAAGGCAGCCCCAGAGGGGATCTGGGCAATGTCTATCAATATCTGAGGGGTGGGTGTCAGGAAGGGGCCAGGCTCTGTTCAGTGGTGTCCTGTGATAGGACAAAGGGCAATGGACAGAGACTGGAACCCAGGAGGTTCCACCTCAACAGGAGGAGAAAGTTGTTTGGTGTGAGGGTGCTGGAGGCCTGGAGCAGGCTGCCCAGAGAGGTTGTGGAGTCTCCTCTGCTGATCTCCAAGCCCCACCTGGCTGTGTTCCTGTGTGCCCTGCCCTGGGTGCCCTGCTCTGGCAGTGGGGTTGGCCTGGATGATCTCTGGAGGTCCCTTCCACCCCCTCCCATTCCATGACCCTCCCCTAGAGCCACATCCATTCCTATTTGGGCTTCTCCCAGCCTGTATCTCCAAAGGAATTCATTCCTTCCTTCTCTCCTGCTGGTTACCCATCCCAGCACTGGCTGTGCTCTGCCCTTCTCTTTCAAGAGACATTAGGCACAGGTCAGGTGCTTGAGTGTACAAAAGCAGCCAGGTTTTTGTCATGCAAGCTTTACCTCCTAGCCCAGCAGAGCACTGGCTGCTGTTGTACCCTTCCCACATCATCCTGAAAAACCAACTCTGTCCACGGAGCTGAAGCAAGCAGTGTGTGGCTAGCAGAGCCCAGTTGAGAGACAGATTAATTATCTACTTGAGTGTGCATGCAAGAGCAAGCTTGTCACAGCTGAGGGAGACAGCCACGAGCTGCCACTCACAGCAAGGCAGCAAAGCTGCTGTGCTGAGCCTGCTCCTCCCTCAGACCTCCTCACAGCTCCCTGCAGACAGGGCTGGGGGTCAGGGACTGCAAGGAGGTAAAGTCAGACTGAGGGACAGCAGCCATCCAGAGGGACAGGATCCAACAAGAGGGACAGGATCCTTCCAGAGGGTCAGGATTCAACCAGAGGGACAGTATCCATCTAGAGGGACAGGATCCATCCAGAGGGACAGGGTCCATGCAGAGGGACAGGGTCCATCCAGAGGGACAGGATCCATCCAGAGGNTGGAGAAAGGCAGCCCCAGAGGGGATCTGGGCAATGTCTATCAATATCTGAGGGGTGGGTGTCAGGAAGGGGCCAGGCTCTGTTCAGTGGTGTCCTGTGATAGGACAAAGGGCAATGGACAGAGACTGGAACCCAGGAGGTTCCACCTCAACAGGAGGAGAAAGTTGTTTGGTGTGAGGGTGCTGGAGGCCTGGAGCAGGCTGCCCAGAGAGGTCGTGGAGTCTCCTGCTCTGGAGACTTCCAAGTCTCATCTGGCTGTGTTCCTGTGTGCCCTGCCCTGGGTGCCCTGCTCTGGCAGTGGGGTTGGCCTGGATGATCTCTGGAGGTCCCTTCCACCCCCTCCCATTCCATGACCCTCCCCTAGAGCCACATCCATTCCTATTTGGGCTTCTCCCAGCCTGTATCTCCAAAGGAATTCATTCCTTCCTTCTCTCCTGCTGGTTACCCATCCCAGCACTGGCTGTGCTCTGCCCTTCTCTTTCAAGAGACATTAGGCACAGGTCAGGTGCTTGAGTGTACAAAAGCAGCCAGGTTTTTGTCATGCAAGCTTTACCTCCTAGCCCAGCAGAGCACTGGCTGCTGTTGTACCCTTCCCACATCATCCTGAAAAACCAACTCTGTCCACGGAGCTGAAGCAAGCAGTGTGTGGCTAGCAGAGCCCAGTTGAGAGACAGATTAATTATCTACTTGAGTGTGCATGCAAGAGCAAGCTTGTCACAGCTGAGGGAGACAGCCACGAGCTGCCACTCACAGCAAGGCAGCAAAGCTGCTGTGCTGAGCCTGCTCCTCCCTCAGACCTCCTCACAGCTCCCTGCAGACAGGGCTGGGGGTCAGGGACTGCAAGGAGGTAAAGTCAGACTGAGGGACAGCAGCCATCCAGAGGGACAGGATCCAACAAGAGGGACAGGATCCTTCCAGAGGGACAGGATCCATCCAGAGGGACAGGATCCTTCCAGAGGGTCAGGATTCAACCAGAGGGACAGTATCCATCTAGAGGGACAGGATCCATCCAGAGGGACAGGGTCCATCCAGAGGGACAGGATCCATCCAGAGGCACAGGGTCCATCCAGAGGGACAGGATCCATCCTGAGGGACAGGATCCATCCAGAGGGACAGGATCCAACCAGAGGGACAGGATCCATGCAGAGGGACAGGATCCATGCAGAGGGACAGGATCCATGCAGAGGGACTTGGACAAGCTGGAGAAGTGGGGCAATGGGAACCTCATGAGGTTCAACAAGGCCAGGTGCAAGGTCTTGCACCTGAAATCTCAGACCTGAATCCAGGCTGGGGGGTGGAGGGCTGGAGAGCAGCCCTGTGGAGAAGGACCTGGGGGTGCTGGGGGTGCAGAGCTGGACAGGAGCCAGCACCAAGCACTGCCAGCCCAGCCCCAGCCTGTCCTGGGCTGATCCCCAGCAGTGTGGGCAGCAGGGGCAGGGAGGGGATTCTGCCCCTCTGCTGTGCTCTGCTCAGACCCCCCTGCAGTGCTGGGGCAGCTCTGGAGTGCTCAGCACAGACAGGGAGCTGCTGGAGCAGGGCCAGAGGAGGCCACAGCAATGCTGGCAGGGCTGGAAGCCCTCTGCTGGGAGCCAGGCTGAGAGCGTTGGGCTTGGGCAGAATGGAGAGGAGAAGGCTCCAGGAGACCTTCTGGTGGCCTTGCAGTGCTTCAAGGGCTGAGTAGAAAGCTGGGGACAGACTTCTGAGCAGGACCTGTGGGGACAGGCCAAGGGGGGATGGTTTGAAGTGCAAGAGGGAGCTGGAGAGTGGAGAGAAGGGAGAAATGTTTGCCCCTGAGGGTGGGGAGAGCCTGGCCCAGGCTGCCCAGAGAGGTGGGAGCTGCCCCATGGCTGGCAGCAGTGCAGGTCAGGTTGTTTTTGGGGATGCCCCTGCTCACTTGACTGTGAGGAGGTTGGACTGGATGACCTCTAAAGGTCCCATCCAAGCCCAGCCAGTCTTTGGTTCTATGACTCCTGCAAACCACAGTCTGCCTCCCCACACAGTGCCACCCCTCAGCAGGAGCCAGGCCACGTTCTGGGTGGCCTGCCTAGAAGGGGACCAAATGGCCTTCAAAAGAGAACAGAGGAGAACTGCAGCCACAGAGGCAGCCTGAAAGAAGCACAACCAGAACGCAGCTTGTAGGGCCTGGGTGTTGCTGGAGCTCTGCATAGCCCAGAGACACCCAGTGGTTGAATCACTCAGCACAAGCACACCTAGCTCATGGGGAGGGGAAGGACAACCTCCTCCCAGCTCCTTTGTTTAGTAGAATCTCAGACTTACATGATGCTCTCCAGCTGGCAGGAAGCATGGATGGGAAGGTCCAGGAGAGACCTGATTCTGAGTGACAAACAGCAAGGAGGTGCAGAGAAAGGAAGAATCTGAAGGTTTCACACCAAGCTTTGCCTTGCATCTGTAGATGCTACCAACATCCTCTGGCCCTTCCTGTGCTCTGCTGCACCCAAGGATGTCCCTGCAGGTGAGGCTCTGCCTTGCCTGGGGTCTCTGGCTGAGTTTGGGTACCCCCTACCTGCAGGCTGAGCTAGGGACAGGTGCTGTGCCACACTGAAGGTCAAACACCAGCTAAATGCTCCTTGCTAAGCTGCTACCATGGCCAGCAGCAGCTACACTTCCTGGCTTCAAGGAGGCTTCAGGACCCACACAAAGCAGCCAAGGTACAAACACAAACCAGAAGGCACCTCCCTTCACAGGCTCAGAATGGTTTGGGTTGGAAGGGACCCTGAGGATCATCTAGTTCCAACCCCTCTGCCATGGGCAGGACACCTTCCAGCAGAGCAGGTTGCTCAAAGCCTCTTCTCAACCAGGAAAAGAGACCCAACATGAATCAAGCACTACAGAAGCATCAGGAGAGTCTCTTCTAACCAAAGCAGCAGCAAGGCTGCAAAAGGTGGCACTTACAAGGGGTCTCACACACATTGCTGGGCTCTCCAGCACCAGGCCTGACTCCTTCCAACCAGCTTTAGGCACTCAGGAAGTACCCAGCTGAAGTGGACCCCCCCAGGTTAAGTGGACACCCAAGGCAGGTTCCTCACCACCAGTGGAAAGACATGGACACCTCTTCCACCAACAGGGGAGTCAGCAGCTAGGCAGGAGCATCTCCCCACCTCCCACTTCAGACCTGTCCTGCTTTGAGGCTGAATGCCTTTAAGAACCACAGAGAAGTCTTCCAGGAGGAGCAGACAGTCTGGAAGGTGCACAGCAGAAAGTGAAATCTTATGTGATTTCATTCCCATAAATCCTGCATCTCCCCATCACAAGGGAACAGCAGGAGCTGTCCTGCCCCCTCTGCTCCCTCTCTCTGCCACTCTCCCAGCACAGGCTCCTTTACCTCTGCTATGCAGGGGAGTGGGCAGCCTGGCTGGGGCCTGCAGATGGCAAGCTGAATTTTAGCTCCATCACTCAGGCTTGGTATGGGGGGGTTGGGGTAGAGAGGCATGGGACAGGGAGGCATTTGAGACCTGCAACACTGCAACAGGTTGCCCAGGGATGTGGTTGAGGTCCCTTCCCTGGAGATATTCAAGGTGAGGCTGGACAGGGCTCTGGGCAACCTGATCTAGTGGAGGATGTCCCTGCTGAGTGTGGGGAGGTTGGACTGGATGAGCTTTGGAGGTCCCTCCAGCCTGGACCATTCTATGATTCTGTGATTCTGTGTTTCTGTGATTCTGTGACTCTCTGGTTCTATGATTCTGATTCTGTGATTCTACAAATCTGATTCTATGATTCTGTGATTCTCTGATTCTATGATTCTGATTTTGTGATTCTATCATTCTGTGATTCTATCATTCTGTGATTCTATGATTCTCTGATTCTGTGATTCTATGATTTGGAGGGAGGTTGTGGAAAGCTTTGGCCTAAGGAGGTTTTCTGGAGAGCCAGAGTTTGTGTATTTTCTATGCTTTTGTTGTCTGTAGTTATGAGTAGTGCTTCCTTTTAAACTTCTAACTCTTTCCCATCCAGTGTGGATCATTTTCTTTACTCCTTTGGGAAGGAGTGAAGAGCATCTGTCTCCCTCCTCCAAACAAAGATCCATCACTTAAGTGGCATCAATCCAAGCCAAAGTGGCTTGAGAACATCAGGACTACAAAGGGCCACCTAGGGCAGGAGTAGTATCATGCTCCCTCTCTTGGCCTGCAACACTTCAGATGGAAGGAATCAGAGAAACACAGAATCCACCAGGTTGGAAAAGACCTCAGAGATCATCAAGTCCAACCTATTGCCTAATCCCTAACACCTCCTGACAACTAANGGCCATTGGAATGTTCTGCCCAGGGAGGTGGTGGGGTCACCATTCCTGGAAGTATCTAAACCCAGAGTGGATGAGGCCCTCAGTGCCATGGTTTAGCTGATTTGATGGTGTTGGGTTGTAGGTTGGAATTGATGATCTCAAAGGTCTTTTCCAGCCTGGTTAATGCTGTGATTCTGTGTGATTCTCTGCAAAGGTGAGCAGATGAGGCACTTCATGGTCTAGTGGTCATGGAGGTATTGGGTAGAAGGTTGGACTTGATGATCTTGGAGGTCTTTCCAACCTTAATGATTCTATGGTTCTTCTAGGATTCCTTCTGGAAAGCAGCAGGGCAAATCCTGTTTACAACCCACCCCACAGGGAGAAAGACAAAGTGAACCTTCAGCCAAGATCCAGCAAAGACAACTCAGTGGCTTCTGGAAAGAGCAAGGAACAAACATCAGAGGAGAGCAATGGGTCAGGTGCATGAATGGGTGAGCTCCCTGTGATCCTTCTACCATAAGAGAACTTTCATTCCCTGACAGAAAGCTCAGAGGTGCAGCAGCACCAACAACCCAGAAACACTTCAGTGACTCACTTGTGTTCCACCAAATATCAGCTCAGATGCTGAGGGGGAAACAACAAAGGCATCAAAGAGGACAGAGGGTGGCCACTGCTGCAGCACAAGCTGCACTCCATCCACAGCTCCTGTCACTGCTGTACTGGGCACCTCCCTTTCTTCTCCCTCCTCACATCCCAGAAAATCAGCCCTCTTCCAGCAGGGGTTTGACCTACAGGTGAACATTGCTGATAAGCAGAAGATGTTCTCAGCTGATCCTACTGCACTGATGGCAGAGAAGAAAATGGCATCAGGAGATTTCATCTTCTGACACTGAGGACACAGCTGCAGCACTCTGTGTTCCCCAGTTCCAGAGGGACAGGGAACTGCTGGAGAGAGTGCAGCAGAGGCTCCAAAGCTGCTGAGGGGCCTGGAGCAGCTCTGTGAGGAGCAAAGGCTGAGAGCCCTGGGGCTGAGAGCCTGCAGAAGAGCAGCCCCAGAGGGGAGCTGAGCAATGCTCAGCAAGAGCTAAAGGAGCTGTGGGGGGCAAGAGGCTGGGGCCAGACTCTGCTCAGTGGTGCCCAGGGACAGCACTAGGGGCAAGGGGCACAGACTGGAAGCCAGGAGGTTCCATCTGAGCAGGAGGAGAAAGTTGTTTGGTGTGAGGGTGCTGGAGGCCTGGAGCAGGCTGCCCAGAGAGGTTGTGGAGTCTCCTTGTGTGGAGAGCTTCCAACCCCCCCGGGCATTGTGCTGCTGGGCAAGCTGCTGTGGGTGCCCTGGTTTGACTGGGGGTTTGGACTGGATGAGCTCCAGAGCTCCCTTCCAAGCCCACCATGCTGGGGGTCTGTGACACTTCTGACCCTAATCCACACACTGAGCACAGAGAGGAAGCATCCCAAGTACAGCAGGAAACACAGAGCAAGCAGCTGTACAAAGGTGAGAGAGGACAGAGCCCAGGCAAGGCTGACCATGGAGAACAGCACAGGGCTAGTGTCAGATGAGCAAGCTCAGAAGGCTTGAGGACTTCCAACAAGCAGAAGGCAGCACTGAGGACACTCCAAGCTCCCTTAAAACACACTTAGTATCTGCTTCTGTGCTTTGCTAACAGTATTGGTAAAAAATATAAAATAAGGAAAGAAGAAAGAAGCAGGGGACAGAGCTTGGCCATCTGCAGCCCCCTTCTCTCAGCTGCTTCCACTACCTGCCTCTCTCCCTCAGCCCTGCCCATGCCATCCCCTTCAGCTGTCCCCTCTGCAACTCATAGCATCACAAAATTGTCAGGGTTGGAAGGGAGCTCAAGGCTCAGCCAGTCCCAGCCCCCTGCCATGGGCAGGGACACCTCACACCACAGCAAGTTGCTCACAGCCACATCCAGCCTGGCTGCAAAAACCTCCAGGGATGAGGCTTCCACCACCTCCCTGGGCAACCTCTGCCAGTCTCTCACCACCCTCATGGGGAACAACTTCTTCCTCACATCCAATCTCAATCTCCTCACTTCTAGTTTTGCTCCATTCCCCCCAGTCCTATCACTCCCTGACCCCCTCAAAAGTCCCTCCCCAGCTTTCTTGTAGCCCCCCTCAGACCCTGGGTAGAAGGTAACTCACATGTGAGGTGCTTGCTCCACAGCACTGTGTGCACAGAGACACTCACACCGTGTTCTGCTTCATCAGTGACACAAAGAAGCAGGAGCAAAAATTTAGAGGGAAGGTCTCTTCTCCCTCCTCCTGTGTCATTACAGCCTCAGCTTTCACCTGGCAAAGCTTTCAAGAAGAGAAAACAGAACTGAAACAAAATGAGAGGGGTGGAAAAAGCTCCTGGAACAAAATACCATCTCTGCAGTGCCTCTGCTGTGAGCTGCACAAGGAAACAGCATCTTGCCCTGCAAGCAACAGGGCTGCTGAAGCAGCTGGGGGATGGCAGGAGGTGGTGCCAGGCTCCTTTCAATGGTGTCCCATGATAGGCCAAGGGGCACTGGACACAAACTGGAAGCCAGGAATTTCCACCTCAACAGGAGCAGAAACTTCTTTGGTGTGAGGATGCTGGAGGCCTGGAGCAGGCTGCCCAGAGAGGTTGTGAAGTGTCCTTGTCTGGAGAGATTGCAGCCCCCCCTGGGCATTGTCATCCTGGGCAAGCTGCTGTGGGTGCCCTGCTGGAGCAGGGATTGGGCTGGGTGAGCTCCAGAGCTCCCTTCCAACCCTCACCACACTGGGATTGTGTGAAAAAGCCCCAGCAAAATCCTCTCCAAAATATTTTTGCTCATTTCAGTCATTTGTGTTTCATGGGGGGCTGGGGGTTGGTGATTCTTCTTTTTTCTTTTTTTTTTTTAATTTTTATTTGAACTTCTTATTTTGAGGCATTTGAAGATTTACTTAGCAGGAGGTGTCCTTGCCCATGGCAAGGGGGTTGGAACGAGATGATCTTTAAGGTTCCTTTCATTTCAAACCATTCTATGACTCTGTGATGACACAGCTCTGCAGGAGCTCAGCCTTTGGTCAGCTGCACGGATAGGAGCAAGCAAGTCAGGGAAGGTGTTTATGAGCCACAGCTTGGAAGAGCTGGAGAAGAGAAGACTGAGAGGAGGTCTGATCAATGTATAAATAGCTGAGGGCTTGGGGTCAGGAAGGAGGGGACAGGCTCTGCTCAATTGTGCCCTGGGATAGGACAAGAGCCAATGGATGGAAACTGCAGCCCAGGAGGTTCCACTTCAACGCAAGGAGGAACTTCTGCACTGGGAGGGTCCCAGAGCCCTGGAGCAGGCTGCCCAGAGAGGTTGTGGAGTCTCCTTCTCTGGAGCCCTTCCAGCCCTGTCTGATGTGTTCCTGTGTGACCTGTGCTGGATTCTCTGGTCCTGCTCTGACAGGGGGTTGGACTGGATGAGCTCCTGAGGTCCCTTCCAACCCCTAACATCCTAGAATCCTATGTAAGGGACTGAAAACATTGAGGGGAAAGAAGCTTTACTGAATTCTGATGTGTCAAGCTTCCTTAGTGTTTGTTAAACCTGAACACATCTAAGTGCCAGGTTCTGCACTTTGGCCACAACAACCCCAAGCAGCACTACAGGCTGGGACAGAGTGGCTGAGAGCAGCCAGGCAGAAAGGGACCTGGGGGTGCTGGGTGACAGCAGCTGAACAGAGCCAGCAGTGTGCCCAGGTGGCCAAGAAGGCCAATGGCATCCTGGCCTGCATCAGCAACAGTGTGGCCAGCAGGAGCAGGGAACTCATCCTGCCCTGTGCTCAGCACTGGTTAGNTAGGCTTGAGCTTAGCAAGAAGTTCTTCCCAGACAGAGAGATTAGCCTTGGGATGTGCTGCCCAGGGGGGTGGTGGGGTCAGCATCCCTGGAGGTGTTTAAGAAAAGCCTGGATGAGGCACTTAGTGCCATGGTCTGGTTGATGAGTTAGGGTTGGGTGATCAGTTGGACTTGGGGATCTTGGAGGTCTCTTCCCACCTGGCTGATTCTGTGAAACTAGAGGAGCAAGGCAGGAAAGGAGCCCCAGAGGAAGCCAAAAGCCAGGCTGGTGTTCAGCACCTACAGTGTCAGCACATCAGTGTGCAGCTGATAAGAGCAGAGTGGAGCTGTCAGGGCTCTCCAGATCCACTGTGGCACAGTCACACCACCACAAAGCCAGGAGAAGTCACTGCTGGCCTTGGCTACTAATAGCTAGAGTGAGCCATGGGGTCAGCAAGGAACACAGGAGCTGGTACTTGACCCAGCCCTCAGCTTGTCCTGGGTGGCATGAACTGGACTGGGTGTAGCAAGGAGGAGATGATGTCAACAGGGTGGGAAAATCCTCTGGAGACTAGGGTAGAGTGCTGTGGAAATAGGGAGGAGTTGTGAGTTAACAGGCATGGAGGAAATCAAAACAGGGATTTACTTTACATGGAACCCCAGCATGGGAGGGTTGGAAGGGAGCTCTGGAGCTCACCCAGCCCAACCCCTGCTCCAGCAGGGCATCCACAGCAGCTTGCCCAGCAGCACAATGCCCAGGGGGGGTTGGAAGCTCTCCACACAAGGAGACTCCACAACCTCTCTGGGCAGCCTGCTCCAGGCCTCCAGCACCCTCACACCAAACAACTTTCCCCTCCTGCTCAGATGGAACCTCCTGGGTTCCAGTCTGTGCCCCTTGCCCCTTGTGCTGTCCCTGGGCACCACTGAGCAGAGTCTGGCCCCAGCCTCTTGCCCCCCACAGCTCCTTTAGCTCTTGCTGAGCATTGCTCAGCTCCCCTCTGGGGCTGCTCTTCTGCAGGCTCTCAGCCCCAGGGCTCTCAGCCTTTGCTCCTCACAGAGCTGCTCCAGGCCCTCAGCAGCTTTGGAGCCTCCCCGGGACTCTCTCCAGCAGTTCCCTCTTGAACCAGGGAGCTCAGAAGTGGCCCCAGGACTCCAGCTGTGGCCTTTTAATCATTATCATTATTCCATCTTCAAGCCAGGGAGGGAAAAAAAAAAAAAAAAAAAGGCAAGTGTTGGGCAGCAGCAAAGCCCTGCAGTGAAGCAGGCTCTCTGGGAGCAAAGGCAGGCAGGTTTGAGGGCTGGCAGGACACAGAGCTGACCTGCAGTGCTGTGGGCTCTGACAAGAAGGCCATTTTTTAGCTCCAGGAGGCCATCTGCCATGCATGCCCCTGGATAAAAGCTTCCCCAGGCTGTCCAGCAGCACCTCAATGTTGGTCCTGCTGCCATTCCTCTGCAGCTGGCAGGCACTCAGAGGCTGCAGAGGCACAGCCAAAGCAAAGCTCAGGCTGACTTTTTTGCCTCCAATTTGCATTGCTCTGCTTCACCCCCCTGGCCTCCACCACCACCCCCCCCCCAGGGATCTCACAGGGTTTGGGTTGGATTCCATCCCAGCTTAGGCCCAGAGAGATGCATCAAAGCAATTCAGTGCAGCAGCACACTTCCCTCCAAATGCAAGGATCTGCAGTGGCTCTCAGTGCACATTCTTGACATTTCAATGTGATTCTGGAGAACGTTTTTCTGCCACCCATTTTTCTTTGCCTCAGCAGTTAGAGTGCAGGGCAGTGGAGCTCAGCTAAAAGCAGAAGATTGCCCCGAGGCAGACAGCCACAGAATGAAAGCTGCATGGGTGGAGCACCAAACTTCCCAGGGGAAATCAAAACCCCACCACTGGCTCTTCAAAACTCACTTGGGCCTAACTCTGCCCACCCTGAAGCAGGGCAAAGCCCTGAGCCAGCAGCAAAAGTGAAAGGCAGCTCCAGGAGGCAAATAAGGATCAGCTCTGTCCTTCACCCCTTGCACTGCAGAGAGGGCTAAGGGGGCAGCAAACAGCCCAAGGGCTTGAGGCTGTGGGGGTGAATTATCAGAGAACCACAGAATCTTTTGGCTTGGAAATGACCTTTAAGATCGAGACCAAGGCTGGGGCTAAGCCATGGCCCTCAGCACCACAGCTCTGCCTCTTGGATACACCTCCAGGGATGGGCATTCGACCACCTCCCTGGGCAGCCTGTGCCAGGCTCTGAGAACCCTTTCAGTCAAGAAGTTTCTACCAATGTTCAACCTAAACCTCCCCTGGGGCAACTTGAGGCTGTTTCCTGTCACTTGTCACTAGGGAGAAGAGACCAACCCCCACCTGGCTCCAATCTCCTTGTAGAGATTGGAATTGTAGAAATTGGAATTGTAGAGATTGGCATTGTAGAGACTCAGCTTCCTCTTCTCCAGGCTGAACACCCCCAGCTCCCTCAGCTGCTCCTCCCCAGCCCTGTTCTGCAGACCCTTTCCCAGCTGTGTTGCCCTTCTCAGGACCTGCTCCATCCCCTCAGTGTCCTTCTTGGAGTAAGGGACCCAAACTGAAGCCAGCACTCAAGGTGTGGCCTCACAGTGCTGAGTCCAGAGGGACAATCCCTGCCCTGGTCCAGAAATGGTTCTTCTTCTGTAGAATCACAGAATGGGTTGGGTTGGAAGGGACCTTAAAGATCATCCAGTTCCAGCCCTCCTGCCATGGGCAGGGACACCTCCTCCTAGACCACAATGCTCAAGGCCTCATCCAACCTGGCTTCCAACACTTCCAGGCTTGCAACCTCCACAAATTCATCATCCAGCAGGCAGGAATCTCAACCCATTACTGTCTAGCAATGGCTCATCATGGGGCCCATGAATAAAGGAGCTGGCAATAACCCAGCAGCCACAAGACCTGTGCCAGCTTTCTCAGCAGCTCTGGAGAATTGGGCTGGTTCTCAATCACCTCCTTAGGCACCCAGAGGAATCCCCAAACAGCCTCTCCAGCCTCGGGAGCTGAGCCAGTTGACTGCAAAGAGGATGCCCAAAAAAAAGCAGTGTGGTGACAGTCCCAGAGCAGAGCAGGACAGCAGGCAGGCAATAAAACCCAGGCCAAGCAGGTCCACCAGAAACCAGCCCTCACCACAGCTTAAACAGCAGGACACTGCCAAAATGAAATGGTCATTTACTGCCAGGGAGAGCAGAGCAAGACAAAACCCCAGCAGAACAATAAGAGATCAGAGAAGTTTCAGAAAGCAAATGCTGCTCAAGGCCACTGCTGCATCCAGATGAGGAAAGCTTCTCTGCTACTGCTGAGCCCTCACCTCTAGCAGGGGGGATGCAGGATCTGCTGGGCAGTTCTTGCTTGCTGCTACAGAGGCATTCAATTAGCCATTCTCCAAGTCATTTCCAGGTGTCTGCAACAGCAAAGTCCTTGTCACCCCTCTGCCCCTCTCCTCCAGATGTCCTGATTCCCTCAGACAGAGGCAGAATGCCTAAGCGGCAGCAGCAGCAGCAGCAGCAGAGGCAGAGCCACTGCAGCACAGCCCCTGGCCACTGGACCTGAAGGCAGGAATGCTTGAGACAGGACATGTCCTCTCCTCTGGGCACAGACTGAGAGCTGAGGCTGTGCAGGCTGGAGAAGAGAAGGCTCCCAAGAGACCTTCTTGTGGCTTCTTCGATGAGAACAGCACATGTCAGAAAGCAAGATTCACCCCCTCTGCTCCACTCTGCTGAGACCACACCTGGGGCTCTGGGTCCAGCTCTGGAGCCTCTGTTCCAGGAAGGATCTGGAGGTGCTGGAAGGTGTCCAGAGAAGGGCCATGAGGATGAGCAGAGGGCTGGAGCTGCTCTGCTCTGGAGACAGCCTGAGAGAGTTGGGGTTGTGCAGGCTGGAGAGGAGAAGGCTCCCAGGAGACCTTCTGGTGGCCTTCCAGGATCTGAAGGGGGCTCCAAGAAAGCTGGGGAGGGCTTTTGAGGGTGTCAGGGAGTGATAGGACTGGGGGGATGGAGCAAAACTAGAAATGGGGAGATTGAGATTGGATGTGAGGAAGAAGTTGTTCTCCATGAGGGTGGTGAGAGACTGGCACAGGTTGCCCAGGGAGGTGGTGGAAGCCTCATCCCTGGAGGTTTTTGCAGCCAGGCTGGATGTGGCTGTGAGCAACCTGCTGTGGTGTGAGGTGTCCCTGCCCATGGCAGGGGGTTGGGACTGGCTGAGCCTTGAGGTCCCTTCCAACCCTGACAATTCTGTGATTCTATGAAGAAAAGCAGTAAGGCAGCTTGACAAGGGTCATGCAAGAGGCCTGTGAGGAAAATGTCCTGGCTGAGGAGACATCCCAGGGGAGAGAATCAACTCCCATCTGCTCAGTGTGCTGATCACCAAGCCTTGGGGGAGGGAGTGTGAAAGCTTGAAAGATGTCTTTGGTTTACACCTACCTCAGAGAACCCATTTAAAGACTCAAAATCCTTCAGGGGTCTTCAAAATACTCAGTGTGTCCTAAAGGGATGTGCTGGAGAGAATCCAAGAGAGGCCATGAGGATGATTAAGGGGCTTGAACATCTTTCCTATGAAGAAACACTGAGAGCCCTGGGGCTGTTGAGCCTGGAGAAGAGAAGGCTGAGAGAGGATCTGATCAATGTCTATCAATAGCTGAGGGATGGGGGTCACAAGGTGAAGGTGCCAGGCTCTCTTTGGTGGTGCCCAGTAATGGCTATAACATGAGGAGAAACTTCTTTGGTGTGAGGGTGCTGGAGGCCTGGAGCAGGCTGCCCAGAGAGGTTGTGGAGTCTCCTTCTGTGGAAGGATTCCAAGCCTAGCTGGCTGTGTTCCTGGATTGACCTGCCCTGGGTGACCCTGCTTTGGCAGGGGGGTTGGAATTGATCTTCAGAGGTCACCTCACAAGCCCTACCATTCTGTGATGCCAAAAGAAAAGGTGAAAAGTGCTCTCCAGACTTTGAGGAGAGCAAAGGAACACACAGTTAAGAACCACTTTAGACCAGGCAAGACTTGGAGGCAAGCTGCAAACAAAGCTGCAGCCTACCTCTCACTGTCCTTTGTCACTTTGGGCCAAAGCTGAATCTGCAACCCCAGCCAAAGCCCCTGGGCACAGCTGGAGCAGCCTGTTGATGCAGGGGGACTTATCAAGCACCACAGACAACCCTTTCTGACCAGGTCACCTGATTGAAAGATTGACTTTATTCTTCCCTCAGCCCTCCAGCAGGCAAGGAAGCAGCAGCAGCAGTATCAGACAAAGGAACATTTGCCCTTCAGAAGAGGCTCTGAGTAATGGCTCCATGCTGGGCAGGTGTGTGAGGGAGCTGAGCACAGGGGCAATGCCAGAGCAGGGCACAGCCTGGGCACCACTGTCTGAGTGTGGAGAGGTGACACAGCCACAACAGGGACAGGCAGAGGTCAGGTTTGCACAGGCTGGAATGGAAGAGACCCTTAAAGGTCATCTTGTTCAACCCTCTGCACTCAGCAGGGACACCTCCAGCCAGGGCACGCTGCCCAGGGACACATCCAGCCTGAGCTGGAATGGCTCCAGGGATGGAGCCTCAAGCACCTCCCTGGGCAGCCTGTTCCAGTGTCTCCCCAGCCTCACTGTGCACAACTTCCTCCTGAGGTCCAACCTAACTCTGCCCTGCTCCAGTTCCAAACCATTGCCCCTGGCCCTATCCCCACAGCCCCTTCTGAACAGTCCCTCCCCAGCCTGCCTGCAGGTCCCCTGCAGATACTGAAATGCAGCTCTGAGGTCTCCCTGCAGCCTTCTCTTCTCCAGCCTGAACAACCCAAATTCTCCCAGCCTGTCCCCACAGCAGAGGTTCTCCAGCCTCTGATCATCCTCTCTCCCAGCTCCAGCCATTGTCCCTCATCCTGGCACTCCCAGCCCTTGTCCAAAGTCCCTCCCCAGCTCTCCTGGAGCCCTTCAGGTACTGAAATGCAGCTCTGAGGTCTCCCTGGAACCTTCTCATCTCCAGGCTGAACAGCCCCAACTCTCCCAGCCTGTCCCCACAGCAGAGCTGCTCCAGCCTCTGATCATCTTCATGGCCTCCTCTGGACCCTCTCCATCAGCTCCAGGTCTCTCTTGTGTTTGGGGTCCCATATCTGGCCCCAGCCCTGCAGCTGAGGTCTCCCCAGAGCAGAGCAGAGGGGCAGGATCCTCTCTCTCCAGCTCTGGCCACACTGCTTTGGATGCAGCCCAGGCTGCCCTTGGCCTCCTGTGCTGCCAGTGCCCATTGCTGGCCCCTGGCCAGCTTCTCCACCACCAGCACCCCAGGTTGGTCTTGCATCCTCAGTTTCTTAAACCTGTGTTTAACCCAGTGGGCTGCAGCACTCCCAAGTACTCTGCAGGTGCTGAAGAGTGCTGGAACTGCTGGGCAGAGGCAGAGAGGATGGAACACTCAGCCACAGCCAGCCCTCCACAGATCCCTCCCAGCTCCACCACACTGTGTTTCACCAAGTGTGGAGGCCTCAGGGCTTCTCTGCAGCAAGCTGGAGACCTTCCCTCAGCTTTTTGAGTCCTGGGGCTACTACTACACCCCGCAGCTGCCCAACGCTCTGCTGCTCCAGCGTATTGTGATTAAAATGCTGCAACTGGCTCTGGGGTGGGGAAAAAAACCCAACCAAACCAAGAGAAAAAACAACCAGAAAATGCACCTGCAAGCAAAACAGCTTCAAAATCCACAGCCATAAAGCATGTTTGAGGAACACAGAGGCTTTACCCAGTGAAACACAACAGTTCTTGGTCCTGGCTACAAAGGATGCTGTAATTCCTTCCCTTCCTGCAGAGCTGTCTGTGTGTCTAGCAGGGTATTACCTCCATCTTTTTTTGATTTCTTTCTTTTCAAGCAGCACTCCTGTAGCAAAAGAGGATTTCACTCCCACAAAGCAACCTCTATTGTTTGTGCAAAATTTCATTTGAGAGTGCAGAGCTGAAGAGCAGGACCCCCTACGGTTCCCAGAGCCGCAGCACGAGGAAGGATGGCACCGGAATGGTTCCTGAAGGTGAGGGAAAGGAGCAGGCTGGTTGGCTTCATCACCCTGAGGACACACCAAGTGGCACACTTAATCTGATGAGGGACACCAGAGCAGCAGCTCTCCACCTCTGATGGAACATTTGGCAGGTTTTAATTTGGAGCACAGCAGCTCAATAACCAAGGCAGCGGAAGGTTCCCCGCGGACGGGGGCAGTGAGAGGGGCACCAGCAGCCCCCACAGCTCCCTGCCATCATGCCAGCCCCTGCCCCCTCCCCACAGCCACACAGCTTCACAGCTAGGCCCTCAAAGGGCATTTGTCCAGCCCCCCTGCAGGCAGCAGGGACACCTCCAGCTAGAGCAGGCTGCAAAGGGACACAGCAGGTCTGGCCTTGAATGCCTCCAATGTCTCTCTCACCACGTCCCTGGGCAACCTGTTCCAGGGTGTGAAGAACTTGCTCTTCACGTCCAACCTAAACCTACCCTCTCCCAGCTCAAAGCCATTGTCCCTCACCCTTGCACTCCCAGCCCTTCTTCACAGTCCCTCCCCAGCTCTCCTGGAGCCCCTTCAGGTACTGCAAGGCTGCTCTAAGCTCTCCCTGGAGCTTTCTCTTCTCCAGGCTGAGCAATGCCAAATCCCTCAATCTGTCCCCATAGCAGAGGTTCTCCAGCCTCTGATCATCTTCATGGCCTCCTCTGGACCTTCTCCAGCAGCTCCAGGTCCTTGTATTGGGGGCACCATATCTGACCCCAGCCCTGCAGGTGAGGTCTCCCCAGAGCAGAGCAGAGGGGCAGGATCCTCTCTCTCCAGCTCTGGCCACACTGCTTTGGATGCAGCCCAGGCTGTCCTTGGCCTTCTGGGCTCCAAGTGCCCACTGCTGGCTCCTGTCCAGCAACCCCCAAGTCACCACATCCCTGGGCAACCTGTTCCAGTGTTTTGCCACTCTCACTGTAAAGAATTTCCTCCTGATGTCCAACCTAAATCTACTCTGCTCCAGGTCTCAAGGACTTCTCCAGAAAGAGCTCTCACCAAGGTGCAGCACATAGCAGGGGCAGCTTTGGAGCTGGTTTAGGACCTCCAGCTTCCAAACAGCACTTTCATCTGGGCACAACAGGCTGGCATGGCCAAGGAAGTGGTTGTAAGCAGGAGAATCACCACAGAATGGTGGAGGTTGGAAGAGAACTCTGAAGATCACCTAGTCCAACCCCCCTGCTAAAAGCAGGGTGACCCAGAGCACTGCATTTCCTTCCCTACCTGGTCAGTTCTGGAACAAGACTACAGACACAGAGTTTATGGAACACTGAAATCATAGAATGCTTTTGGTTGGGAAACCCTTCAAGCTCATCCAGTCCAACCACTCTCTAAGTCCACCAAGGCTGAGGCTAAGCCCGGGTGCTCAGCACCACATCTCTGCCTCTTGGAAACACCTCCAGGGATGGGCATTCAAGAACTCCCTGGGCAGCCTGGGCCAGGCTTGGAGAACCCTTTCAGTCAAGAAGTTTCTTCTCCTGTCCAACCTAAACCTCCCCTGGGGTAACTTGAGGCTGTTTCCTGTTGTCTTGTCACCTGTTCCTTGGGAGAAGAGACCAATCCCCACCTGGCTCCAACCTCCTTTCAGGGAGCTGTAGAGAGCAATGAGGTCTCCCCTCAGCCCTCTTTTCTCCAGACTGAACACCCCTCAGCTGCTCCTCACCAGCCCTGCCCTCCAGACCCTTCCCCAGCTCCATTGTTTCTCTCTGGACCTGCTCCAGTCCCTCCCTGTGTGGGGCCAGAAACTGAACCCAGTGTTTGAGGTCAACAGTCCCTGGGCTCCCCTCAGCTCCCCAGTCCATCCTTCACTCTGGAAGGAAAGACCCAGCAGAAATGAAAAGCATCATCCCAGGGAAGGGGATTATTTTGTCAGCTGAAGACACTTGCATGGAAGAGCAGCTCCTGAGATCTTCCTGATTAAAATGCTGCCTCAGGATACTTTCCTCCCTCCCCCACCATGAAACAGTCAATTAGGCTCTGACAGGTTGATGCAATAAAGGCTTTTTGTCCCTCACAAAATAAGTCAAGGCAAGCCTTGCAAACATCCTACTTCTGCTGTGAAGTGACCTAACAGAGAGCAAACACAGCAGATAAAACCAGTCCTAGGCTAGTTCAGTACTGACCTCCCAGGAAGCTGAGAAGTGAGGGAACCAACAGAGGTTTTCCCAATCCCATCCCAGTGCTTTAAGGGGGTTTCAGGATGATCAGCCATGAAGGGCTGTCTTACCCTGCTGTCATCCTGCATTTTATCCACACAGATCTATAATCATGGAGTCACTGAGGTTGGAAAAGACCTACAAGATCCTAAAGTTCAACCATTACCCCAGCACTGCCAGGTCACTGCTGGACCATGCTCCTCAGCACCACATCTACAAAGGACTTTCAAGCCCTCCAGGGATGGGGATTCGACCACCTCCCTGGGCAGCCTGGGCCAGGCTTTGAGAAGCCTTTCAGTCAAGAAGTTTCTTCTCATGTCCAACCAAAAGCTCCCCTGGGGCAACTTGAGACCGTTTCTCCTTGTCCTGTCACTTGGGAGCAGAGGCCAACCCCCACCTGGCTCCATCCTCCTCTGAGGGAGCTGTAGAGAGCAATGAGGTCTGTCCCCAGCCTATTGGCCAGTGAAGGCAATGGAGAGCCCTATGGTGGGTAAAGGCCTTCACTTGAGTTAGAATCAGGGAATCAGAGAACAGTTTGGGTTGGAACAGCCCTCTGAGATCATCCAGTCCAACATCAACCCAACCCCACCATGGCCACCAAACCATGGCCCCAAGTGCCACAGCCACAGGTTGCAGGAATACCTCCATGGATGGGGACTCCACCACCTCCCTGGACAGCCTCTGCCCATCCCTGACCACTCTTGCAGCAAAGAAATTTTTCCTCCTCTCCAACCTAACCCTCCCCGGCACAATTTCAGGCCAGTTCCTCTCCTTCTATCACCTGAAACTAGGGAGCAGAGCCCAACCCCCATCTCAATGCAGCCTCCTCTCAGGGAGCTGTGGAGAGCAATGAGGTCTGCCCTCATCCTCCTCTTCTCCAGGCTTAACACCCCCAGCTCCCTCAGCTGCTCCTCCCCAGCTCTGTGCCAGTCTTTGAGAACCTGAAGAAGTGTCTCCTCATGTCCAACCTAAACCTCCCCTGATGCAATTTCAGGCCATTTCCTCTCATCCTGTCACTTGTACCTTGGGAGAAGAGACCAACCCCCACCTGACTCCAGCCTCCTTTCAGGGAGTTGCAGAGTGATGAGATCTCCCTTCAGCCTCTTCTTCTCCAGGTTGAACAGCCTCAAAAGGTCCCTTCCAACCCCCACCAGCGTGGGATTCAATGACTTGCAGGGAACATGCTGCCAGCTGAAGGAGGTTTGTTGTGAACTGTGAGGAACACTGGTGTTGGAGAGTTCCTGCCTGGAGAGCAGGCTCTGGGTTGGAGATGTCCCTGCTGACCCCTGCTTGGATTTGATCACCTTTAAAGGTCCCTCCCAACCCAACCTGTTGATGACTCTGAGTTCCTCCTGCAGTCACTTCAGCAGAACCATCTGCTCCTCAGGTCAGCAACTTTGCTGACCACACCAAGCTGTGTGGTGCAGCTGACATGCTGGAGGGAAGGGATCCACCCGGAGGGACCTGGACAGGCTGCAGAGCAGGGCCCATGACAACCTCATGAGGTTCAACAAGACCAAGGGCAGGGTCCTGCAGCTGGGTTGGGGCAATCCCAGGCACAGACACAGGCTGGGCAGGGACTGGCTGCAGAGCAACCCTGAAGGAAAGGCCTTGG
>VXBD01011324.1:709-71249 GCA_013399975.1 Indicator maculatus
TGCAGGCAGGCAGGATCCTGGGATGGATAGAGGCAGGCAGGCAGGACCCAGGGATGGATGAAGGCAGGCAGGATCCAGGGATGGATGAAGGCAGGCAGGACCCAGGGATGGAGGTAGGACCAGGGGTAGAGGCAGGACCAGGGATGGATGCAGGCACCATTTCCATGGCAACACAGCAAAGAAGCAATATGGAAGCAGCCCTGAAAGGAAAAAGGGGTCAGGAGAAACTTTGCTGCTAGGAAGGGCACAGGGATGCCCTGGGGAGGAGCACTGGGAGCACTGGGGAGGAGCTGGGATTCCCAACCCAGGGTGCAGTACCCAGGAAACACCTCCCCCCAGCAGCTCATGGTACAATGAGAACCCTGATTACTTGTTGGGGTCCCTTGACCTTGCCCAGTGTTGGGGAGCTGTGGTTAATTGGGATGCAGACTGCTGAGGCTGTGCCCTTGATTTACTCTCTCAAGCCTCATGCTTTCTAAATCTTGCTTTATTAGTATCACCACACAGCAGAGCACAATTAGCAGTATATTAGCAATAAAAAAGCAGCCAGAGCCAGAAGTACTGCAGGTTATTGTTTTAAATCCTGCAGCTGCCAGAGATGGCCATGGACACGTCCTCCCCCATGACCCCCAGCCCTGGTTAGGGCCTCACCCCATCCCCATGAACCCCCAGCACCCCTACAGCATGAGTCAACAGCTAGGCTCTGCTCACCCCCATCTCAGGAGCTTTCACCTGGTGCTGCAGCAAAGCCAGCACTAATCCTGCCCATGTTTAACCATTTATATTGATTACCCTGTCAGCTCATTTGAATAATTAAAACCAGATGGAGCCCTTTTATATGTTTAAGGGAACAGCATCGAGATCATCCCCAGAGCTGTGCAGTTTTGGCAGAGGGGAGCGAAGGGGCAGGGGGGGAGCCAGGCAGCTCCTGCTCTCAAACCTTCCTTTCGGTGGCATTTGGCCACCCTGTGAGGTACCTCCCACTGTCACCCCTGAGGACAGGGTGGTGGCATCAGCTCCATGCTAGGGCCCATCAGGGGCAGCCAGCAGCATCTTATTTATACAAGAATAATTGCTGCCATGCACTGCTGCTGCTCCTTACACAAACAGCACGCAAACCGCCAGCCAGCCGCAAACCTGAGCAACAGCAGCACATCAATTACCCTGCTGCCAGCAGCCACATGTGCCAGTGCCAAGGGTGACCATGGGGCCTGGAGCCTGCCACCCAGCCCCACCTTGCCAGCAGGACCCACCCAGCTCCTCTTTTGCAGCCTCACCTGCCTGCAAGCCTCTTCAACCAGGTCTCTTGGAAGGGCCTTCCAGTTCCTTCGAGCAGATGGGTGATAGCAGCTCAGCTCTGGTTACTTGTTATTCCCCTGCCTTTCAGGGCAAGTAAAATATTCCTGGCATGGTCCTGGTTCTGCGCTCCCGCCATCAGGCAGGGATGAATTATCTTTACAGAAAGAAGCAGAGATTAATATGTCAAATGAAAATGAACTACCCGCAGATGAAGATGAAAAGGCAATGGCCAGCGATGGGGAGAAAAGGGGAAGAAAAAAGAAAACGAAGCTTCTCAGGAGGACAGCAACATTGCAAAATGAGCAATTGATCAGTGCTGCTGAAGTTGGATGGATTTTGAACACCCTGTGCAAGGCAGGGAACCTCCCTCTCTCTCTCTCCTGCCTGCTGATGGGATGGATGAAGACTAGAGGGCCATGCTCGTGAAGTTCAACAAGAGCAAGTGCCGGGTTCTTTACTGTGAGGGTGGTGGAACACTGGAACAGGTTGCCCAGGGAGGTGGCTGAGGCCCCATCCCTGGAGATGTTCAAGGTGAGGCTGGAGAGGGCTCTGGGCAGCCTGATCTAGTTGAGGATGCCCCTGCTGACTGCAGAGGGGGGTGGACTGGATGACTTTTGGAGGTCCTTTCCAGCCCAAACCATTCTATAATTCTATGCTGGAAGCCTCAGCTCATCCTGATGTGTGTCCAGCCTGAGCTGCTCCACAGTCCCTCAAGAAGTGTCCTGGCTGCAGACCCATGTGGTCAACCCTAAGGCACAGAGTCAGAAGGGGATGATCAAAGCTGGAATCCCACAGGATAAGAGCAGGGCACCAGTGGCTGAGGTTTGTCCTCAAGACCTAGTCCCACCATCACCCCAACACCTCCCAGGTACAGAGGATCTCTCTGGATCAGGCCTGGTGGAAACTTGGGATGCTCAGAGCAGCTCACCACTGGTCTCACCCTTGACACCAATCTCTGCTCAAAAATCACACTCCAGGCTGCTTTGAAGTTTCTGAATCAGCTGCAGAAGATCTGCCTGTGAGCCTCCATCCCCCAGGCAGACCCCTTCTCCTGCCTTTCTCCAGCACCACCAGTACCCTACTCTTTGCAGCCCATCTCACCACAGAATCCAGCCCTTCTCTGCTTGCCCACCTGCAGACCCAGATGCCACCAGATGAACTCAAAACCATTTTTCCCTGAGGATAAATGGGGGCATTCCAGCAGCACATCACAGAAACCTCACAATTTGCAGATGTTTCCTGTCCAGGAGGAGCAGCCAAGCCTAGTTTGGTTTATTTAGACATACTTCCAGTACCTGGAAATAGTTATTTACACAATCCCCCTGTGGTGACGCACTTAGGTGCTTGGATTTTTGATGGATCAAGCCCACGAGCAGCAGGCTGGCAGGTTTCTGTTTCCTCTCCTCCCACCAGACTCCTGTGCTCAGGCAGGAGTCCCAGCCCTGCTTGGGGTCCCTCAGGATGTGGCTGCAGAGCCCTGGTGCTGGACAGGGTCCTGCAATTTGCCTTGCCCTCCCCTCCTGCTCCTTGGTGGGGAAATGAGGCCAAAAAATCTCCTATGAGCTGCCTGCTGCTGCTAAGAATTAATTAGATTTCCCTGCCTTTGTAACTGCTGGGGGATTTACCCACTGCCTCCACCACGGGCTGCAGCTGATTTGGGGTGGGGACACACACCTATATACTCCATGAGACATGTGTCTTACTACTGCAGGCAGGACATCAGCCCTGAGCACCCAACAAATGGTGATGGAAGCTCACAGGCAGGGCTGGGAGGGGAAGGGCACCAGCCTGGGAATTAGTCCTGTGCTGGCACAAGGCATTTGGGACCCAACACCCCTCAACCTGAGCCCCACTGCAAGGGGAGCTGCCATCAGTGACCCCTGATGGTTTGCAGGTGCTTTGGCAGATGTCAGGTGGAAGAGCAGCCAGCTCATCTTTTGGCTCAAAAGCCATTTGCAGAGTTGCTTCTCCATCCCCCCACATCCAGGGTGCCACAACATCCTCCAGCAGTGCCAGAGCAGCCAGAGGCCGGCCTGATGCCCCCACCCTATAAATCACCCCATGTCCAGGTTTTCACCACCTCAGCAGGGTTTATGGCCAGGCAGGATATTATGCAGCAGAACAAGGGGCAGCTCCCTCTCAAAAATCAATAAGTAAATTGGGTTCCCTCCTGCTCCCAGGACTTTGCAGCAGAGCAGAGAAGGCTCCCAGGGCTGCAGGGCTTGGCTTACCCACCCATGCTGACAGTGTTTCTCCCGTGGATCAAGACAGGAATATTTCTACCAGCTCAGTGCATCTTCTTGGTGCAAAGGCAGCTGCCAGGGTTTGCCAGAATGGGAGAGAGGAGCACCCCAGGGTGCTGCCAGGGAAGAGAAACAGAGGCTGGTGTCAGCTGGAGGGACATGGGACACTTGATGTCACTCAAGCCCTCCCTGCTCCATTCCCACAGCACACAAGAGCTTCAGCCCTGGCAAGCAGCATCCTCCTGCTTGGCACAGACCAACCCACGGCCTCTGCCTCGTCCTTGCCTGCCCAGAGGTGGCAGGGCAGGGCTGCAAACGCCTTTGGTGGAGGGACCTGCCATGAATCATGCTGAATTTACAGGCCAGCTGCAGGGAAGGGAATTATATAGCTCTCAGGAGACAGGCAGGCGGGGAGCGAGCATCCATCACACACAAACTCTGGATTATTTACCACCGGTGGATCCTGCTGCCACAACCCCCCCAGAGCAGGCAGCCTGCAAAGACACCCAGCCCCAGGGACCCTTGCAGCAAAGGAGCAGCCTCTGGCTTGCTTCTCAGAACAAACCAGGTGTTTATTCCCCCACCTCCCAGCTCCTTCTGCCCATGGGATGAGCCCAGCACCCAGCAGAGGATGAGGCTCAGCTCTTGTCTCCTTCCTCCTGTTTCTGGAGATGCAGGAGCCTGGCAGCAGTGCCCAGCTACTCTTTTATGAGCAGCACTTAATTATTCACCCTTTTAAAGTGTTTTGCATCATAAACCCAAGATGGAGTGGAGGAAGGTGATTATTCTGCCATTTGCTCTCCCTTGCTGGAGGGCAGTGGTGTGTTTGCCCAGCACAGCAGTGAGAGTCTGGGGCTCTGACCACACCTTCACCTGCAGGAACACTGAGCCCTGGCTGAGCAGCAGCCCTTCCACCTCCCAGCCCCGAGGAAGATGAAAGGCAAAGCTTGCTCACCCAGCAGGAGGCAGATTGACACATCCCAAACTGGCACTGACTTAAGATCCTCCCAGGAAGATTTAGGGAGGTGAGACGTGGCCCTCAGCCATGTATCACAGCCATGGGGATCCATCACCAAACCACTGCGGCCTCAGCTCTGACCATCTTCAATCAAGGTGACAGAAGAGGCAGGAGCTGCTCTCCAGAGCTCAGTCCAGGTGCCCCCAGGGGTCCCAGTGATATACTGGAGCCATCTTCCCCAGACACAGGCTGTATTTTGCTCTCCTGAAGACTTGGCCACAGCAGGCTACCACCCTTTGGGGACATCCTCTGCCTGCCTGGCTCTGGCAGCTGTTTTAGGAGCAGAACAAGCTGCTCCTCTGTGATGCACCAAGAGCTAGACAGAACCTTAACCACATAAACAAGTCACCTAACCCTGCCATGTCACCTTCCTTAGCCTCCAGCTTCCATGGAAGTGTTTCACCAGCTGAGGAGGGATTTGAGCTGTAAAACAAAAGCAGGACTTACAAATCCTGCTTGTTGGGTTTCCCCAGGAGGTAGCTGGTGGCTGGCCTGCAGCTTGTCCTTGCACTTGGCAGGTACCTGGAGCTGGTGATGCACCACATTAGCTCACTAATTTGAATCTGCCTTCTAATGGTCCTTGAGCCCACCAGGGGAGAGTGGAGGTTCAGTCCCAAACCTTTGTGCCTGCAGGTGGTTCAGCAAGGAGCTGCTGCTGCCCTGCTGCCCCAGCACCTCCCCAGCCCTCGCAGGGCGGGGGCAGAGCTGTGATCCGCCCGAAGGCGGAGCTTTGCAGGAAGGGTTTTTGGATCCGCTCCCGACCTTCCCATCGGTTCCTTCTTTCACTGCTCTCCTTAAATTGGCAGTAAAAATTCAGGGAGACTGAAAGTCTGTGATTTGTACTTTGCACGTGGGAAGCAGAACAATCTTTTGTTCATTTGCTGTGACAACTGCAGCTCAGATTTAATTATTTACGATAGTGTTCCGAGGCGCATTAAGGGAACGCGCTCCCAGCTCCTGGAGAAACCAGGACGCCTGGGTGCTGAGTGGCATCTAGCTACAGGCTCTGCTACTGCACCCTCTGCTCTGGCAGCACAGCAGGGACAGGCAGCCACACAGCTGATCCCCTTGGAAGAGACCTTGAAGATCACCAAAGTCCAACTGCTCGCCTGGAGCTTGGCTGCTGCTAACCCTCAGCACCCTCTTGTAAATACCACCGGGGATGGGGACTCTGCCACTGCCATGGGCAGCCCTTCCCTGTGGAGCAGGACCTGGGAGTGCTGGTGGACAACAAGTTCTCTATGGGTCAGCAATGTGCCCTGGTGGCCAAGAAGGCCAATGGGATCCTGGGGTGCAGTCAGAGCAGTGTGGCCAGCAGAGCCAGGGAGGTTCTCCTCCCCCTCTGCTCTGCCCTGGTGAGACCTCAACTGGAATATTGCATCCAGTTCTGGGCTCCCCAGTTCAAGAGGGACAGGGATCTGCTGGAGAGAGGCCAAGAGAGAGCTATCAGGATGCTGAAGGGACTGGAGCAGTGCCTGGGGAGGAGAGGTTTAGAGCCCTGGGGCTGGTTAGGAGAAAACTGAGAGAGGGTTTAATAAATGTCTATCAATATCTGAGGGCTGGGGGTCAAGAGGGAAGGGACAGGCTCTGCTCACTTGCACCCTGGGATAGGACAAGGGGTAATGGATGTAGCCTACAACATAGGAGGTTCCACCTCAACATGAGGAGGAATTTCTTCACTCTGAGAGTCACAGAGCATTGGAACAGGCTCCCCAAGGGGGCTGTGGAATCTCCTTCTCTGGAGACTTTCAAGCCCCATCTGGATGTGTTCCTGTGTGACCTGTGCTGGATTCTATGGTCCTGCACTGGCAGGGGGGTTGGACCTGATGGTCTTCAGAGGTCCCTTCCAACCTCTAACATCCTGTGAGTCTGTTCCTGAGCTTGAGAACCCTTTCTGTGAAGATTTTTTTTCCTAATATCCAACCTGAACCTCTCTCCAGTCCTGGGCAGCAGTACAACCCCCACAGAGCTTCCCCTGGCAAACCAGCAGACATGCCATCCCCATCACCCAGAAGAGAATGGAGACCAAGCTGGGGTCCCTGCAGTTCTGGGGAGCATATCCAAGACAGAGAAATTAAGGCCATCAACGGAGAGGCCATCAGCAGAGTCCCTGGGCAGCTGCAGCAGCCTCTGCATGAGCCTATGCTCCTTTTCAGCAGCCCCAGTTTGATGCTGCTCAATCCAGACAAGCCTTATTGCCTTCCCTTCTCCCTTACTGCTGTGTGGATTGCATCAGTCAGTAGGAAAGAGGGGAGGAAAGCTGATCACTGCAGGCCTTAATGCCTCTTGCATTGCTAAGAATTAAGAAGCAACCTCAGAGCTGGAGCAGGACCATTGTGGAGGGACATGGATCTGCTGGAGTGGTACCTGACTGTAGGGACTGGGGTGGGTAGCCTTTATTTCATATCTGTATAGATATAACCTGGAATTGTTTCTGTTGGGAAAGATCTCTAAGATCATGGAGTTCAACCATCAACCTAGCATCACCATGGCCATCAAACCATGTCCCCAAGGGCCACATCCAGAGGTTTCTTGAACACCTGCAGGGATGGCAACTCCATCACCTCCCTGGGCAGCCTGTTCCAATCCCTGACCACTCTTGCAGCAAAGAATTTTTTCCTAATCTCCAACCTAACCCTCCCCTGGCACAATTTCAGGCCATTTCCTGTCATTCCATCACCTGCTACTAGGTAGAAGAGACCGAGCCCCACCTCACTCCAACCTCCTTTCAGGGAGCTGTGAATCTCTGCAGCCTATACACTCTTGAGAAAGCAAATTTGTCTCTGTGGTAGGTTTTTCCTCCCCATCAAGGCAGCTCCTCCCCTGAAATACAGCCCCTGAGCCCCATCACCTCCTGGAGCTGCTGGCAGCCCTTAGCTCCCTGTTTTGCTCCCAGGCTGTTTGCACTCACCAATACCTTCTGCCCCATCTTGTACATCTTCCAGCTCTTACTGTGCCAGTAGCTGCTGCTGCTTTTTGCTATGTCCTTCTCCATTAGTCCCAGGAATTAGGAGAGACAGTTGGTGTTTCATCAGTAAATGTATCAGATCCAATCAACTGATCATTATTCTCTGCTGATTAGCAGCTTGGTTTCCAACAGTTTAGTGCAGTTAGGAGCTGCCACCACCCCACCCTCCCTCCCCCCCATCCTCAAGGAGCAGCACAGATTCTCCTAAAATCTGTTAGAATCAAAGCTTTGAGCTCTGGAGATGTCCTTTGCATGCACAGGAAGGTTTTTTTTTTCCCCCCTGCTCTCCCTCTCTTGTGGAGAGCTTGCTTTGAAATCCTAGCTCCCAGCTCCTCAATACTGCCTGTACCTGACCTGTTTTAATTTTAGTCTTGCCTGAATCTGCCACCAGCTCATTTAGCTGGAGCATTGAGAGCTCTCCATAGAGTTGGCCACAGGTCAGCTCACATACTTTTATTACAATTGCAGAGTCCACCTGTGTTCTGCAGCTCTGACCTGGCTCCTGGCTGCCAGCAGCCTTCTCATTCAGGACTAGAAACCTCTGGGTCCTCCTTCATGCCCCCCTTCTGGGATGGGAGACAGGTACCTGGGCACAGCTTCTCTTGTCTCACAGCCCCACAGCACAGGATGTTGATGGCAGGATTTGCACCACATCCACACCCTTGATGGCTGCAGAGAAAAGGAGCAGCAGCTCTTTGCTTTCAGTGTTACTGACATGGCAAGTGATGCCCCGGCAAGAGCTGACCCAGTTGCCCAGTTGAAACCAGGATGGGCCAAGCAAGCCATGAGAGCATGAAAATTCCAATGAATATTCATTTGTAAACTTGCTCAGCTATTCCCAAGGTAAATTTGGCTCTGTATTAATTTCACCCTGCACACTAAGCACATTGTTATTGCAGAGATAAAGCCACACGGCTGGGTGGAAATTGGTTTCAGGTTCTGTCTCACCAGAGCAGGAGGATTTACATACTGCAGCTGGCAGGGCTCTAAAGCAGCATTCTGCTGCCCTGCACCTCTTCCACCATGGTGGAGCAGGTCCAGAGGAGGGTCACAAGAATGATCAGGAGGTTGGAGCACCTCTGCTACCAGGACAGGCTGAGGGAGCTGGGGGTGTTCACCCTGGAGAAGAAGAGGCTCCAGGGAGACCTAATAGGAAGCTGCCAGTACCTGAAGGGGGCTACAAGAAGGATGGAGAAAGACTGTTTGTAAAGTCCTGCAGTGACAGGATGAGGGGTAATGGCTTTAAGCTGGAGAAGAAGAGATTTAGATGTTAGAATCACAGAATGTTAGGGGCTGGAAGGGACCTCGGAAGATCACCCAGTCCGACCCCACTGGCCAGAGCAGGATCACCTAGAGCAGATCACACAAGAAATCATCCAGGCAGGTCTTGATTGTCTCCAGAGAGGGAGACTCCACAACCGCCCTGGGCAGCCTGTTGCAGGGTTCTGTCACCCTCACAGGGCAACAATTCTTCCTCCTGTTTCCATGGAACTTCCTATGCCTCAGCTTCCACCACTGCCCCTTGTGCTGGCATTGGGCATCGCCCAGCAGAGCCTGGCTCCAGCTTCTCAGCACTCACCCTTTATGTATTTACAAACATTAAGGAGGTCATCCCTTAGTCTCCTCTTCTCCAAGCTGTAGGAACAAGTTCTTTACTATGAGGGTGGTGGAACACTGGAACAGACTGCCCAGGGAAGTGGTTGGGGCCCTATCCCCAGAGATATTCAAGGTAAGACTCAACAAGACCCTGGGCAGCCTGGTCTAGTTGAGGATGTCCCTGCTGACTGCAGGGAGGTCAGGCTGGATGACCTTTGGAGGTCCCTTCCAGCCCAGCTTGTCCTATGTGACCACAGATGGTGGAAGGACCATACTGCCCATCAGCACAGCTGCAACCTGGTCCCACCAAGCTACAGAGGAGCAGGAGGCTGCCCTTTCAGTTTGCATTTTTCCAGAGGTGTGGAAAAAGCCCCTTGTGAAAATGGCCACTTAAACACCCTCCCTGGAAATTCAGCTCAGTTTTGTTGACCTCCAAGGCAACCCTCAGAAAGGCTTTTGCTGAATCTCCCAAGTCATGAAGGACATGGGCAATATAATTAGCCAGTGGAGACTGGAGTGGTGAATCCCAGGGGGAGGCAGCTCTTCACCAACAGTGGGAGCTCCTCCAAACACAGCTCCTCCTTCACCAATGCTTTGGCTTTCCAACACCCAAGGTCACCTCTCCTTACAGCACACCGAAACTTCATAGAGGCGTAGAATACTTTTGGTTGGAAGAGACCTTTAAGACCAAGTCCAACCTTCAACCTAAGATCATGTTCCCACGTGCCATGGCCACAGGTTTCCTGAGCATCTCCAAGGATGGTGACTCCACCACCTCCCTGGGCAGCCTGTTCCAATCCCTGACCACTCTTTCAGCAAAGAATTTTTTCCTAATCTCCAACCTAAACCTCCCCTGACAATTTCAGGCCATTTCCTCTTCTTTCACCATCTGATAGCAGGGAATTTGCCCCAGCTCACTTTTCCCCCTTTCATCCATTCCTATTCCTCACCCCCTGCACTTCTCTCCAGGCTGCAATTGGGATGGTGGCCCTGTTTGTGGAGGTGTTTGTCATCAAGCACATCTTCCTGTCCACTCCATAACGTAAGGCTCATGCACACACACACATTCATCACTCCTATGTGCTGCTCTGGCACTAATGTCCTCGTCAGTGTGGCTGGATTGCTTGGGAGATAATGAGTTTGCATCTTTAACAGCTCCTTCAATATTTGTAGCCAGCTTGGTCTTTGCCTGGCTTGAATCTCTCTTACCAGGAGGTCTCTAATTGTGGTGTGATGTGTCTGTGCAGCCAGCTGATCACCAATCACCCTGTCAGCCTGGCCCTCAGAGCAGCACCTGAGGACCAATTCACTTGGGTGACATCTCACACAGCCCTGCACAGTCCCAGGAAGAGAGATGTGCAAGGGAGAGAGGGGGATGGCAAGGACCAGGATGCAGCCCCACAGCTAACCCAGCTCTCTGCAGCTGCATCCCATTCCAGGGGCTCCAGGAGCAAAACACAAAGAAAGCAGCAGAGAACTGGAGGTGGGCAGCTTGGGTTGGGGTCAGCAATATGCCAGGTGGAAACAAGCAGCTTCAGAAAGGCTTCTGCCTTGTATTAGGAAGTGTTGAGTCTTCTAAATCAGCCCTGGAAATCAATACCTTCCACACTCAGGGTCAGCTTCTGCCTGGTTGCTGGGCCCTTCTTAATCCTCTTAAATCACAGCTCTCCACTTGCTATCTGTAAATCTAGGGAGCTGCACCCAGCTCCACGAGTGAGCAGATAGGTACCACTTTAAAGACATCTTGTCTTTGGGGTGGTGGTTGGGTGCTTCCATCCCATGCTAGAGGGAAGGAGGCCATTCCAGCCCTTCCCACACCCCATTTACACCAGTAAAACCTGGCACTGAAAAACCAATCCCAAACCAGGAGGTGTGTGGGGAGGGGGTAAGGGATGAGCTTCTCCCCAGCCCTTCCCTCTCCACCCTAGGCAAAGGATGCCACAGCTCTTTTCCTGTCCCACTCTGCTGTGTTCAGTGGCTTCTTCTGCTCCAAGCTCAGAGGGTATTTCAGCACTTCTAATCTCTTTGGGAACATTGCTGAGAAACACAATTTCAAGCCTCCCAAGATGTGACAAGACTTGTAATTTGAGGCAGAGGGGAGAGCCAACCCCCCAAGGGACAGAAAATAAACAGCCTCAGCATGTTTCTGCTCCCAGCCCTCCTCCCTGCTCTTGGGGGTGCTCATGTTTCTGTCTTGAGCACCTAAACCTCAGGCTGGCATCCCCATATCCTTGCAACCAGCACCCTGGACCCAGTGGGAGAGCTAAGCAGAGGTTGGGAAAGCACCAGGCTGTGGAGGAATTTGGTGCACAAGAAATGCTGGCAGTGAGAAGAGCAGCAGGCAAAGCTTGTGGGAGATATGCTGGGCCACAGCAGCCAGCCCCAAGCCTGCAGCACAGAGAAGCTGGGGAAGCCATTTTGGAGAGGCATCTGCAAAGCAAGAGGCTGTGCAGTGCGTTCAGGAGTGCCATCTGCTGGCACCTGGCCCTGCTCCCCATCCTGCCCAGAGCCCCCCCCAAAACTCAACCAGGGCACAGGTCCCCCAGAGCAGAGCCCCTCTGCCGGGACCTGGGCAGCCTCAGACCCCCTCAAGCAGCCTGCCCAGCTGCAGCCAGCCTCCAACCAGCCACCCCTCACCCCCTCAGCTTCCCTTCATCTCTCCACAAAAACCAGTTGCCAGGTCAGATCCCCGCCCAGGCTCTCAGCCTCACTCCCTGACTGAGCAGCTTGCAGGAGCTCTGCTCCCCAGATGAAGCTGTCTGGCAGCCCCAGCCCCCTGCAGCTGCCAGGGCAGGGGCTGCCCACGCCAGGGCTAGGCGATGACGCTGCCATATGCCACCTAATGGCCAGCATTCAGGTGGGCGAGGCTGAAACAAGAGGAGAAATAATGCTGGCAATTAGCCTTGACGTTTCTGGGGCCAAAACAAGGGGGAGGCAGAGGAGTGGGAAACAAATCAGAGACACACTGAATCTCAGCACCAGGCAGATCCAATCAAGCATCCCAAATTTCATTCTTAAAAACACCCAGCACTGCTCAGGCTCCCTGGCAGACAGGATCCCCCTGCAGCTCTGTGCTTGGGTGCCAGCCCTCACAGCCCCTGTGCCCACATTGGGACAGCAACGTGCCCTTGTGGCCAAGAGGGCCAAGGGCATCCTGGGCTGCAGCAAGAAAAGTATGACCAGCAGGGCTAGGGAGGTTCTCCTCCCCCCTCTGCTCTGCCCTGCTGAAACCACACCTGGAATATTGTGTCCAGTTTTGGGCTCCCCAGTTCAAGAGAGACAGGAACCTGATGAAGAAAGCCCAACAGAGCTATGAGGATGATTGGGGGGCTTGAACATCTCTGCTATGAAGAAAGACTGGGAGCCCTGGGGCTGTTCAGTCTGGAGAAGAGAAGGCTGAGAGGATCTGATCAATGCCTATAAATATCTGAGGGGTGGGTGTCAAGCTGAAGGGGCCAGGCTCTTCTTGGTGGTGCCCAGTGACAGCACAAGGAACAACAGGTACAAGCTGGAACACAGGAGGTTCCACCTCAACATGAGGAGAAACTTCTCTGATGTGAGGGTGCTGGAGCCCTGGAGCAGGCTGCCCAGAGAGGTTGTGGAGTCTCCTTCTCCAGAGACTTTCCAAACCCACCTGGATGTGCTCCTGTGCAACCTGCCCCAGGTGATCCTGCTCTGGCAGGGGGGTTGGACTGGATGATCTCTGGAGGTCCCTTTCCAACCCTTATTCTGTGATTTGCTCTGTTCCCTCCAGCCCCTCCTGAAGGTCAGTACCAACCAGGAGAGGTGTGGAAGGGACACAGTGCCCAGAGGGCAGCGAGCAGGAAGGAGCTGGCCGTGTTGGCACACATTTGATTGTGTCACAGAGGAGGTAAGAGCCATGCCATGGTCCCACCAACTTCCATTACCACACCAGTGCTCCCAGCAAGGCTCTGAGCATGGTTTGGGTGGTAATCCTGAGATTCCTCCACGTTTAAGGCAGCAGCACATGGAGCTCCCCAGCTCTTTGGCTGGGCAATGGTTTCATTATCATTGCCTATATGTCAGCTTTAAATCCCCAATAATCCCACAGAACTAGAGCCCATTCCAAGTGAGCAGCAAAATCCAATTTAGGAAGCTATTCTCCCCAGCTGTGTAACCAGAGCCTGCTTCATGCAGGCACAGAAATCCAATTCAGCTTCTTTGCCTCTCAAACAGCTGTGCCCATGAGACTTGCCCAGGTGAAAGAGAACCACCCACAAAAGCCAGGGGCTGAGGGGAGCAGAGTCAACCCAAGCAGGACAGCACTTGGGCCACCTCTGCTCCTGCATCCATGCCCTCATCCCACATCCCTGCACTACTTCTGCATCCCTGATCCACTCCCACTGCCAGCTCTCTGCTCCCAGAGCAAGGTGTGATCAGCAAAGAGGTCCTGTCCCCCGCTGTGACCCAGCTCCACTCACCCACACCACCCTGTGCCCAGCCCTGCAGGCTACTCCATACCCAACACCAGTGCAGCCCAAGCAAGGACACAACAACATGAGATGCTCAGAATGGTTTGGGTTAGAAGAGACCTTAAAGATCATCTATTTCCAAACCCCTCCCATGGACAGGGACACTTTCCACTAGCTCAAGTTGCTCAAGGCCTCATCCAGCCTGACCTTGCACACTTCCAAGGAGGGGACATCCACAACTTCCCTGGGCAACCTATTGCACTGTCTCCCCACCCTCACTGGAAAGAATTTCTTCCTAATGTCCAGTGTAAATCCACCCTTTTCCAGCTTAAAGCCATTCCCTCTCATCCTAGGACTAAAAGCCCTTGTAAAAAGTCAGCTCTTAGGAGCTTTCTTGTAGCCAAAGTCACTAACAACATGGAATGACCTTACTCAACACTTGGGCCAGTGGTTAGGATGTATTCCAGAGGAGCTGTTGTCATCAGGAGCCAGGACAGCCCTTGGCTCCAGGCTTTGGGGGGGCTTCCAAGGCCACAGACACCCCAGCTCATGCTAGGGAAGATTTGCACCAGGGCTCTGATGCATTTTCACCCAGCTAAACGCATCCCAACATCCATCTCTTCCAATATTTTGCACCAGTTCACCATCACATTGGCCCAGCATGCCAGGGGTAAAGCTCAGGAGGGTTGAGAAGCCCTCCAGTGAGTCAGCAGCCCCCAGACCTCTCCCAGGATGGCATGGGACTTTCCAGCCCTACATCACCAGCTGTAAAATACTCTGTACTGCACTTGCAAGGTCTAGAAATAAGTAGCCCCAGTTGGCTCTGAACAACACCCCCTGCCTTGCCCTAAGTGCTGCCCCCAAACCCTGCCCCACATTGGGGTTGCAACTTTCCCCTGCCCTGAGCCTTTGTGAAAACCACCATCCCAGTTTCCAGCCACCCCATATTAGCAGCCATCTTCCCAATTATTTCCCAGGTAACCCTCCCCCACTTAATGCCTATCCCCAAGGCACTTGAGTCTTCCCAGTGCTTCCTTCCCATTCTTCTTTAATTCCCACTAATCCCCATTAGCCACATGGCATTCAGAAATCAGAGGAAAGCAGATTCCCTCGGTTTAGGGACTCATCCTCCACGAGCACCAACCCTCCTGCCAGAGGATGCTCCCACTCCCTGCACCCCAGGGCTGAGGGTCAGTCCCCAGGGGGTCAGTGACAGCACCCATGAAGCCAGAACTTGGGCAAGACACATTCACCTTGAAATTCCCAGCCCCCTGAATCCCTGTCCTGGGATTCTAGACTGGCTTTCATACACTAATTTGGGTTGGAGGATCATCAGTTCCAACCATTAAGGCAGGTCTTCAGGTCACCACTAAACCATGTCCCCCAGCACCACATCCACACAGCTTTTAAATCCCTCTGAGGGTTTCAGCTCTTTGCTTGCTAGAGCTGGTAGGAAAGGGGTTTGTCCCCACAGAGGACTGCTGTACTCAAGGGACCACACAGAGCTGGCCATGAAGAACTGCAGGGAGAGGAGTCAAAGCCATCACCCCAGAAAACACCAAGTGGATTTGGTCACTTGCTTCATGCTTTGCCTTCAGATGCTGCACTGCAAATTCACATTTCCCAGGCAAAAAGTCTTTTGAACTGACTCTCCCCCATTTTGTCTGCTCACAAATCACCACAATGGGACATCCCTGAGCATTTCTGAGCACCTGCTTTTGAACTGGGGAGATTTATGAAGCCTGACCTTCCCCACAAGCATTTTCCATTTGACAAAGGAGCAGTTTCCAACCAAGGAAAAAAAAAAGAAAGAAAGAAAAGAAAAATCAAATTCCAAGGCTACTCCAGAAATCCATCCTCATCCTCACTGCTGAGACCCAGCCTGCTCTCTCCTCCTTTCAACATCACTGCCAGCCAGCTCATCTTTTCTTCCTCCTGCCTTACTCTTCCTCCTCCAACTTGTGTTCTTCCTCTGTGGTTAATGCCTGCAGGGTGTGGGCTCACAGGGACCATCCATGTCCAGCAGGAGACTTGATTTCTTGGTCCTCTCACCACACACATCCTGGCAGCCTTGGTTTATGCAGAAAAGTCTTCTGGGATGTGCCTGGCCCTTTCAGCAAGCTAGAAAATAAAAACAGCAATTATCTGTGCAAAAATTAAACTTGCTGCCTCCCTCTCCCAGCATGTGGAGCAAGGAAGATAAACAAGGATGGGGAATGCTCATCTGTTTAAAGCAGCAGCAGCACAGGGAAGGGAATCCATGGCTGTGTGGAGGCAGGGCAAGGGCTGAGGCAGGGCAAGGGCTGAGGCAGGGCGAGATGGGGCCCACGCCTGGGGAGGTGCACCCCTAGGTTCAAGTAGGTATGGTGGGAATGAGGAATACTGGCTGGAGAAGGCTGAGGAGGTGATGGATAGGCTGAAGTCGGACCATACCTCAGGAAAGGAGACTCTTCTGGGACATTGTGGCTCCATCTTCTCCAAGCAGTCAATCTCTTCACTGGCTTTGCTCTTTCCAGAAGGTCTTGTCCCTTTTTCATCGTCTCTTTTCCACTCTCTCCATTCCTCAGACAAGGCTTTCACCAAGCAGCAGCAACACATCAGGTGGAAGCACACAACAGAAGTTGTGTTTTTCAAGGGAAACTACTCTATTTGTGCCATGTCAGTGGCTGACAACTTCCAGGGCCTTGGCAGTGCTGCCAGAGCTGCTGGTGGGATGCTGGCAGGAGGCCAGCCTGAACCAGGGCTGCTGAGCTGCCACTCCTGACGTTTTGGATATTATTCTGATTACCTACAGCTCTGTAAGGCACCCACCATCCCCAGCCCACTGAGCCACTTCCCTCCACTGCATTACACTCTTCCCACTGGGATTCCTCATGGCTGCTTGGCTTCTTCTCCTCTGCCCGGCATGGAGCTAAGGGGGGCAGAGGGGAAGGAGAGGAAAAGGCACCTTCCAAATGTCACTGTCATCACTGTAGCATCTACCCATGCCCAGAGAGCAGTTTTTCCACATCTTGAGCGTCACCTGCAGCAGCACTGTTGGTTTTGAAAGTACTTAGTGGGAGTCCAAATCCTACCAGCATCTCCCTGCTCACAGGTCCTCCTTGGTCTCACCAGTATGTGAAGCTTGAAGAGGCTCTAGGTGCCTCAGGAAAATTTTTCATGGGTAAATAGACCCTTCTACCTCTGTGTCACCAGCTCAGCTCCAGCCCTGGGTCAATAGAGACAGAAAGTCGTTGCCAGCTGATGAATGCCTGACAGGGAATAAGGCATTGGTCTCAGGCTAGTTGTGAGGAGACAGATGTCCACATCACAGCAGCTCCTGTCACAACCACCGCTAACCAGCAGCCTCCACCCTCCAAGCAGAGATTTCTGTGCCATGAATTAAAACCCAAGGGTACAATTATCTCTGGGAGCATCTTCCCCACTGCCTTGTGCCTTCAACAGAACCAAGCCAGCAGCTTGTTTCTTTCAAGTCATGGCTGGAGCCCCATTACTACAAGACCAGCAGCCTCTACACCACCAGTTCTTGCTGGAAATCAGTCCTGGCTGGGGCACAGCATGTTCAGAGAAGCCCTACCTGGTTAGGGAAAACACACCATCTCCAGGAGCTTTTCTCTGGCTCTTTCCAAAGGTTCTATCCTCATGTGAAATGTTAAACCCCACTGAAATGTGGCCTTGGTACAAGATCAAAAGTGTTCAGACTTCAAAGGTGGGCAGTGATGTTTCCAGCTCTATTTAGGTGTTTAAGAAACCAAATGGCGAGCATGTGCTGGGCTTTAGAGTCATCCTCTAGTCCAACTGCCCTGCAGTAAGCAGGTACATCCCTAACTAGAGCAGGCTGCTCAGAGTCCCATCAAGCCCAACCCTGAATGTCTCCAGGGGTGGGGCATATACAACCTCCCTGGGCAACCTCTTCCAGTGTCTCACCACCCTCATAGTAAGGAGCTTCTTCCTCATGTCCAACCTAAATGTACCCTGCTCTAGTTTAAAACCACTGTCCCTTGTCCTGTCACTGCAAACCCTTGTAAAGAGTCCCTCCCCAGCACTCCTATAGCCCCCTTCAGGTACTGGAAGGCTGCTCTAAAGTGTCCCCAGAGCCTTCTCTTCTCCAGGCTGGACAACCTCAACTCTCTCAGCCTGTCTTTGTAGGAGCTGAAGAGATAATTGCTGCCCCAAAAGTCCTACCTTTGACCCTGGTTGTACAAGGCCTCCTTACTGCAGAGCTTGGGTTCCTCTAGCACTCATCCACACATCCCACATGTCCTCTTGTGAGGAGGAGGAGGGGGTGGAGAGAAGCCAGCTTGCACTGGGCAAGGTGAAAATAGTGGCACAGAGGGGAAGAAGATGGAAAGAAAAGCACATCCTTGAGGAGCCACCACAGGCAGCCTTGCTCTGTAGAGCCCAGGGAGGGGACAGCCCCACTCTGGCACACAGGCAGGGGACAGATCCTGCCAGGAATAAGCCCCTCGTTACTATGGTGATTAACATGGCCTCGCAAATACAAGCGTCTGCCGCAGGGTGCCTGTGACAGCGGTGGGCGAGCAGGCAGGCAGCAGACAGCATCGAGGCTCCCAGGCGCCCTAGTGGAGAAAGTGCTGAGGAGACCTCCGGCAGCAGCCCTCCTCCAGCCTCCGAGGTGACAGAGCTGGGAGGCTGCAGCCAACAGGCAGGTTCAATTGAATGTTTCTCCCTTTACATTTCCCTTTCCAGCAAATAAAACCTGAGCAAGATAAAAATATATGGTGCTTCAAGGGGACACTTGCCAAGGAATTTTTATGGGGTTTAATGTGTGTTTTTCCCTGCATTTGTTTGCATCACTGTCTCTCCTGCCTACAAAAATAGCATTTATCCTGCCACCCCCTCCCTCCTCCCCTTCCCGAGTTTTGTTGTGTTTCCAGTGAGGGTGGCCTTTTATCCCAACATTGTGCCCTGTGCAAAGCCTCAAGATTGGATGGGCTGTTGAGATGCCCAGAGAAAGGTGCAGGTAACCCCTGCAAATCCAGAGGGGTGATGGGTGGTTTGTCCAGCCCTTGGGATTATTATGGGGAGTCTGAAGGTTTAATTTATACCCTGGCTCCTGGAATTCACATCTGGAAGCAGAATATTAGCTTTTGGTTAGAAGCCCCCCATGCTTGAGGGGGGGCACAGAAATTTTGACAGGAGCTATTGCTCTCAATCCCATCAGGACCCAAAAGCGGAAATCACAGGCACCACTTTCCTTCTTAGGACAAACTAATGTCAAGCTAGAAATGGTCTAGAAATCTCCACAACCTTTGCCTACAGCACCAGGACAAGCCCAATTCCCCTCCTCCCTGCCTGACCCCTGCTAATTTCCCCAGCCACCATGACAAATGACTGTGCCAGCAAAGTGACATGTCTAATCTCCTTCAAGACAGATAGGTCCTGATGCAGGGAGAGAATCCCCCAGTGAAGCCTGGCAGGGAGGGAAATCACAGCACCAGGAGCTGGGGGGATGGGAGGGGGGGGAGAGGGTCACTGCATCTCCTACTGCTTATTTGTTCCCACCCACCCTATTAAAGCTCTGGGTGCTTCAGGGTTTGTGTGAAGGAAGGCAAAGAAAAGGAGGTGCAGGCAATTGGGACCCTGCCCAGGTGTCATCTCTACCTGGGAGATGGAATACAAGCATCTGACCCTGCCAGCTCAGTGCACCCAGAGAAACCACCACCTTTCCAGGTCAAGAAGTCTTCTCCATCTTTCTCCAAGAAGCTGCATTGCTCCTGGTGCCTCCCCACACCATGAGCTCAGTGAGAATTAGCTGAAGCAGCAGCCAAGGCTTTCCAGGGTCAAGGCACAAAAGACTTCATGCTGCTACTGTTTCAGTGCCTGCAAACAAATGCTTAGGATGGAAGAGCACTGCAGGTAGACACTTGGCCAGCGTTCTTTGGTGACACCAAGGGGGCAAGGGCCCAAAGCTGGTTTTAAACAGCACATGATAGCAAAACTGGGGATTGAGACGGACACAGAAGGCTCATGTCTCTCCTTTTTAGCTGATCTTCCCTAGAGGAAGCTGTCGCCAGTGCCTGGCAAGGTGGAGGAGCCATGAGGGCACCTGTGCCAGGAGCAGAGACAGGAGGGACCCCGAGGGCTCTGGGGCTGTTTCACACCCACCTCCAGGAGTCACAGCAGGGTCTGTCACTGGGCAAACCTGGCTGCTTGTCCCACATGGCTCCATCCCAATTATCTCTCCCTATCAAAGTTTCACATCTTCCTCAGAACCAGCTTAGTTCTCCACTGACTATCTTCCCCAATCCCAGCACTCACCCCTACATGGCTCAGCTCTGAAGAAAGCACATTTGACCTCATGCTGACCCAGCTGGGATGGGCTGGCAGGGACATGCCCTTTATCATCAGGCCACCTCCTCCCTTTTCCCCGTGGGACAGCCCTGCATCCCAACATGCTTATCTCAGCCTCCTCCCCAGCCACAGCTCCCACTTCCAACCATTAGCAGTAGCCAGAAACTAATTGAAGACTACACCAGGTAGACCCCAGTACAGCAGGATCACCGGACTTACACCTCTGCCTCTGATTTGCTCCCTGGCTGAGGCAGAGGTGGGCTGGAGCCCGGACAGCCCCATCGCTTGCTCAGGGGACAGAGAGCAGCAGAAGAACCAAGAGCTCACCGGTCCCGCTGGAGCAGACTGGGTCTGCCAGAGCTGTTACCACTCCCTGTCTCTGTTTCCCAGAGGCGGTTTGATGCAGGGCAGCATCCAGGCAGCACCGAAGGGACCCCAGACCCTACATTCACACTAGCTTGAAGTGACATCCCATTCTAAATCAACATCGGTGTCCGACCAGGGGTGGGGATGAGCTCCAAAAATCGCCACCACCGTTCAGCCCCGGCAGGCACAACAGCGCAGACTGTCAGCGGAGCGCTGCGTGTCCCCTGCCCAGCCCAGCGCCCGCGGGAGCAAGGACAGCCCTCGGCGCAGGACCGCTTCCCAAACAGGCAAAGGGGCTGCATCGTTGCCCCCCGGGAGCCCCCAGCCCCGGGAGCCCCCGACGAGTGCGGTGCGCTGGTGCCATCTCCTGGGCTGGCTCCGCTGGCAGCGGCTGCCTGGATCCCGCCCGCCCCGGAGCCAGGCAGCCCCCGCATGCCACCCCCCAGCAGCCCCTGCGGGACCGGGACAGATGCTCGGCATTGCATCCAGCCTTCCTTCCGCACTGGTATTTCCAGCATCTTCCTCGTCTACAGCCCTGAAGCTCACCCAGTGCTCAGGACCAGTTAGACAGGGCTCTGCCCACCTGGGCTGCCCCGTGCCAGAGCCTGCCCTGATCTTGGTGGCTTTAGTGGGCTTTATATCTAGCTGGTGCTTGGTGAGAAGAGCATTTCTCCAAGCAGGCACCACCACAAGCTCCCTGTGACCATGCCTGGCTCTGGCTCAGCCTTGAACTTTCTCCAGTAAAACATTTGAGGAGCAGCTGCAGAGCTTTGGGAATCATGAAAGGGAAACAAAGCCATCAGCACTGGAGACTTCTTTCAAGGAAGAAAAAGGTACAGTGGGATCATCCCACCATATCCAAAAGGTGTGGGATCATCCATGGGGATTTGAAGATGTGGGTATTCAGGAGGTTAACTCCTTTCTTCCTCTCCTCTCACCTCAGTCCCTTTTCTTTGTGGGGCACCAAGTAGTTCAGACCAAGGAGCAGGAGAGGGCAAGTTGAAGTAGTCACAGCACCAAGCTTGTCAAGGTTCAAGGGGCATTTTAGTCACATGTCTTAGTTTTAGGTAGTCCTGCAAGGAGTTGGACTCAATGATCCTTATGGGTCCCTTCCAAAACAAGATACTCTGTGAGTCTATGATACCAAGACTTTGCTGGACAGGTCAGCCTGAGGGCCAGCACAGCACAGCACCACTCTCCTAGATGCTCCAAGGGCTTGCTCCAGCCCTCACCACACCCTCAGAGGGATTTCCACTTGCATGAACTTCTTGAAAACACATCAGACAGTATTTATCTGGTGTTAAAGGCCAGTTCCTCTATCTGACAAGCCCTGGAGAATCTGGTGAGCCTGCTGGATCCAAATCACAACTCAGTTCCTCTTCCCAAACACCCTAAATCCAGGCCAAAAATAAATATGATAAAATAAATATCATATGATATGCTCAGTGCTCAAAGAAGAGCAGAGGGCATTAGTCAGAAGGAAGTACAGCCCCAGTGTTCTGAACCCCACCAAGATGCAAACAAAGCCCATCTCCCACCAAGCCCTTTGCACAAGGCCTGGGGCAAGCAGCAGCTGGGCTGTGGGTCTGGTGCACAGGGGTTTACTCATGCCCCAGCACAGCCCCCCAGCACTTCCAGGGTCACCCCATCAGGGAGGTTTTGGGGGGCTTATAAAGCCATCCTCATATAGAGGCTGCCCAGATGGGAACACCCTGAAGTAGCACCAAGTCAAGAGAGGAGATGCTTGCTCACCATGCTGCAGACACATCCTGACCTCTACCCTGGTCCTCACAGAGCAAGTTACTGTAGAAGAGGGGAGCTCCAGTGCTGGGCAATGCAGATGGACAGCTGAGGAATGCACTGGGGCCAGCTACTCTGCCATGGCAGGCAGGGCTGAGGACAGCAGGACCAGCAATACCCCAGGGCCACAGCATCTTCCTGATGAAGAGGAGCATGAGCTAATGGCACCTGAGCTTAAATGCAGCCCAGTGAGGGGGTGGAGGGTGTGGGTGAGAGTCCAGATGTGGCTTGTCGGGGCCGTTAGTACTCAGAGGCCCAAACTCTGCAACCAACTGTTTGTCTTCTTCAATTAACATCCTCACAAGCCTCTGTCAGATATAGATGGGTTTGGTGGTGGTTGCAGAGAGATGAAAGAAAGTCTTAGGAGGATACAGGGCTGCACTTCTGCGTAATGCAGCAGACAGCAGTCCCAGCTCTCCACAGCTTCCCAGATCCCCACAGCATCCCAGCCTCTGCAACATCCTCTTCCTCCTTGAGCTTGCTTTCTCACCATGAGACAGGACACACAGGATGTACCAAACAACCCCCTGTCTGGAGGCAGGAGAGGCTCCAGCCAGGCCATAACAGCACCCAGTTGATGTCCCCACTCCTGAGGGAATGGATGCATGGCCAAGGCCGGCAACTTGCCACTGCAGGCCTGACCACCACCCTGAGCCAGATCCTCCCAACACCTCCAGCCGGGTCGTTCCTTTAGCCAGGTCAGATTGAAAGGCTTTGCTTTGTTTCCTGCTCAAATCCCTCCAGCACTTGGGAAGACAGATGCTGAGAAGCTAAATCCCAGCAGCATTGATGAATGTGCTCCCTCCTGCCAGCACCGGATGGGATATTCCTTCCAGACGCTGGCGGCGCGCTCCAAGCACGCTTGCTGCTCCCCTCCCTCCCACAGATTCACTTCCCCCGCCACAGCCCCTTGCAGCCATCAGGAACCTCCATCCTTGCTCCGTGGGAGGCAGAGCCCCTCCTCTGCCAGCAGTGGTGGGTGGCAGGGTGGGAGCCTGGGGGTGGTGGGAAGCCTGTGCAGAGAGTGGGAAAAGCACAGCAGCTGAGCTCTGCTTGTTTGAGGGTGCATGAGTTGTCTCTTCTTCAGTGCCAGCCTCCCCCTGGAGTCTCAAGCAGAGCAGACAGCAGGGTTGGAATGCTTGTCTGGAGATTTAGCTCATCCCAGGTTATTCACACAGAGGTTGCAGGACACAGAAGACAGCAAAAGGCAGCCCACAAAGTAGGTGCCATGAAGAGCTTTGCCCATGCCCCAAGCCACACAAACAAAGCTCGTGGCTATCCAGGGAAAGGGCTCCCAGCTCGGCCAGCCCACACTGGGCTCAGATGCAGCGGATGAAGTGGGGCTTCCAGGAGGGACAGGGTAGCTGAGAGGTGTCTGGCAGCTCTCCACACCTCCCTCTGCACCGGCTACCCTGGAAACATATCCTAAATAAAAGCTGGCCTTGGATAAATAAATGCGTCTGGAGGCCGGCAGGTCAGCCAGCAGCGAGAGGAGGTGGGGGGATGGAGACCACATCTGCCTCAAACCCAGGCCCACCAGGCTGCAGGAGAAGGAAAGAATTTAACTTCTCTTATTTTACCCTCAGCTCCCTTCAAACCCTGCCCTGGCAGGCCCCCCAAGCCCACTGTCCATCCCAGCCTTCCCCAAGGTGGGCACTCACCAAAGGGTAAGGGCAGCTCCCTGCTGCCTGCACATGGAGGTGGGGGCAACCAGGCATCAGCTCTCTGCACTGGAAGCTGCCTGGAGGGGAGGAATCATGTGGGTGCCTCTCCACCAGAGAGGATTTGGGTGCAGAGCCAGGCTGCTAACCCTGCCTGAGCTCCCAGGAAGCAAAGGCACCACTCCACGCTGGCTCTGCCCCTCCAACGCTCAGCCAGATGTTGGATGGGAAAGGGAAAAACAAATCCCTAGCTGCTGTCTCATGTCCTGGCTGAGGGACAGCAGATGTGCTGGCCAGCCTCAGGGTATGGGGCTGTGCTCGGGGCACTCTGGCCAGGGGGGTGGCCAAAGCAGCCTGCAGCAGGAGCTGACTCCCAGGCTGCCACAGGGTACTCGGTGGGGCATGTTTGGCTAACACATGAGGTTTCAGCTAGAGGGTGTCATTTCCTTGCTGGAGGGGAAAAAATACAACAAAGCAGTGAAGGTTTTACTCTGTTCTGGCTGTGGCCAGCTTTGTCTCTGATATTTTCCCACCAGGCTCCTCCTGTTCAGTGCTGGGTGACAGTGATGCCAGCAGGGCTGTCAAGTGACATCGATGCCAGCTGGGCCATCAAGTCCTTGCTGCCACAACAGATAGCAATCCCTGCTGCTGGAGTAGGGAAAACCCCATGAGCAGAGGCAGGAGCAGGCCAGTGAGCATCTCGGAGAAGGAGGATGGTCCAAGTGCTTGGAGCCATCTCTTTGCCCAAGTCAGATTTGCTGCCCTTGCCCAAAGACAATGTTCCCCTGGCAAATGGTGGCTTGTCCCCAGTGCTGCAGGGAGCAAAGCAAACCTGGGGATAGGAAGCCAAGAGCAAACTCCAGAATGCTTGCTGGTGAGTTGGAGTTGGTCCTGCTGGGTTGGTGGGGGTCCTGGTGCATCCTTCCAGAGGAACCTCCTGTGCCAAGTGGGCAGGAGAGGAGTGGAAATGTTGAGCCTGCCCATTACCCATGAATAATGTTGGAGACAGCCAAGATCAAACCTCTGCTGGAAGGTCCTCATGAGCCCTGTGCATCTCTGTCCCTCAATCAGCCCTTAATGAGAGAGAAAGGGGACCACAGAGGATGGGCAGGAAGCAAAGTGACACAGAAGCCCTCAGCAGACCCTGAGATAAAGAGCAGAAAAGGGAATACTTGGCAAAATTGAATCTGTACAAATCAGTGAGTCTGGATAATATGTAACCCCCAGACTAAACAGAATTAGCTAATGAACTTACTGAGCCCCTGACAATTACTCAGGAAAAAAAAAAGGTCCTGAGAAAACAGCACTTCCCAGGTTTGTTTAATGTCTTTATTAATCATCTGAAAGCAAGAGTAAACAACAAATTAATTATGTTTGCAGATGACTGGAAGCTGGAAGGTGTCGGGAATGCCACCGATGACAGCAAATTCACACTGAGGGCCCTAAAGAGGTTAGAAATAAACCAGAAGGAAAGAAGCTGCACGTGATCCATCAGCAGAACACAGCACAGGGGGAAAGGGACATGAAATACAGACATCCAGCGGGAGGAGGGGTGTGCAGAGCAGCATACAGGCAAGAGGCTTTGGAGGGGGTTGGAGGATTCACAGATGAGCTACAGCTTGAGCAAAGAGGGCTCTGATACCTGCCAGTACTGTGTGGAGAGAGGAGCAGGGACCTGGGTGGGATGCTGCATGTCCAAAAAGGTTGTGACCTTGTCCAGAGCACATGTGGCATCAGCTTGGCACCAGGGGAAGAAGCTGGAAAGCTCTTTTCCCTGTGCCATGAGTGAACCGTGATGACTCCCAGGGGCTGAGCATCTTCCCAATTGCCTTTAGCCCTTGGGAAGCATGCAACAGGGAAGGTGGCACAGGACAGCTCACTGTGGGTTGCAACTGGGTCTGCCTGGACTCCAGGAGGTGGTTTTGCTCACCCCAAAGCACCCGGCACCGAGGAGAGCCACGAATGCCCCACTTCACTCAGCGCAGGTGGTCGCACCCCGTGTTGGGCTGCGTCCCACCTCGGCGGCCACTCCTCCCTCACCTCGCCAAGGCAGAACAAGGGCGCTTTGAGCAGCCGGTGGGCGGCGGGCCGGCAGGCAGGGGCCTCTAGCCCTTTAAGAGAGAAAAGTGACTTTGTAATCGGAGCGAATTCCTCCTTTCTGACAGGCGGGAGAAGTTTGGAGGTCCCTCCCTCGCTCCGCTTTATTAATATAGTAGTAGCGGCAGCCCTCGCTTGGAAGCAGGCGCTGGCGGACACTGTGCCGTACCCGGAGCCCGACTCGCTGCCCCGGCCCTGGGCGACACCATGGGTGCCCGAGGTGGCATTGCCACGCTGCTGCTGCTGCTGCTGCTGCTGGCCTGCCAGCCCCAGCCTCTCCAGGCAGGACCCCCAGCCGGAGGTAAGCCCAGTGCCACCAGCCCACCCGGAGCATGGAGTGGTGAGAAACCAGGGGGCTTCGGGGGTGAGGGGTAGGTTGGGAGGGATGGGCACCCATGGGTGCAGGCTGTGTCTCACGGAGGTGGGGGTCCTATCGCCAAGCTGGCAGCTGCCTGGTTTGGGGCAGGGTGTTTGGGCCAGGGTACTCGGCGGGGGAAGGCAAGGGTGGGAGTGGGGCTGCTCACCCACCGTGGTTCTCAGGGCACTGTGCCCCCAAGCTGAGTCTGATACTTTCCACAGCGGTACAAACGTGGTGCTGGGTGGGATAGGGCTCATTCCCCACACCCAGGGTTTTGATCTGTGCCGTGAATGGCACCTCTCTTGCTCTGCCAAAGCCCTGTGCCGTGGGGACAGGTCTGGTGGGAAGAGCCAGCCCTCTCTGCCCATGTTTGGCCTTGCCACAGTAGCTGTATGCAAGGGCAGCCCCTCACATCGAGGAGCTTAGTGGGAAGGATGGAGCCAGACAGCATTTGCCAGAGTGTGTGTCATCTCCCAGCTTGGCTCTGGCTGTCTGCTCTGTGCACCCAAGGTGTCTGGGAGTGTGAGGTGAGGGGCTCCTCTCTCCTGCCAGCACAGCCCCAGAGGGATGCAGAATCATCCCATGGTTGATGGGGCACTGGTGACCAGCTGGGGCTGAGGGTGCTCACGGGAGATGGAGCCAGGCACAGGACAGGCTGGCCACAGGCAGCAGGGAGGGCAGGGGACACTGGCTGCTGTGCAGAGACAGAACCAGGCAGAGGAGTTACTGTGGGGCACAGGATGAGACAGAAGCAGAGTGGATGACATACCCAAGCAGTGGCCAGATTTGACCACACAGCTCTTGGCACAACAGTGTGCCATGCCTCAGCATCCCAACAGCCACCCCACAGCCCTGGTCCCACCCTGTGCCTCATCCTGCAGCTTCTGCTCCCTGCCCTGCTCCAAGATGCTTGTACTTGCAATGGTCTGGTTATGGGTCTCATCCTGCTCAGGACAGGACTGTGCCTTAGCCGTGCTGTGCTTGAGGGCTGAGTGACCATTTGCACTGGGTCAATGGCATCTGCAGTTTCAGAAGTGAAGGGAATTTAAAAGCACTTTTCCCCCCCTTAATTCACCCTTAAAATAACAGAACATCTCACTGAGCAGTTTCTCCTCCCCAAACCACCCCCTGGGCGCTGGGGCTCCCACCAGCACTGGGGCAGAAGCTTGTTCCAAGCAGCTTCCAAAGGAATTGGTGACCACCTCTGGTCTTTTGCTCTGCAACCATCTTCTCCCTCTGTTGGTGTGAGGAGGATCCTAGAGCCCATCTGGAAGGTCCCTGCAGGTCCCTTTTTGTCCCCATTCCCTCTCTAGTGAGCAGGTGGCCTCTGAGACATGCTTCTCTCCTTTTCTCAGGCCTTGTTCCTTTTTTTTTTCCATGCACCAAAATCTGATGATGCCTGGCAAGCCAAGTGGAAAAAAACTCCCTTTGGTTAATGAGCAAAGTGCTCTTCTTCCTCCCAGCATGGGCAGGGATCTCACCCTGAGAAACCCCTGCCCACTCAGGTACCCAGGCAGACTTCTGAGACTGCTCTAGCACCCCCAAGCTCCTTCATGGGGCTGGAGAACCCCCCAAAAAACAGCACGTGGCTTTCACTGGCACTGGCCAACCCTGACAGACTCCCCTCAGGTAATACCACCCAAAGCCAGGGTGCAGCTCTGGAGATCCATGGGCAGGGCTGGGAAAGGAAAGGGGGTTTACACCCATTTTCTGCTGCTGGGGACTATTTCTGCCCCCAGCTGAAGCAGATGTGCCAGCCATGTCCTCAGGTCTGGGTACCAGCTTCCCACAAGCTCCCTGCCCTTGTGAACATCCCTGTTGAGACCACCAATGCCCAATCCATACTTTCTCATGGGCTGCCTGCTGGGCCAACCCTCCATCCCATCAGGGAGAGCCACACCATCTGTCAGCAGCATGGCAGGCACAGGGCTGGGGACAGTCTCATTTTCGGGGCTGAAGCCTGCGTTTTGTGTTGCCTCCAAGCCTAGGTTTATGGGCTTGGGCTTCCTGCCCGGCCCAAAATGGAAAGAGTCATCGTGTACATCAGCAAATACAAGATTGTATCAAAAGGCAAAAGCACTCATGAAACTTGTCCTCTTGACATCTGAGTGAGAAGCTTCAGTAAACTGTTCTTAGACAGCCTGGCTCTCCTCTGGTTCCCAGGGAGGTCACCCTTCCCCTAAAACCCTCTCGCTGGGGGGTAGTGATGAGGAGGGATGTGAGGAGGGGATGAAGGAATTGGATGAGTAGGGTGATGTGAGCAGTGTAACCCCAAGCTTCCAGCAAGGGGCTGCCAAAAATGTGACACCCCTCCCCACCAAGACCCATGTGGACCCACATCAGTGGTGATGGGGGTCTGAGGGAGATGAGTGTGAGCCTAGCTTGTCCTGGTTGCCCTGCTCATGGGCAGACACCTGTAACTGCCCCACAGTGCCATGATTGTCCTGGCTGCCCCAGTACCTGCTCATGAGCAGGGACCAGTGACTGCCCCACAGTGCCTGGCTTGTCCCACCTGCTCTGCTCATGAGCAGGGACCAGTGACTGCCCCACAGTGCCTGGCTTGTCCTGCTTCCTCTGCTCATGGGCAGGCACCTGTAACTGCCCCATGGTGCCATGATTGTCCTGGCTGCCCCAGTACCTGCTCATGAGCAGGGACCAGTGATTGCCCCACGGTGCCTGGCTTGTCCCACTTGCCCTGCTCTTGGGCAGGGATCAGTAACTGCCTCAGGGTACCCAGCCAGACCCGCTCCTGTCACCTCCAGGGTTATCAGCTCCAGGGATCAGCCTTAGCTATTCTTGCCCTCCACTTCTGGAACCACAAACTGATTGATTCAAACTTTCTTCTTTGTGAATGCCCCACATGCTTTGAGGTCAGAGCTCCAAGCAGCTGGAAAAGTTTCCAGCTGATGGGAAAGAACAGGACAAACGCCGAAAAGGGGGGAGAATGCAAACTGGTATCGTGGGAATCGGGGAGGAATATTCTGGTCTCAACTCTTATATTTAGCAACAGAGAGCTGTGGGCAAATCTATAACAAGCACATTCCTCCAGGATTGCAGGACAGGGTTAAGCTCACCCAGAGGAACTAACGTCAGGTTGAAGGCTGGACAGTGACATAGGGCTTGGGAGGCGGCAGGCCAGCGCTGTCTGTGTGCCTAAATAAAGCTCAAAGCACAGACTGTTCAAACAGGCGGCGGCGCAGCCCAGCCTCCGCTCCCAGGGGCTGCTCCCGACGCCCTTTTCAGGTGCCTGTGGAGGAGCTGGGCTCTGGCTTGTCTCCTTTTTGGGAAGCCCGTCTCCCTGAGTGTTAGCATCACTAGGGAGGTCCTAGAAACTCCTCAGCTTGTACTGGTACAGTTGACAGGGCTGGTCTGGGCATTGCAGCTCGTTCCATGTGCTCAAGTCACCCCTGAAGTGCAAGGCAGGTCTGCAGGTAGCACAGCCCAGCAACCTGCCCCTTCCCCGCTCCACATCTTCAAACCTCCTGGGGACACTGAGGCAGGAGGATGCCCATTGGAGCCCCCTCACTCCCAAACCAGAGCTTCTCTGAGCTGTCTGCATTGTGGCCAGTGTGGGCAGTGGTTGCACATTAGAATCACAAAAAGCATTGTGTTGGAAGGCACCTCTAGAGGTCATCTAGACCAACCTCCCTGCAGTGAGCAGGGACATCCCCAACTCGATCAGTTTGCTCAGAGCCCCATCGAGACCAACCTTGATTGCCTCCAGGGATGGGGCCTCCACAACTTCTCTAGGCAACCTGTTCCAATGTCTCACCACTCTCGTAGTAAAGAACTTCTTCCTAATGTCCAATCTAAATCTACCCTGCTCTAGATCAAAGCCATTGTGATGCTGCACACAGATGGGATCACAGGATCACAGGATGTTAAGGGTTGGAAGGGACCTCTGGAGATCCTCAAGTCCAGCCCCCCTGCCAGAGCAGGACCACATAATCTAGCACAGGTCACACAGGAATGCATCCAGACAGGGCTTGAAAGTCTCCAGAGAAAGAGACTCCACAGCCTCTCTAGGGAGCCTGTTCGAGTGCTCTGTGACCCTTGCAGTAAAGAAGTTCCTTCTCATGCTGAGGTGGAACTTCCTGTGCTGTAATTTACATCCATAATGTCCCTCAGGGTTTTCCTAGGGTAAGTGTAACATGAAAACTGAGCTCCAGAGGAATGATCTCACAAAGAGCACGATGTTCATGTTAACTTGTGACGTTTTCAAATGGACCCAAGGCTTTTTGTTAGTGGGCCACAACCAGAGAACCCACTTTGTCCTGCTGCAGAGTCGTTGCAGCTCTGGATTCTTTTTTTCAAAGCTGTCCTTAAAACCAGAGGAGTGGGACTGCTGCAGCTCTTCCCAACCCCAGGATGGGGAGGATGCAGGTTTGTCACCCAGTTTGTCACTCTTTAGCTCTCACTTATGCTCAGGACAGACCAAACAGGGTCTCTGAGCATCCTCCTGCCAGACAGCAGTGAGGTTGGGTGAGGCATGTTTACAGCCTGTGCCCTGTGCCCAAGAGGCTGATAAATTCCCGTTTTCCATCCGTGCTTCCCGGGTGTGTCACCCGCACCGGTTGTGCATCCCTATGTGCTGGGAGCTGCCCTGAGCCCAACGGCTGCTCTTGGCTGCCTTACAGACTGACAGACAGTAGCAGACAGAAGGCATCCCGGGGAAGGGAGGGCACTGCCAAACGCTGACAGCAGCACAGAGAGTCATGGGGCAAACAGCATGGTTTGGAGGTGGCCAGTCCCATTATGTGCTTCCAAGCCAAGGAGAGAGAAAAGTTACATTGATCCATGGCTGTGACTCACTGGCTGTTGAAGGAGCCTCCATAGACTGTGAGTCAGCTCAGTGTGGCCCCTGTGGATCCCTGCTTCTTCTTTTGCCCAAATCTTGGCTTCCTGGTGGTTGTTTTTCCTCCCTGCTGCAGGCAGGGCAGGGGGAAGAAGTGGTGAGGGAGGAGAGGGTTGGGTTCAGAGCAGCAGATGCTTGTGGTGCCACCCCTATCTGTCATCAAGCTCCCCTCCAGTGCTCCCCCGTGTCCAGGCAGAAAGTGAAGGGGGGGTCAGAAGGAATTTCCCATTCCCTTTCCCAGCATCTGGCTGGGCTTCAGTCGGGTTCTAACGCTCTCCACATCCCATCCCACGGAAATTTCTGAGCCCACCAGGGTCATTTCCTCTGGGAGCCAGGGAGGAGAGAGAGAAGTCTTGGCCCGAGGTAGATGTGGCTGAGAAAAGCCTCCTGTGCTGCACTGCAGCCCTGGGAGGGGATGTGCACAAATGCTTCCACACCCCCACAGCTCCCCGCCCCCAGCTATACATTTCCCTGTGCTACAAATAGAGCAGCGTTTATTTGCTCTGTAAACATCACCCCGGAGATTGTTTCTCATAGATGGCAAAGCCAAGGGGATTACAGGGGTGGGGAGAGAGGGAGGGGGACCTCTGAAAGGATGGGGATAGGATAGGGAGAGGGAGAGAGACAGGGAGAGGGAGAGGAAGAGAGATAAAGAGAAGAATAGAAGGAGAAGAAATAAAGAATAGAAAGAGAAGAGAAAAAGAGAAAGAGGAGAAGATAAAAAGAAGAGAGAGAAGAAAAATAAGAAGGGGGGGAAGAGAAAGAAGAAAGATAAAGATATTTCACCTCTAGAAAGGGAGCGGGAAAGGAAAAATACTAATTTTCTTCCCAGTCAGAACTGCAAGACAGACAATTTAGCATGTCAACCCCAGAGGAGAAAAAAAAATATCCTCTCTTTCCCCTTCCACACTGCAAACACCTCTCCCTGTCCTTGGAGACACATTTCTCACTCTCTCATAGAAAGTCTATCCCAGCCTTTGTAGCCTCACAGGGTGCTGTGGGTGCTGCCCAGCACGAGCACAGCTCCATCCAGATCACCCCAAGACACCAATTTCCTATCCCTGAGGACAGTGATAGACAGTGGAAGGCTTCTTCCCTGCACTGGTGACGAGGACAGGCTCAGGAAGCAGATGGGATTCAGGGATCTGCAGATGGGATGTGTGCCCTGCTTTGCCCCATTCCCTGCTAACTCAGCTTCCAGCCCAGGCTTTCCCCAAGGCCCCCTTGCTCCTGCAGTGGTTGGGATTGTCCCCTCGTATGCCACAGCGTGCTCTCCTGCAGGCCCTTTCTTCACCAAGTGGGAAGCAGTTGGAGTAGGGAAAGCTGCGGGAGCAGGGGCCGGGATGTGCAGGGTGGAGCTGGAAAACCTGCCAGCCAGCGAGAGAAGGGGAGATGGCTTGGGAGAAAGAAACAGAAAGAGAAGGGAAGGGAAAAAATAGAACAAAACCCAACTTGGGATGCTTTGGAAACCACGTCCTTTGGGGCTGATACAATATTTCCAGGCCAACTTCTCCTGGCAGCGGGAGCCTGAGCAAGCCTGAGTCACGTTGCTGGGGACAGCACAAAAGCCCCATTGAGCCTCCTGCTTCCCCAAATCCTCCCACTTTCTCCCCCTGCTTCACTTCCCAGGGCAAAAACTCCAACCACCACTTCAAGCCTATTCCTTAAGTCCCTCCAGAGTCATTTAGCCACACATCATAAAAAACTCTTTATCCCTGCTCCTGCTCAGGCCAGGTTCAGGGGATGCTCACCCTGGGGATGTCTCTAAGAGCAGCATGACCTCTGTAGCGGGAGACACAGCCCATGTGTGGCTAGTGCCAGCTCCCAGCTCCTTGCCCTCCCCTCCGTGGCTGCATCTGGCCGAGCAGGAGAGTGCAGGAAATACCATCAGCTTCAGGGCTGCTTGAATCATCCTAAAACTACGCTGGATAAGCGAGGGCTGGAGCTCCAGAGCTGCAGCCAAGCCTCCTGGACCTGGCTTTATGGCCTACAGCTTATAGCTGTTGTGTAAAGCTGGGGAGGGCAGGCATGAGCAGGCAGGCAGCTTGGGCAAGGGCTGAAGTGCTGGCAGGATGTGGGGTGATACTCCAACCCCCAGCTTCCCAGGCAGGGCAGAATTAGCAGGGGCCATGTTTTGCCCTGACCCCAAAGTCCGTGGGCTGCAAAAAGGCTTTTTTCTTTCTCCCAGAGCTGTGAGGCAGGGGAAGGGGAAGGAGAGCGGGAGGGCAGCTGGCAGGGACACAGGGAGAGGAACAGGATTCATAAGCACAGGCGGAGGGTTTCAAAGCAGTGCAGTGCAGCCAGAGGTAGGAGTGGGCCATCCGCTTCAGGAGCAGGGGGAAGGGATGGGATGGGGGCAAAGCAGAGCAACCCACCCCAGAGGCTCTTCTCCTGTGCCCGAAACAAGGGTGATGGCCACTTCTGGCAAGCACTTGGCAGTCGGTCGGCAGCCCTGGGGAGGGTGCTGGGCTGCGGCTTCGCTGGCCGTTTCCCGGGCGCTGCTTTCCAGCAAAGCTCCACTGGCCAACGCTCCTGGAAAGCATCAGCCTCAGCCCCGGGGAGCCCCACTGCGAGGGAGAGCCAGGTGGAGGCGGGGAGGGTAGAACTGGAGCTCTTGTTCCCGTTGCTGGGGTTTGAGAAGCACGTACAGCCCTGGCTCGGGGTGTGGGAGTTACAGTCGCTGTGTGGAGTCAGCGATCCGGAAGCAGGGATGAAAAGCCCTGCTCCATGCTGGGAGCTATCACATCAGGCATGGATCTGCATGCATGATACTCCACCCTCTAAATCTCGAACCTGGACCCCAGAAGCAGGAAAGCAGGGAGAGGTTTTTCCCAGTTCAGGGGCTGTTTGTTGGGCTGGTTCTGCCCCGTCCTGATAGCATGAGAGGGACCATGGGATATCCTCAAGGTCTCCACTGGGTTTGGATGCCATCGCTGCAGGCCAAGGCAGGCTCATGTGTGACCTATCTCTGCTGTACTGGGAGTTCCTCAATGTGGAGCGCCAGATGGCTGCTTGGCTCTCCTGCTGCACCCAGGCACCCATTCAGCCATCCCTGAAGGCAGCAGCCCCTCAGCCCATGTCACCTGGCATCCCCTTCTCCTAGCAAAGCCCCAAGTTACAGCTGAGGGCTGCTCCACAGCAGCTGTGTTTGCCTTAGCCTGCCTCACAGGCTGCTCATTTCCTTCCCCAGCCATAAATAAAACCACGTCGTAAAACGAAGGGAATGTGCAACATAATGAAGCCTTTTTCAGCCCAGCAGATCCCTTCCTCCCCTGGCCCCTCCACCCCGTGCAGGGATAGGGGCATAGCCCAGCCCGGAGATGCAGGCAGGGTGTGGGGGGCTGAGGGTCCCATCGGCCATCCCAGAATCAGACTGGGCACTGGGGAGACTGAAACCCAGGGCCACCCACGGTGGAGGTAGGAGGGCTGGTTCTGGCCACCCTGCCTGTGCTGGGAGTGGCAATGGGAGCTGGAGCTCATGCACACTCTGGAGGGGTGAAACAGGAGGGGTTCAAGCTGCCAAGCAGCAGCCCCAGAGCTGGGTGCCTGCCTCCAAGCCTTTCTGCTGTTTACATCCTTCCAAACCCCTCTGCTGTTTACATCTCCCCAAATGCCTCCTGGATTTGAATTCCCTCACACCCCTTTACTGTTTGCATCCCCAAACCTCTCCCTGATTTGCACACATACTCCCCCCCCCCCCCCCCAATCCCTCTGCCATTTGCAGAGTGGGTGGGTGCAGTGCAGCAGGGCTGGTGACAGGCAAGCTTGCTACCTTATAAAGTCATTAAAACTGCAAAAAACAACAACCATCCTAAACAACTCAGAGGGACTCAAAACAAGCTCCTGACGCTCGGGTGGAGGAATGCACCAGGCTGGCCATGGGGTGCCCCAGCAGCACCCCATGGGAGGGTGGGAGGAGGGGGGAGTGCTCAGCAGCGCTGGGCACACTGCCGACACAGAGGCCGCTTGTTGGCATGGGCTGGCGGGCAGGAAGGCGGGCAGCCGGCGGGCAGGGCGGCACCGTTGGCCGCACAAGCCCAGGGCTGTTTCGGGCAACAAGGAGCCTTCACTGCCGGCTGTTTTTCCAGCGTTAGAGAAGCGGTGTGGCAGGGGTGGGAAGTGGCTGCAAACACAGAGAGTCATTCAGGGGGGCGCGTGTGTCTGCACAGGGCTCTCCCGGCTCCCACTAGGGTAATTAAAGAGCTGCTTTAATGAATTCCAGTCCCCTCCCCGCAAACACACAAGGGCCACCAGCCCTGGCCCTCACCTGCCCCCCACCGCAGCCTGAATGAAGCCTTGTTGAACGGCCAGCCCATCCCCAGCACTGTTTGCTCCACTCCTTCCTCCTCAGTCTCAGCATCCTCCTCTGGGCAGAGCGAGGAGGGTTCCTGCAGCCCCTCGGGGACTTGTTTGTACCCTCCACGTGCCAATGCACACCCCAAAACCCATCCATCTGTCCCACAGGCAGAACTGGGGATGCCCCAAGCCGTTGGTAGGAGGTACCAGCAGGGGAGGCATCCATCCACCAGCTCACACAGGAGACATCTCCCCACTCCGAAAATCCCTCGATCCAGCACCACTTCACTCTGCAAACCCTCACGTGGAGCTTTGTGAGCCGGGAATTGGCTCCTCGGTCCTCCTACGTGCTGGGAAGGAGGTGGGAGAAGTTTGTGTACTGAGATGTTAAAACACAAGACAAGAGGCCAAGGCAGCCCTGCTGAGCCGCACAGCACTCCAGGCCCGCCCCCAGCCCAGCTCCCCCGAGGCAGATAGGGATCCCTTCCCCTTCAGGCTCTGCTCCTCGGGACGGGATACCAAAAGCCTCGCTGAACAGGCAGAAGCAAGAGCTGGAGAGGCTCCTCCCGCCGTGTTTCTCAGCTGGCGGAACCGGGGGACGGGGCCAAGGCCCCGACACGGCGCGTGTCCGGCGCCCGGGGCAGGGCTCGCACGGAGCCATCGCATGTTCGGCAGCCCCGGCAGGAGCCCAGCACGCTCGGGGCCTCACTCCCAGACCCTTGCTCAGAGCTTTTGGCTCCTCTCCTTGTTTTTTATTTCAAGGCACAAAAAAAAAAAAAAAACCACCACACCAAAAAAACCCACACAACCAAACAACCCAAAATCAACCAACAACCCCAAACCCAGATGACAGTGCAGCCTATAATCTGCTGGCTGCTGGCCGGCTGCTCGGAAACTGTGACGGAGGCTGCTCTCGCCTCGCCAACACCTTTCCATCGGATCAGCCTGGCAAGGCAGGGGCAGCGATTTCCTGCGGGACACCCAGAGCTGGGAACCTCACTTATTTATAGCCAGTGCAAGTCAAATGGCCGAGGTGCCCACTCCAACCCACAGCCAGGACAAGGAGACCTGCTGCACCCCACAGCAAGGGAGGAAGGGCCAGCTTGGGCATCTCCATCCAGGGATGAGGCTCGGCTCACGGCATGCTTACAGTGTGATTACGGCTCCTGGGCAAGTGGCCACCAGATCACCTTGGCTTATGTGCCACAGGAGTGCATCTGCATGGAATGATCCTGGGATGCTCAGCTACAGCCAGCCCAGGGATCGGGCAGGATGTCAGGAGGAAGTCCTCTCCATGTGTGCCCAAATCAGAGCTGCCATCCAAGCCATCAACTGGGATGGGGCACCCTGTGCCATGGAGGCTCCTTCAGGGCAAAATACATTTGAAAAGGAAACATAAAACTCAGCAAACCATATTTTCTGCATCTTTTGCAATGTGGAGGGCAAGGAAGAGGGGAGGAGGTGAAAAGCTGTGAGTCCCTTGTGGAAGAGAAATGCCACAGGTTGAACAGCATTTGAATCTTGGCTGGCCTGCTGAGCAGAGGAGAGCAGCCCTGAAATAAAGCAGGGATTTGGGAAGACAAAGAGCAGTAACTCACATTGCTCTGCTGCTGGATTGAAAAAAAAAAACAAAACAGCTCCTCCTGGAGCCAGGCAATGGTGCCTCCTCCCTGCCCCAGCAAACAGCCCTGATCCTCAGGGCACCCGTGCTTCCCATAACTTTTTATTGGTAGTAATTTATGAGAGACAGCGAAGAAAATTATCTCTGGCAACTTCAGGAGAACGGAGGCAGGACAAAATGTGCTGGCTGCAGGAGCTGCTGCCCCTTGTCCCACTGGAAAACAGGCTGGCTCTGTGGGACAGGCTCCTCCACCCCCAAAACGTGATGCTCAGCACCCATGGCAAGATGCTGCCTAGCCCCTGGGCTGGCAGAAGAGCTGCTGGTGGGTCCAGCCCCAGCAAAGATTTACCTCCTTGTGGGAGTGGCTGAAAAACATGTTATTGGGATTAGGGGAAGCCAGAAAACCAAACTGTAACAAAATCCTGGTGGGATCTGGAGTACAGAGCATGCACACATGGGGAGCGTTGAAGGGAGCCAGCACATAACGTACATATAAAGCCTCAGGGGACACCACTACATTGCATGCATGTGTGCAGGTCTGGCTGAGGCCTGAGCACCAGTTTGTGCATGGAGGGAGAGGAAAATTCCCTTTTGCAACTTGCTCCCTCATTCCTGCTCACCAAACCCAGATGAAGAGCCCCTGGCAGCACCCACCACCCCCGGACATTTAGCAAGGCACACTGGGGCTGTCTGGTTTTGCAGGGGCTACTGGAAGGAGGGAGCAGGTCAGGAGAGGACAGAGCCCTCCACAACCCTGCAAAGAATAGCAAAGATCTTCTGAGTCACTGGCTGGGCTGATGAGGACAAAGAAGCCAAAGTGCCCCATGCCAATGGGCAGGAAATGAGAGGGCTTGGGTTAAGGCACCCTGGCAGCCCTACCCTGGGCCAAGCAAAGGTCTTGGTATTAAAGCAAGAGATAGATATTTCCATGCTGCTATTTCTTCCCTGCCCAGGGCAGGTCCTCTCAACACCCAATTCTTTCCCCAGCCTTTAGGAGAAAGCTGAGGCAGTTTTGCCACTGCCAGCAGCAGGAAATGATTTTTCATGGTGTCTGGGCAAGGAGATCTCTCTGTCCTTGAGAGGCTCAGAAGAGCATCACTCTACACTGGCACAGCAGAGCTCATCTCAGAAGACAAGGCAATAAGCCAAAGAAGGGTGCTCTAACTCTACCCTTGCCAGGCAAACCTTCACTGTCACCTCTAACCCTGATCAGCCTCACAGATAGTTGGGCAAGAGGAAAACACAGCTCAGAAAGCATCTGTAAGAGCACACATGGGTGTTTATATCCAGACCTCATCATGCAGGAGGCTGGTTTCACCCCAGGACTCAACTGCTACCCCTGCCTCCTCCTAAAGAAAGTAGGGGCTGGGCTTGGACTGTCAGAGAAGCCAAAAATCTCATCCTCCTTTCTCCATGGCACCTCAGCACACTGCCAGAGGGAACCCAAACCCAAGTGCAGGTCTGCAGCTGGGTGCATTTGATGCCAACATGTGCAATAATGAAGTTCAGCAGGAAAGCTCTGCATGGAATGGGGCCTACAAGAAAGCTGGGGAGGGACTTTTTACAAAGGCTTGTAGTGGTAGATCAAGGGGAAATGGATTTAAGTTGAAAGAGGAGAGATTTAGACTGGATATTAGGAAGTGAGGGTGATGAGGCTCTGGAACAGTTTGCCCAGAGAAGTTGTGGATGCCCCCTTCCTGGAGGTGCTCAAGCCCCAGTCAGACAAGGCCTTACCCTGGTGGAAGGTGTCCCTGCCCATGGCAGGGGGGTTGGAACTAGGTGCAAGATCCCTTGCAACCCAAACCCTTCTATGACTCTATGACAAGCTTGAGCACAACAGGCTTCCCAGCCTGTGCCTACATACAGACTGAAAACCTGCATGTCCACTCCTCTCACCAAACATTTACAGCTCTTCTGTAGTCTTCCGAGTGTTTATGCTTCGCTCTGTAAGCGCAGAGCGAAGGTGGCCGTGGCTTGCTCTGGAGCTAACCGGGACGGGTGGCAGTGCCTGGCAGACACAGGCACCTCGTGTGCAGGCAGCGCTCACGCACGCCCCGAGCCAGCTAAAGAACAGCAGCACTCTCACATTAATCCCTGCCACTCCCTGTGCTTTCCACCCTGCCCTCTCCTGCCTGTGCCCTGTGACACAGTCTCTCATTTGGTGACCGCATGCCATTGAGCTGAGTCGCTGCAGGGCTGGTGCAGACCGGGCACTGAACGTGTTCCAGCTGCAGCTTCGGTCGCCCCGCTTTAGCTGATGTTTCCATGCAGCCTCACATCCACATATGGATTGCAGGCACACACGTTCATTCCTCCAGCACTGACAGAGCAGCCACCTCCAGGGGTAACTTCAGCAACGTTTGGATGACAGGAGAGCTATTAGGAAGTGCTGTTTAACAGGGAGAGGAGAAGTGTGCAGTACTGGTTGACCTGGTGGCATCCCCGGGGCTCCCATGCAGCATCTCTGTTTGGTTTGGAGCAGAGGAGGCTGAGGGGAGACCTCATTGCTCTCTACAGCTACCTGAGGGGACATTGTAGACAGGCAGGTGCTGGTCTCTTCTCACGGGTGATTAGTGATAGAACAAGAGGGAATGGCCTCAAGCTGCGACTGGGTAGGTTTAGACTGGACAGTAGGAAGAAGTTTTTCCCAGCAAGAGTGCTGGGAATTGGAATGTGCTGCCCAGGGAGGTGGTTGAGTCACCATCCCTGGATGTGTTTAAAGGTCGTTTGGATGTGGTGCTTGGGGATCTGGTTTAGGGGTGAACTTTGTAGAGTAGGGTTCTGGGTTGGACTTGGTGATCCTGAGGCTCTTTTCCAACCTGGATGTTTCTGTCATTCTCTGATCTCTCTGATTGCAGTGATTGGCACTCAGGGAACTCAGGCAAGGCAGGACATGACCACTGCTGTGAGGGTCCACAGTCCTCCAAAGGGAGACAGCCATGGCAGAAGGGGGAAAGACTCAGGGAAACATCTTGCCTCCTAAACTCAGGAGCTCGCTCAGGAACTTGGCATGATGACAGCATTACTGCATCTGTCCTGGACAAGCAACAAAGGGGGAAGGTTCATCTAAATGCTGTATGGGCAAGGAGAAACACCACCTCTGCCTCACCATCCAGCCCCTGGGAAAATCAGACAGCAGTAACCTAGAAACTCCTTCCCTTAGGAAAATCAGAGAAGAGGAACCTAGGTTCCTAGAATCACCGTAATATCGAGTTCAGTCATAACCCAACACAACTGTTAGACCATGTTGCTCAGCACCAACACTCCCCTGGGAAGCCTCTTCCCATGCCTGATGACCCTTCTGGTGAAGAAATTTTTGCTAGTATCTAATCTAAACCTTCCCTGATGCAGCTTGAGGTCATTTCCTCTTGTCCTATCACATTACCTGGGAGAAGAGGCAGGCACCTTACTGCAACCTCCTAGAAACCCCTTCCCCTAGGACAGTCAGAGCAGACTCTCCCAAGGGTCTTCACATCCTACTGAGTTCCTGCACTCCGTCATAGGGCAAAGAGAGATGGGATGATGGGTGGTTTTGAGAGGCTCCAGACTCACAGCAGCCACACAGACATGGCTTGTGGGAGGTGTCCTTCCCTACCTGACCCTCTCCCTTTTCTCCCCAGCCTCTTTCTTCGGAGACAGCTACGTGGAGATGCCACTGGTGGATGCCTCACGCACAGTGCGGCTGCACCTCCAGCTGTACACCAGCCAGGGAAGTGGGCTGCTCTTCCTGGCTGCTGGCCAGCCTGACTACCTCCTGCTCCAGCTGAGAGCTGGCAGCCTGCAGGTCAGTACCCTGGCACCCTGCTATGGATCAGGGCTTCACCCAATGCAAGGAGGAAGTGGGGGCAGCACCAGAAAGCAGAAGCCCATGGGGTTGGACCATCATGCACAGCCAGTCTGCCAAGACCTCTGCCAAGGGAATGTTAAGGGTTCAAGAGAAGAGCAGAAGGCCTTGGGAGAATCAGTTAAATACAGAGAAACAAGGTCCACCTGGGGAAGATCATCACCCACTGCCTGAGGTGATGCTGGGGAGCATCACGGAGATAGCCAGAGAAGAGCACCCTGTGAACCAGTCAGACATGGTGCACAGCACCCTCAGGGTGCTGGAGATTATAATAAAGAGAAGGGATGAGTCAAGAGTTCCACCACAGGTCAAGCCCAGATAGGGCACGGGAAGGGATCAGTACAGAAGAGTAGAATTGCCCTCTTGTGGTTATGGTTTTGGCACTCACCATGAAGGAAAAGAGCAGGGAACATCTGAGGCACACATCCTGCCTCTCCTGAAGCCTGGGATAGGCCAATAACCACATCTAAACCAAAGCAGGAGAGCAAGCAAGCAGCTGGCTGGAGGTCTCCCTAACGCAGACCATGTGTCTCAGGGTCCATCAGCTAACCCTCTACTTAGGCAGGCTCCAGGCTGCTGCCTGTGGGGAGCGAAACCTGCTATTTCTCATGCCACTTCCCAGGGTGAGGGTTGCAACAGTCCAGGCTGCAGGGATGAATGGAGCAGGGCAAGAAGAGCCAATATCTGGCAAGATTTCTCCAGAGGGTGAGAGAAAAAGTCTAGTGGTGGGACTGGGGGATGGAGGACCCCAGGGATAAAGCCCCAAGACTTGGATTTGCTGAGAGTGAGGTAAAAAAGGAGAGAAATCCCAAGAGCAGGACAGAAAAAGCATGGCCAGAGAAGGGGATCTAGCTCGGGAGAGAGGAACATGCACAGAGGAGGAAGAGGGTGGGGTGGCCAGGACTGAACAGAGGGAACAGAGGGACCAAACCACTTCTGGGCCCCCAGGAACAGTCCATGCTTCAGTAGGTGTTTCTGGTAGGTGGGGAGGTGTCCTCACCTACCAGACAATTCCTTGCTTGAGCTGAACACTTTCTGTGTCCTACCCTGCAGGCCAGGCTGCGGCTGGGCTCAGAGGAGGTGACGCTGCAGTCACCAGCAGAGCTGCAGCTCAATAACCTGGTGGTGCACGACGTGGAGCTGCTGGTGGAAGATGGCAGGATGATGCTCACCGTCGACGGCCTCTTTAACAGCTCTGCGGACATGGCAGGGCCTGTACGGGAGCTGGACATCCAGCATGGTCTCTTTGCTGGTGGAAGAGGCAGCCTTGACCTACCATACCTTGCTGAGGCCAGCTCACCCTTCAGAGGCTGCCTCCACTTAGTGACATTCAATGGCCTGGATGTCCTCTCCCCTCTGTCCTCTGATGGCAGCTCCAAGATCTTCCACCGGGTCCAGGAAGGGTGCAGCACACAGTTCTCTGCGGAGCCCGACGACCCCTTTGGGTTCCCGGGGCCGCACTCCTACATTGCGTTTCCCACCTGGGATGCAAGGGAGGAAGCGACCATTGAGTTTGTGATAACCACCAGCATCACCCAGGCACCCCTCATCTACCACGCCGGGCTGGAGAATGACTTCTTCTACCTGGAGATCTCCAATGGGCGCCTGAGAGGGTTTGTTGAGAAGGGCAATGGCATCATCGTCCTGCACAACAACGTCTTCATCAGCGACGAGCAGCAGCATTATGTCAAGGTCTACACAGATGTCCACAAGTTTGAGATACTGATAGATTACTACGCCTCATCCACGTCCAACCGGGGCATCAACAACTACCTGGACCTTCAGGGAAACCTCTTCATTGGAGGCATGAACGAAAAAGCTTTGCAGAGGCTGAAGGAGCATCACCTCGCTTTCATCTCGGTGTGGACCATGACCAACAACTCCTTCATTGGCTGCCTGGAGGACCTGCGGATAAACCTGCAGAGGAGGAGTCTGCAGGATGCTGTGATCACAAAAGACATCACTGCAGGCTGTGGGAAGCAGGAGCACTACTGGGACTACGAAGAGACATATGAGCAGGATGAGGCCCCTACCTCCCCACCTCCAGATATCTGGTCAGGAGCACCAGGCCTGGCAGCGGAACCGTGCCGGCCAGACAACAGCTTCCCTCCTGCCTTCGCCAACATCAGCAGGCTGCTCCACGTCAGCCCCCTCATCGTCTCTGAAGGGGGCATGGCCTATCTGGAGTGGAAACACGCCCAGCCAACAGTAGACCTGAGCCTCGCAAGCATCCGGCAGTCCCAAATCCTCTTCAGCATCACCAATGACCCCAGGCATGGCCAGCTGGAGCTGGACATTCCTGGGTCTAGGAGCAGAAGGAAGTTCACCTTGTTGGACATTGTGAACAGGAAAGTCAGGTATGTCCATGATGGCTCTGAGGGGCCCATGGACCAGCTAATGCTGGAGGTGACAGTGACTGCCCAGCAAGGGGTCCCAGAGTGCTTGCGGCAGGGGCAAATGTACTTGCTGCCCATCATGATCAACCCCACCAACGATGCCCCACAGGTGATTTTTCCCCACGGGAACCACATGACAATCCTGAAGCACACGCGGAAACACCTGACCACAGATGTGCTGCAGGTCCTAGACGATGACACATCCTGTGACGACCTCGAATTCCAGCTGCACAGTGGCCAGCAGATGGAGGAGGGTTATGTGGAGTATGACTTTCACCCTGGGGTGCCCATCGAAGAGTTCTCCTGCAGGGATCTGGAAGCAGGCAACATAGTCTACGTGCACCAGAGTGGGACCAACTTGCAGCTCACCTTGCAGGTGAATGATGGCACAGTCCCAAGCCCTATTGCCACCCTGAGGATCCTTGCCATCGATCCTGAGATCCGCCTGCGCAACAACACCGGCCTCTCCACCTCCCAGGGAGGGGCTGCACGCATCACCACGGCCAACCTCTCCGTGGAGACCAATGCAGTGAGCCAACAAGTTGCAATCCTCTATGTCCTCACGGAGCCTCTAAGGTATGGCGAGGTCCAGAAGCAAGGCAGCACAGGAGGGGAATGGAAAAAAGTCGAATCCTTCCACCAACAAGACCTAGAGCAAGGGCGCATCCAGTATTTTAGCACAGACACAGAGCACCATCTGGAAGATGTCGTGGAGAAGCTGCAATTTGAAGTCCAGGTGGGACAGAAGGTCTTGCAAAACAACACTTTTGTCATAAGGATTAAAAGAGCCACCATTAAGATGAGGACCATGGTCCCCCTCCAGATGAAGAACAAGCGGCACAGAAACATCACCAGTAAGGAGCTGGAGGCAATGCTGGAAGATCCAAACTCTGCCCCTGTGCCCTTCCACTACGTGATAATCCAGGCTCCCAAAAAAGGAAATCTGGAGCTGCTCGGCAACAGGCTGACTGAAGGCTTTGGGTTTACCCAAGACGACCTGCAACAAAACCATCTGAGCTACAGCGCCACCATCAGGAACTCCCAGCAAGCTGAGGACACCTTCCAGTTCCGAGTCCGTGCTGGGGAGCAGCACTCTCCCGTCTACACCTACACAATCAGCATCGGTGGAGACCCCGATGCACCAGCCCTGACCAACATCCTCCTGACCGTGCCGGAGGGGGGACAAGCCGTCATCTCCAAGGACCACTTGTTCGTCCAGAGCATGAACAGCATGGACTACCTCTACGAAGTGATTGAGGGGCCAGCACACGGGAGGCTGGCCTGGGCTGCCTCCCACAGCTGGGCCTCCAGAGAGGAGATCACAGAGTTCACCAACGATGACATCCTGCACCGCCGGCTGCTGTACCAGCATGACGACTCCGAGACGCTGGAGGATGACATCCCCTTCGTGGCGACGCGGCAGGGTGAGGGCAGCGCTGAACCTGAGGCAGAGGAGGTCAGAGGCGTTTTCAGGGTCTCCATCCAACCCATCAATGACCACGCCCCGGTCCAAGTGGTGAACAAGGTCTTCAACGTGGTGCGCAACGGGCAGCACCTGCTGACGACAGAGGACATCGCCTTCAGCGACAAGGACTCCGGCTTCTCCGACACGCAGCTGGTGCTGGCGAGGAGGGACATCTTGTTTGGCAGCATTGTCTCCGTTGACGACAGGAGCCACCAGGTCTACCGGTTCACACAGGACGACCTGAGGAAGAAGAAGATCCTCTTTGTCCATTCAGGGGCTGACCGGGGCTGGATTCAGCTACAGGTCTCAGATGGCCTCCACCAAACCACAGCCCTCCTGGAAGTGCAGGCGTCGGACCCCTACATCAAAATAGTCAACAACACCGGTCTGGTCATCCCCCAAGGCAGCCAGGGGAGCATTGACTCCTCTGTCCTCAGCCTGGAGACCAACATGGACATTAGGTCAGATGACGAGATACGGTTCCTGATAACAACCCCTCCAAGGTGGGGGACCGTGTTGAGAGGGGAGCAGCCAGTCATGGCTTTCTCTCAGAGGGACTTGCTAGCAGGAGAGATCTCCTACCGCCACAATGGGACCAGGAATAGCCGGGATGAGCTCAAGTTCACTGTAGAAGCAAATGAGGTAGCAGTGGAGGACACATTGGCCATCAGCGTGTTCTTGGACACCCATCCCAGCCCCCTGAGCATAGTCAACCACAAGGAAATCCATGTCTTCCAGGGGGAAGCAGCTGGGATCAAGGAGGAGTACTTACTGGTGAGTATCCCTTTCTCTAGTTATTCCCCACATCTGCATCCCTTTCCTGGATACCAAACCAAACCAGCCAATGGTGGGACTCCATTTTACACCCACCTGCCCAAAGGACTTGTGCACATGTCAAGCTTTGCCCAGGGGCAGAGCTGGGGGTTCAGACAATGGCCTCAGCAAGAAGTGACTCTTGTGGCTCATCCCCATGCAAAGCCACGGGACATTGCACAGTCGTGGGCTGCAGGGCAGCCCAGCCTCACAGGAACCAGCCCCAGCTCATGCCTTGTCTCCCCCACACTCCCAGGTGGCCCATGAAGAGATCCCTCCCCAGGACATAGTTTACCTGGTGAGCAGCCCCCCAGCCTCTGGCTTCCTGGCGATGCTTCAGCACGGAGAAGACGCAAATGAGCAGCCCAGCCTGGACCCCATCCAGTCCTTCACCCAGGAGGACATCAATGATGGCAGGGTCCTCTACCTCCACTCCAAGCCAGATGAGGAGCATGACCAGTTTGTCGTGGACATCACAGCCCGTGGTGCAAAACCACTGCAAGGGGTGGTGGTGAGCCTGGTCGTGCTCCCCATTGCCATCCCCCTGGACGTCCACAACATCACGGTGCCTGAAGGTGGCTCTGCTACCCTCTCCACAGGCGTCCTCAGCATCCCCAACACATACTACACGGCTCTTGGCATGGAGTTCAGGGTGCTCGAGCCCCCCAAGTTTGGCACCCTCCTGAAAAGTGAGCGGCCTGAGGACAGCGAGCTGCAGGCTTTCACCTGGAATGAGGTAGAGCAGCCAAGAGTGTCCACTTCCCCATCACCTTGCTCTCTCAGGGGTGTTGAGAAGAGCCTGGGGCTGGCTCCAGGCCCAAAGGCACCAGGAGGCTGGGGAGGGCTGTGGGGCTCCTCTCCCCATTGGAGAGCTCTGCCCTTGGGATGGAGGGGTTTGTGTGGTGGCTTTGCCCTCCAGGTGCTTTTAAATGTCCCATGGGATACAGGATGGGGATGTAGGCAGAGCATCCAGGCTGGGTTCCAGGTCTGCTTCCCATGGGGATCCCACTCCCTGTCTTTCTGCTGGTTCCATCCCACAGGGATGTCCCAGAGCACGTGGTAGGTGCTCAGCTTGCCCCTTCCTCCCAGGCTGGTGCGCGGGTCCTCTCCCCAGCAGGGCTGGTGTCCCATGTCCTCCCAGGAGGGTCATCCAGCCCCTGCCCCGCAGGTGCAGCACCAGCAGATCCAGTACAGGCAGGATGGCCCCCGGGCACGATCCGACAGCTTCACCCTCCTGGCCAACGCCTCGGCGCTGGAGCGGCAGAGCCAGCCTCGGACAATCTTCATCTCCATCCTGCCCCGCAGCTCCAGGGCGCCCCGGCTGCGGCTCAACGCCGGGCTGCAGGTAAGGGCGGGATGGCAGGGGATGGGTCAGCCGCCCCGGGGTGCTCAGCACCCTGGGGGCCGCCAGCCGAGCGTCCGGACCCCACGGGCCGCAACCTGGCCTCTGGGGCAAGNGGAACCGGGCTGTACCGTGTGTGTGTGTGTCCGTTCCTTCACCTCGTCCCTCCCCCTCAGCTGCTAGTGCTGAGAGCGACCACAAGATGGGAGCCTCGCCCCGCAGCAGCACTTGCTTCCCGTGCCCGGCGCCGGGCTCGGCAGAGATGCCACGGCGGCAGGCAGCGGCTACCGGGACCCCTCCGCCTCCTAACCCCTCACTGCCGAGGGCAAGCAGCAGCTTCTAACCCCCGCTCTGCCTCCTGAACTCCCTCACTGCCTGCTCGCCCTTCCCCAGGTGCCGGAGTAATCCCCGGGAGCAGAGAGAACAGCTTGGGCAAGTCTCAACGGCACAGCTTGGAAAAGCTTAATTAATTATTTAGGCAGCTTTGGCACCTCTCCTTGTGCCTGTCTAGATAAAGTCAGAAGCAAAGAGGTCTCACAGAGTCTTTCACGTTGGAAAAGACCTTTAAGATCATGGATTCCAACCACTAATCTAACACCACCATGGCCTTAAACCCTGTCCCAAAGTGCCATGTCCACAGGTTTTCTGAACACCTCCAGGGATGGTGACTCCACCACCTCCCTGGGCAGCCTGACCACTCTTACAGGAAAGAATTTTTTTTCCTAATCTCCAACCTAAACTTCCCCTGGCACAATTTCAGGCTGTTTTCTTTCATTCCATCCCTCATTACTAGGGAGACCCAAACCCTACCTCACTGCAACCTCCTTTCGTCCTCTCCAGATGCCTCCTTTTCTCCAGACTAAACAACCCCAGTTCCCTCAGCTGCTCCTCACCAGCCCTGTTCTCCAGACCCTGCACCAGCCTTGGTGCCATTCTCTGAACCTGCTCCAGCCCCTCAATATCCTTCTTGGANGAAAGAATTTTTTTTCCTAATCTCCAACCTAAACTTCCCCTGGCACAATTTCAGGCTGTTTTCTTTCATTCCATCCCTCATTACTAGGGAGACCCAAACCCTACCTCACTGCAACCTCCTTTCGTCCTCTCCAGATGCCTCCTTTTCTCCAGACTAAACAACCCCAGTTCCCTCAGCTGCTCCTCACCAGCCCTGTTCTCCAGACCCTGCACCAGCCTTGGTGCCATTCTCTGAACCTGCTCCAGCCCCTCAATATCCTTCTTGGAGTAAGGTCCCCAAAACTAAATTCAGTATTCCAGGTGTGGTCTCACCAGTGCCCAGTACAGGGGCACAATCACTTCCCTACTCCTGCTGGCCACAATATTACTAATCTAAGACAGGATGCTGTTGGCCTTCTTGGCCTCCTGGGCACACTCTGTCTCATATTCAGCCAGCTGCAACCAACACCCTTGGGTCCTTTTCTGCCAGGCAGCTTTCCAGCCACGCCCCAAGCCTGGTGCATTCATGTGGCTGTTGTGACCCAAGTGCAGGACCTGGTCTTGGCCTTGTTAAACCTCATTCAACTGACCTCAGCTCATCAATCCAGCCTGTCCAGATCCCACTGCAGAGCCTTCCTGCCCTCAAGCAGGCCAACAGTACCACTCAGTTTAGTATCATCTACAGTAAGCCCACCCATCCTCACCTGCTGCTGAAGCCCCACCTTCTGCTTCAGACACTTCCCTGTCTCCATCAGGATCACTAAGTCAAAATTGCAGCAAAGAGTTTCTTAGGAAACATGCAGGAGCACCAGCATTGCATTCCACCCCAGGGCACCCATCCCAGGATTTCCCAGGCTGGCAGCTCTTTACATCAGGATCATCATCATAGCAGCCTTGGGAAGGGGTCTGGAGCTTGGGTTCTGGAAGGGAAGACCAAAGGGAAGGGTACAAGCCTCCATGAGCCAGGTGCCACACAGACAGCCCCAGAAGCATGGAGATGGGGCCAGGACTGCCAGTAAAGTTTGGGGGAGGCCCCAGCCACAGCCAGCACCAGCCTTGCTCTGGGCTTTGCTCAGTTAAACTCCCATCCCAGGAAGCTTAGCCCCATCCCAGGAAGGTTAACCCTATCCCAGCAAATCCCTTTTGTAGTGCATTAAGTGCCCCTTGAGCACTTGAACAGGCTGCCCAGAGCAGTGGTGGAGTCACCATCCCTGGAGGTGTTTAAAAGATGTCTGGATGAGGTGCTGAGTGCCGTTGTCTAACCGTTGTATACAGGGAGATGTTAGGTTCTCTTTGGACTTTTAAGGTCTTTTCCAACAAGGTGATTCCATGACTCTAAGTGGTGCCTGCAGGATGAGCTCCAGCTGCCCCAAAATCCTGCACTCCCCACAGAGCAAGGTTAATCCCCCAACTGCTGGACCCACAGCAGCCTCTTGTCCCCACTCCAGAGGCACAAAACCTCCCCTCTGCTCACTGAAGGACCAGCACATCCCAAAAGCACCCATGGGTGCTGGCCCTGGTAGGCTGGGCCAGAGGAGGAGCTCTGGAGCTGGGAAAAGCTCCCTGCTACGAGGAAGGGCAATGCTAAAGCAACCCAGGGCTCAGGAGGGGCCCAGCCCTGCTGTGCTCGTGCTTTGGCGAGAGATGACTTCAGCGTTTAAAGGTCAGGCTGGGTCTGGGAGGGAGATTGCACAAAGCCTTCCCCTGCTGCCTGATCCTGCCAGCTCCCAGGGTGCAGAGTCCACACAGGGCTGGGGCGACAACAGGCAGGGTTCATACCCCAGACTGGAGCTGCCTGGAAAAGACTGGGCAGGTTTGCCTTGATCATTTTTCTGGGTTGCATCAAGAGAAAGCGGGGCTGGATGCCAGCGAGAGAGAGGCTTCCAGTGCCACAGCGATTCAGGGCCACGCTCCCGGCGCTGTTCCGCTGCCTCCCGGCGCGCTCCCCCGGAGAGCAGAGGCGACACGGAGGCTGAGCAAACAGAATGGGCCGAGTAAACCAGAGCAGACCCGGGTGGGAGCCTTTAATAATTCAGAGAGCACCAGGAGCGTGGCAAAGCAGGTCAGCTCTGGTGGCACAGGCTCTTGCTGGCCAGCAAAGCTGCTCCAGCTGCTCTGTGTGCCCATCTCCAGTGGGCAGCAATGGCCTAGGGCTGTTGGGCCCCCTGCCTGCAAACACCTCTCTAGGCTTCCTTGGCACCAAGCCCCAGGTGTGATTGCAGTTCCAACGGGTGCTGAAGTGACCTGGTTGTGAGCACCGGGGAGAAGCAGCAGTCCAAAAACCCTGGTGCCTGTACATGGTAGAGCAACAGCTCCTTCTGCAAGGGCTTCAATGTGTCCAGCAGCACTTCCCCCATCCCGTCTCTCCCAAGCTCTGTTTTCCAGCCTGCCTCCTGCCACCCCATGGGGACTGCAGAGGGATTTAATTTCACTGTCGGCACCCACACCCACTCAAGAAATGTTTTGAGTTAGGCCAGCTGAAAGCAGCAGAGAAGAGCTCATCGAGCCCAGCACGGCCAGCTGAGCGGCTCCTCCAGCGCCTGGGTGTTGTCCTCTGGGTTTGTAGGAAGCTGGCCAGCATTGTGATGTTGTGGGATACAGCCCTGCATTAGCAGGGAGAAGGCTCAGTCCACATGCCCCATGATGTTGGGTCATCCTGAGTGTGAAAGGCAGCTCTGGGGTGCTCAGACAGAACCTGTCTGGCAAGGCAGGATTCATCCCCATGGTTTGCCAAGACTAAGACACAGCACAGGATTAAGAGTGAGAAAAATCGTTGCCTGCAGCTGGAAAGGGGAGATGCCAGGGCTTTGGGGTGGCAGCATCCCCAAGGGGGGAGTGGGCACCATTGGTTGGGGTCAAGTGGCACTGGGAGGCCTTGCTGTGGTCCTGGGAGGCTTTGTGGTGGCACTGGAAGGCTTTGTGGTGGCTCTGAGCTCAGCTGCATATTTGTCATTCCTGGAGGATTTGCTGGTGCGGCTCATGGCCTTGCTGCAGCCTTGAAGGAGGCGGTGGGAAGGGTGCTTTGCTGGGAGCATGAGCTAAGAGAAACACCCAGCTGCAGAGAGATGGGGCTGGAATCATCACACATACACAGAGGCAGCGCAGAGAGCAAGGTCAGAGAATCACAGACTGCTTTGGGTTGGAAAGGACCTTTAAAGACCATCTAGTTTAAGCCCCCTGCAGTCAGCAAGGACTGTAGATCAGGTTGTTCAGAGCCCAGTACAACCTGACCTGAAATGGTTCCAGGGATGGGGCATCTGCCTGAGCCAGTGTTTCACCACCTTGAGTGCCAAAAAAATGGTCTTCCTTAGATCTAGTCTAAATCTCCCTCTTTTATTTTAAACCCCTCACCTCTTGTCAAGGGGTTCAGGGCCAGGAAACTTCCCCAGAAAGCCCTTACCCTGCACAGCAATGGAGAGAGATGCACCAAAAGCACAGCTTCCAGCCCAGCCCTTTGCCTTTCTTCGCTGCCCACTTGAGGACACTGGGCGAGGCTGCCCTGCACACGCCGTGCCACTGCACGGAGCCAGCAGCGTGGAACGTGCCAGCAAACAGGGACGGCAGCAGCGCAGGGTGACATGGGGCTGGGCCGAGGCCAGACAATGGAGGCATCACCCGGCGCGGGCACAAGGCCCCCTTGTTGGCTGGGATGTGCTCAGGCACCCGCCGAAGCTGTCTGAGCAGGGATGAGGCCCTGAGAAGGCTGGGGAAAAGGGGAGAGGGGCTGGGGGCAGCTCAGGGGGGTTACAGCCTCTCCTTGTCCCCCAGCTGTGGGAAGGCACCACGGCTGCCATCAGTCCCCACATCCTGAGCGCTGAGGACGAGGACTCCCCGGCGGAGGAGGTGACCTACTCCATCCAGCCCCCAGCCAACGGGAAGGTTGTGCTGAGGTCAGCACCCAGCTCTGAGGTCCAGCGGTTCACCCAGGCCCAGATAAACGATGGCCTGGTCCTCTTCGTGCACCAAGGTAGGGAAGGGCTGAGGTGCCCCAGCACCCCCAGCATTATCCCTGGCACAAAGGAGGGAACACCAACTGAGGGAAGCACTGTGCCACCATGGCAGATGCTAACCCCACCACACAGCCCCCTGCTCCAAACCATGCCAGGTTAGTGGGGGGCTGCAGCCCCTCTGCTCCCCACAAACACCCAGCAATGTGCTGTCCACAGGACCCCTGGATGGAGGCTTTGCCTTTGACCTGTGGGATGGGGAGAACTTGTCTCCTGGGCACTTCTTCCTCATCAGGGCTCTCAGAGAGCCCCTCGTCAGCTTGGCCAGGAAGCAGAGCCTCACTGTCTGCCCAGGTGGGTACAAGAACATTCCCCATCCTCCCAGTTCAGTGTCAAATGTGGCTCTTAGACCCTTCCACCACCCAATGCGCAAGCACTGCTGGGTGCTGCCTGCAGCAGAGGCTGCAGGTGAGTGGGGAGGCAACCTGCTGAAGCCTGTACTGGACATGTTTTCCAGGTGCCCTGCAGCCCATCACCAGCCAGAACCTGCAGGCAGTGAGCAACAGCCCGGCTAGCTCCACCACCCTATACTACAGCATCGAGCAAGCCCCACGCCTGGGCAGGCTGTGCACCTCCCAGGGAGAGGAAATCAGAAACTTCACTCAAGCCCAGGTGAGTTTTTGCCTCCTCCATTACCTCCTACCAAAGACCAGAGCTCCCACCCTGACCCTGCTGCCACCACGGGCAGGTCTGATCCCTGGCAGGAGGCAGAGCAGGACTGCAACCACACTGTGACTTTCCCAGCTCTGGCAGCAGCTGCTAAAAGGGATTAAGAGCTGCTGCCCCAGGGCCAGCTTTGCTCTTGCCACCAAGCCTTGGATTTAGTGCTGGGGGGAGGCTCAGGGAGCTGTAATCCCCTTTTCTTAGGCTTCCACCCTGCTGTAGACCCAGCTTGCCTGCTGCCTGCACATAGAGTCTGGAGAACAGGCCTTGTGAGGAGCAGCTGAGGGAAATGGGGGAGTTCAGCCTGCAGAAAAGGAGGCTCCGAGATCTTTGGGCTCCCCTGAATGGAGGTTGGAGTCAGGTCCCCACCTGGTCTCTTCTCCCTAGCAACAAGTGATAGGATGAGAGGAAACAGCCTCAAGCTGTAGCAGGGGAGGTTAAGATTGGATATTAAGAAAAACTTCTTTGCTGCAAGAGTTGTCAGGCATTGGAACAGGTTGCCCAGGCAGGTGGTGGAGTCACCATCCCTGGAGGTGCTCAAAAATATGTGGATATGGCCCTTCAGAATATAGTTTAATGGCCACAGTGGTGTTAGGACAATGCTCTTAGAGGGCTTTTCCAACCCAAACAATTCTATGACTCTGTACTAGCAGATGCTTTCCCTCCTGCTCCAAGCAAAGCCTTGCTGCCACTTTCCTCCCCCAGGGCCAGGCTTTTGCAGAGCGTGGCAAAGAGCTTATTTCTAACCAGCTCCCACTTAACTTTGCCCTCCCTGTTGTGCTCACCCTTAGAAGCCTGGCCCAGTTCTTGGAGGATACTGAGCAAGCTCAGCCCTTCCTCTGAGCCTCAGTTCCCCCACTTGCTGGGCAGAAAGATCCTGACAGAGAGGCACCATGGTGGCTACCGTGCCATGGCTGATGGTGGTCCTTATTTCTTACCTTATTTCTTGGTGGTTGCTCCTTCTTGGACCTGAGATAAGAGCCTAGGGTGCAGACATTGGCTCTGGTACAGCATCACCAAGGTTTTCCTCTGTGCCACAGTGCCCGTCACACCAGAGGTGATACCATCTCCTGCATGGTATCATCCACTTGGAGGATTTATCCAGAGCTCACTGAGATTTTGTTAATTTTTAGGTGGACAGTGGGTTGATTTTCTACCAGCATGAGATGCCAGAGAAGCCCTTCTGGCTTGCCCAAGATGCCATCCGCTTCCGTGTGGTCGCTCCCACAACCATCTCAGATTCCTTCATCCTCCTTGTGCTGATCTCCTTCGAGGCCAAGTGTCCCCAGCGGTCGACTCAGCTATGGAGAAATGGAGGTAAAGGAAGGGAGAGGCAAGGGGCAAACAAGCTCTCCTGAATCACCCCGGATGGGGGAATTGTGCAAACTCCAGGAGAACTTGTTAGTCCAAGGAAGACACCACAATGCTATTTCCCATGGCTCTTTCTACTTCTTTGCCTCCTCCTTTTCATGCTCTATCAATGTTCTCTCCTGGATGTGCTCTCCTCTCCAGGAGATCCTGGCTTTTCCCAGGAATGACAGACCTTTGGGTTTTCCCTTTTCTCCCCAGGTCTCCAGCTTGGAAGGTCTCAACGGGCTGAGATCGACACCAAGGTGCTGGATGCCTCCAACCTCCTAAGCCAAATCCCAGCCCCTGAGAGGGCTGCACACGATGTTACCTTCCTGGTGACAGGGCTGCCAGCTCATGGGCAGCTCTTGGTGGCTGATGTGCCCTTAGATCGGTCACGGCCATTCTTCCTGCAGTCAGACCTGTCCACAGGACGCCTGGCTTATGCCCATGGAGGGGACAGTGTCTCTGAAGACCATTTCAGATTTAAGGCTTGGCTCCAGCCCCGGGCACAGCAGTCCATCCACCCTCCCCAGGAAGGAGTGGTCATCTCTGAAGCTTTCAATGTAATGGTGACCAGCAGCAGCAGCAGCCCACCACAGGTGGTGAGGCGACAAGAAGTGCTGCAGGTCCCACCAGGCTCCGTGGTCACCTTGTCCCAGGAGTACCTGGATGTAGCAGACCCATCAGGTTCCCCTGAGGAGATGGTGTACAGCGTCCTTCAGAGACCTCTTGCTGGCCACCTGGCCAACGCCCACAACCCACAGGAGCCCATCAACCGCTTCACCCAAGCAGATGTCAACACAGGCCACGTGGTGTTTGTGGCCACCGGGAGCCGTGCCAAAGGCTCATTAGCCCTGAGCCTCTCCACTGACCACCACCCACCCACCCTGACCTCACTGGAGATTGAGGTGCTGCCTGCAGTCAGCACTGCTGCCAGCCCGCTGCTGCTGGAGGTGCCCCAAGACCTGAACAGGGCCTCCCTGTCCCACCATCACCTCCTGGGAGCCGCACAGCCGCGGGGTGGAGGCAACTCACAGTACAGGATCAGCAGGGAGCCAAGATTTGGCCAGGTGCAGGTCAACAGCAGGCCGGCGCGGGGCTTCTCGCAGAAGCAGCTGGACCGTGGGGAGGTGACCTTCACCTTCACTGACCTCACCTCTCCTCAGGATGACTTCCAGTTCCTCCTTATGTCCCGGGCAGCCAACAGGACCGGGGTGGTGAACGTGACCGTCCGCGCCTTGGTGAAGGCTCGGCCAGGCAGTGTGTGGCCCAGGGGCACCACAGCCCTCCTGGACACCAGCATCCTTGACGCCAGTGAGCTGGCCAACCGCACCAAGAGCACCCCCCTCTTCAAGATCCGCAGGGCACCCCGTGGCAGCCACCTCATCAGGGTCTCCAGGGACCCAAGGCAACCCACGATCCCGATTGAGGCCTTCAACCAGAGTGAGCTGGAACAAGGGCTGGTCGGGCTGGAGGTGCTGGATGCTGGTGAGACCAACCAGCCCCTGCAGAGCGACAGCTTCGTCTTTGAGCTGGCAGCTGCTGGCGTGCCACCGGCGCTGGCATCCCTGGGCTACAGCACTGAGCCCTACAACGCCTCAAAAGCCTACGGTGTCACCCTGCTCACGGTCCCCCTGGCACCCTCACCCCTGGTGCCCCAGCCTCATGGCACAGCACGGAGCAGCCCCAATGCCAGCGAGCTGGGCATGTCCCCCACCGCCTGGCCAGGTCACAGTGCTACCACCAGCACTAGTCCCGTGGAAGGGGGCACTTTCCTCAGCTTCATTGAGGCCAACATGTTCAGCATCATCATCCCCATCTGCCTCATCTTCCTCCTGCTGGCCCTCATCCTGCCCCTACTCTTCTACCTGCACAAGCGCAACAAGACAGGGAAGCACCATGTGCAGGGCTCCCCCTCCTCCAAGGTCAAGAACGGGGCTGTGCCAGACCAGGAGACCTTCCGGAGGATGGACCCCAACCAAGGCATTCCCCTAACGACTGTCAATACCCTGGAGGGCAAGGGCACAGGTCCCCCACCCCAGGGCAAGGGTCCTGGCGCACCACCAGACCCTGAGCTCCTTCAATACTGCCGGACTTCCAACCCCCCCTTGAAGAACAACCAGTACTGGGTGTGAAGCACTCAGGCACAGGGGCACAAGACCACCTGGTTGGTCTGGACCCTCCCAGAGCAGAGCACTGCCAGCCACCCCCTCCCTGCTCTCCTCATCCTCCTGGGAGCTGGCATCCCACAGATGCTGGAGGGCCATGGGGATATGGGGGCTGCTGGTCTCGCCCACCCAGGAGGCCCACATCTCCGGGTGACTTTGGGCAGGGGAGGGGGGCACTGCAGAAGGTAAGCAGAGGCAAGCAAAATGCCTGAGCACCCTTGGAGAATGCTGACTTCAGGTGCTCATTTGGGCCATCCAACGGTGGCCACAGTGCTGGAGGGGACCTGATGGCACCAGTGCCCACTGAGCCACCCCAGCAGGCCTGGTGGTGGTTCCTTCATGACCAGCACTGACTGCTACGGGAGGGTGGGGGGTGTTTGCCACAGGGAGGATGAGGAGCAACTTGTGCTGAGTCAGGCTTGAGGACGAAGCTGCCCAAATCCCCCAGGGCTGGGCAGGCTGAGATACTGGAGCAGAGGCTCGGAAAAAACTCTGCGGCCAACGCCAGGGGAATTTAAGGAGTTCCCACCCACTTGGAGGAGAAAAAAAAACAAACACAAGAAACCTGAACCAACACAACCTGCCTGGCTCTTTCTCTGCCTGCCTGCTGCCTGTTTCATAAAGCAGGTCACACTGAGCCCTGTGGGAGGTGGGCTGCACAGCAGGTAGGACGCCCTCTTGGCTGGGAGGGGTGGCAGGAGCTCACCTGGGCAGCATGAAACCGGAGAGGAGAACAGAGAACCCGAGCCAGCCAGGTTTTCCACTGTATACTCCCCTAGGGCAGAAGTAAACAGAATAAAGAGCCTTTCCCGATGGTTGTCGTCAGCCCTCTCCCTTGCCAGGTCTGTTTGAAGTCCCAGGGAGCTGCCGACTGACATTTGGAGGTAATGGACCAAATGCTGGGCTTTTGCTCAATTTTTCCCTGGTCTGGAGTCCTAAAAACCGAAATAGAAATTGTCTGAGGAAGGGCAGGGGAAAAACTGAGCTCTGAGCTCAGGATGGGACCCAACAATAACACCCTGCACTGCTGCAGCTGGGAAGCTCATCACAGGGCACAGCCCACTTTCACAGCACCCACGGGAAGCCAAAAGGAGCCCCCAGGGCCCACGGGGGATGTTTTACATTTGCACACCCACTCTCCCCCATCTAGGGTGAAATCCACCCTATGACCCCCCAAACCAGCACCCTGTGCAGTGTCTCTGCAGAGAGCTGCGATGTTTGCTGGGAGCATGCCAGCAGCTTTCCTGGCTGCATTTAAAGGTGCCAGACACTTGCTGAGCAGTAACTCATACCTGCCCTGCTCCAGCTGGTGGGTGCCAGCATGTCCTGCCGGGCACCCACAGCTTTCAGGGTGCAGACAGCCACCCCCAGACCCTCCAGACCCAACCTGCCCCATGGACAGGGCATGGTGGAGGCAGCCCTGGCCACTTCCAAGCTGTCTTGGCCCAAGTCAGCCCATGCGCTGGATGCCAAGCAGGCACACTGCCACCTCCTTCCCTGATGCAACCTCTCCATCTCCAAAGCCTCCTCTGGAGAGGGAAAAAATGAGGCTTCTTTCTGCTCAGAGGCAAATCACACCCTCTGCCCTCTGTGAAATGGGAACAGTACAAGCAGGCTGCCCACGTCATGGCTCAGAGCTCGCCAGGGCGGAGCTGCTCCCAATAAGGTTGAGCCATCTCCTTCCTTCTCCTTCCAGATCACAGTTCTGTGCCTTCACCACCACTTTCAAACCAGCTCATTTGTTCTTTTTCGTTCTAAGTACATCCTCCCAGGGAGGGATGGAAGGAGGGAGGTTTTTGGGGAAGCTGGTGACATCCACCAAAGGTCCTCTTGGAAGCAGCCGCCGTGTTTTCCTTCCGACTGCTTTTTGCCTCGCACCCAGGGATTAAATGGAAGGAACGTGGCCTATTTTGTAAGGAGCGCTGAAAGAGAAGCAGGTTATTTTTAAGGCTTGTGGTTGTATTCCTGCTGCTGGGAAACATCCACTTCCCAAGGTCAGAGGAGGACAAGCAGTAACCTGGAAAACGCCAGCGCGGATCGCAGCTCTCCGGGGCCAGGCTCTGCTGGCAGGGGTTGAACCCCAAGCAAAGCTGGTGGCTCTGCTTTGGTTATTTGAGATTTGCAGCAGGATGGCTTGGACAGGATTGGATCCAGCCTCCGTGCTGCCCACCACAACCCACCCACCCAGGCCAGGGATGAGGGGCCAAGCAGTCTCCAAAACGTTGCTGGTCAGGCCCTTTGGCTTCCTGGGAAGCAGCAGAGCATCCCTACCTTCCCCAGAGCCCCTCGTCCTCACCCTAGTTTGGCCCAGAACCATTTTGATCTGGGATTTTGGAGGTGACAGGAGCTAGGTTGCATCCTTCCAAGGTTATAAAGCTTGCGGAAGTTTAGGGAAGATGCTTACAGCTGCTCTGCCAGATGTGCTGTTCCCTTCCAAGGCAGGCCAGATGTGCACAGCTGGCTGACAAGAGTCAACCATGCCCATGAACTCACATGCCCTGCTCCCAGCGAGCTGATGCCAAGCCTCCCCCCCCAGCACCTCCCCACCTCCACCTACCAGTGGTGTTTCCCTGGACCAGGCACCCCCAGATGTCTCACACCCACACCTCTCCTGTGCCTTCTGCCCTTGGTTTTAAAGCAAAAGAAGCCACACAGAGCAAGCCTGATGTTTCCAGGGAGCCCCAGGACATGGCCAGAGCCATTTCTTCTGCAGCAGCACCAGCCTGGCCCCTGCATCACCCCAAGCTGTAGTCAGGGAGCCTGCACCCATGGTGGGGTGCATGACTCCCCAGTCCTGCTGTGGGAGAAGGGGTCATAGTGGGTGCTGCCCAGGAGGGAGCTGTCCCTGCTTCTAGTGCCAGGGAAGCATCACTGTGCCCAGCCTGTGAGGGCAGAGAAATACAGGATTGGGGTGGAGTGGGACCATCAAGGCATGGAAGCATTAGGAAGAGTTGAAAGGGGCTGGGAGAAGGTGCTGAGGGCACCTGGATGAACAGGTCAAGACCTCCATGCATCTACATGCAGCTTCTGAGAATACTTGGGTCAGGGAATAAAAGACAGGAGGAGGGGAAAACCAGCTCACAGCAAAGACTCAAGTCACTAAGGGAAACATGGTGGGGCAGAGAGCAGGGCAGGAACCAGAAGACACCCAGGTACCGAAACAAAGGACAGTGAGCAAGTTCCAGTGACTCAGAGCTGTGAAAGGCTGCAGATGACAAACCATACCTGCCACCAGCCCCTAAATAGCAGGAAGAAGCACGTCAAAAGCAAGGATATCACCAAGTAAAGCCACCTAGGAGGTGTAAGGAAGACGCAATGCCTGGTGTCCCTTGTCCTCCCTGCCACCTCCAGACACCCTGAGGTGACCACCAGATTACTCAGGCAGTGACACAGGGGCTGACAAGTGGGAAAATGCCAAGGAGTTAATTTCTGGTTTGTTCTTAATTAAGAAGCTACCCTTGCAGGGTTTCTCCTTCTCCACTGGAAGCCCCTATGGCTGGATCCCAGGGTAGGGTACAACCTGAGCTGGATCCTTTGGGAACTCCCTGCAGCCCTGCTGGATTTTCAGCCCAGCCCTGGGGTTAATGTCCTGAACTGAGCTCAGACCATCTGAGGCAGGAGGAGCAGCCCTGTTGCATGGCTCAGGGAGAAGGCAGCCCTTCTGGTTCACCATTTCCTTGGCAGGCACACAGCAACTTTAAAGCAGCCAGAAAACCTCCTCTTGAACTGCCCAATGTCTCCCAGTAGCCGGGTCCTGTCCTGTGCTGGGCGTGGGTCCAAGCACCGTGGCAAGGCAAAGCTTCCCCAGACCACACAACTGCCTTGGGGAGAGAGATGGAGAACATAATCCCACGGCCACCTCCCCGGCTTTGCATCTATGACAGGCTGGATCTGACACCTCTCCTGGATTAACAATGACACCAGCATCACGGCAGCAGCTCAGGGAGGGCCAGCACTTGGCACGGGAGCTGGAGACATCAGGTTCTCAAAGGTGGGAATGGACACAGAGCAGGAGGGGAGTCTGTCACAGCTCTGGTGACACCAACCGGTTTCCATGCAACCATTCAAATGCAAACAAGCCATAGGCCAAACCGGTTTCTTTGGGCACCCACCCAGGGCAGATAGGATTATTTGGCTTTCCAACCCTCCCCATGCAAATGCAGGAGTTCAACAAATGAGGGACTTTATCCTCAGCCAGGCTCCAGGCCAGCACATGCAAGTCCTGCACACAGAGCTGGGACCCAGCCTCCAAGCTCCTCCACTGCTGTGAACCACCACAGGCTGCAGGATCTTGTGACAACGATGTCCTGCTTTCTGCTGGGGACAGAGGCACAGCAGAGCATGAACGCCACTGAGCTCACACAGGCAGCCCCTCTCGGGTTTGGGGAGGCCAAGCATGGTGCCAGAGCTCTTGCTTCCCTATCCCCATCCCCAAACCTCCCTGGCAGCTCTTGTCAGCCCCAGGAGATGCTCTGGATTTCACTGGGAGCCAGGAAGACCATGCTGGGGTCTCTGCAGCAGACACAGGTTGTGCTCCGTGATGACAGGCAACGACAAAGCCAGGAGGAGGACACCTCTACCTCCCAAGGCAGGTGAAGGACCTGGCCAGGTCCTTCTGGGAGCTACCCCATGTGGGAAACTTGGAGCCAGACCTCAGGCTGCCTGCTGCATGGTGTAAGGAGGCTCAGCACCTCCACTGGGCTCCAAGCCAAGCCCAGCACCCTGGGATGTGGGACTCTCCCTCTCTGTACATGCCTGCATGAAGCAGCAGCCCATGGCTACAGCCTGCAGAACAGGCTTAGATGGCAGCCAGCCCAGCAGGATGGGACAGAGACTGGGGAGAGGAGCAAGCTGCAGGCACCTCACCCTGGCAGTACCTCACAGGGAGCCCATGTCAGGACAGGGCTGTCCCCAGGAGTCAGGCAACCCCTCCACCACTTGGCCTATCTGAGCAAAAGCACATGGATTTAATCTGCAGGGCCAGAGGGCCTCCTCAGATCCTGGCAAGATGGGGAAAGGAGGAAGAGGTGAGGACATGGACACCAGAAAGCATCCCCCAGGCTGCTGCCTGCCATGGCTCTCCAGCCCTGCTGCCCATTTAAATGTCAGACAGACTGAGCCCAGCCTCCCTTTCCACACCTAGCAGTGATGGAGGGACAGCCACATCCCAGAGCCTGGGCTCTCCACCCCTCCTGCAAGAGCAGCACACCCAGAGACACAGCTCCCTGGCAGTACAGCACCTATCTCCCCAGTATCAGCACCCACCACCCCAGCCTCAGCCCCTACCTCCCCAGTATCAGCACCCACCTCCCCAGGCTCAGCACCTACCTCCCCAGCCTCAGTACCACCTTCCCAGCCTCAGCACCTTCCTAGGGACTGGAGAAAGGTTATCCATCCCACCCCAGGTTGGAGGGGACACAGCCTGCCCCAATCATCACACCAGCTCTGGCTGGAGGGGACCAGCCCCTTGCAGAGCACCAGGGCTGCAGCATTCAGCCCTGGGCTGGGGCAGGAGGCAGCACTTTCAGCCACAGCCAAGGGAACCAACTGGTGCTCCCTGCCCTGTCGGGAGGAGCCAAGTCACGATCAGACTTTGGAGCTATTTGAGAGGGGCATGATGAAAAGATTTGAGCTGGCAGTCTGAGCTCACTCCTTCTGCCCCCAGATTGCTGCCATCCCACATCAGTGCCCTCCCATGGGCACCTGCCTGGTCTTGCTCCTCCACGCATGCACACACTCAGCCACCTCTCACCATGCCAGGGCTGGGGCCAGCTGGGACCACCCCTGTTGGCAGCTGTGCCTCTCCAACACGTTGCTGACTGTGCTGGCAGTGTAGTATGCCTGGCAGGCCTGATCCTGCCCAGCCATCCTGCTGGGACCTGCACTCTGTGCTTCCCTTTGCCATGGAGAGGAGCTGGGCTGGCTTACTGGGCTGCCCTGGGATCTGCTCTCAAATTATGGAGCATAAGCCACACAGAATCATAGATTCATACAATTGTTAGGGTTGGAAAGGACCTCAAGGATCATCCAGTTCCAACCCCCCCTGCCATGGACAGGGACACCTTAGATCAGGTTGTTCAGAGCCACATCCAGCGTGGTCTTAAAAACCTCCAGGGATGAGGCTTCCACCACCTCCCTGGGCAATGTGTGGGGGTGACAAGCATGTCCAATGTGCTGGGATGGGAGGCACCCAGCACATCCCCAATCTCCAGTGTGGCTGGTTCCCACAGGTCTCTGGATGCTTCTGCACCCAGGGAGGGGGTCCTGGCCAGCCCCCAGGTTGAGCTTGGGGGACAAACTGCAGGCAGACACCTTCATGGGGGAGTAGAGTATTGGTTCGGCTTTGGAAGTGGCTCATGCCACCAAGCAGAACCTTGCTGAGGACACATGGGCATGGGTTGGATATAGGCCTGCTGGCCTGGCCTGCACATAAATCCCAGTCTCCCAGAGGTCAAACCAAGGATGCTGAATTTTCTTTTCACATTGAGAGGAGGTCCAAAAGGAAGAAGCAAGACAGGAGCTCCTGGAAGCTGCCTGCTGGAGCAGAGGCAGCAACAGGCCCTCTGATGCCAGCTGCATGGTTCCCAGGGGAGGGTGCCCTGGCCCCCACCACCATTGCGACCTCCCCACCCCACAGTCATGTCTATGGAGATCACTCTGGTGCCTCAGATTTAACTTTCCCATGTGACAGCAGCCTTGGGAAGTAGGAGGAGGAAGAGGACCTGCCCCGTGTTCCCGGCGTTTCCTCTCGGCCCTTCTTGCCATGACCCTGAGAAGGGAACAGGGTGTCCCAGATAAGGGCAGGAACTGAAACCAGCACCGTGTGCACCCCCACAGCTGCCTCCTCCACCATCACCCTGCACACTGGGGTGCCCATCCAGCACCAGGGCAGCTGCAGGGATGCTCAGAGCTGGTTCCATCTCCCAAACCTTCCAAACCTCGTTGCTTTTACAGGATGCTACTAGGGGTGTGTGGGGCAGCAGTGGGATGCTTGAGCTCCCTACCCAGCCAAGACAGACCCCAAAATGCTCACCTGTGGGGAGGGAGAGTCCCAGCCACCCACTGCCAGACAGCAGAGGGAAGAGGCAGGAATGTTAATGGGAAGTAGGTTCTCCTGGCTGATGAGTTTGCCATGCTGAACCAGCCCTGGGAGTGTGGTCCAGACATAGGGCGACAAAGTCCAGTCATGGGAACACAGTAAGGTGGCTGGTGTGGCTGGGGGACTTTTGTGGGTGCTGAAGGACTTGCAGAAACCACAGGTCCATCCTTGGGGAAGCTGAAGCAGCCCATACAGACCCGGTCCTGCTCCTGTCCCCACACCAGGACTCAGGAGCAGAAGAGGAGCTCCAGAGCTGCTGGGACATTTCCCTGCTCTGGTCTGTGAACAGAGGCAACTCTGCAGCCTTCAGCCTTCAGCCTTCATCGAGGGTGACTGCCGCCTGGGTTTGAGGCCCAAATCTGCAAGTGTTTATCCGGGTGGCTCCAAGGAGGATTAACTCCTTTGCCCAAGCTGCACACACCACACACCTTGCCCAGACTGCTCCCGGCTCTCCTATCCTCCCAGGTCCTTGTCCTCCACCCTGTGCCCAGACTCTTCAAAATCTGTCTCTGAAACATCTCAGGGACCCCAGGCAGGAAATTCTCTGGGTCAAGTCGGGTCTGAGGGAGATGGGATGCCACAGTCAGGTGCTGGCACAGATCTAGAGACTGCTTGTAGTGCTGGAGGCTGGCTGCCCACCTGGGGACAGCAGTGGCAGGCTCAGACCTAGTGCCCATTGTGCTGCCAAGGGAGAGCAGGCAGCAGCAGGCTGGGGGCAGACATCCCACTCAGCGTCTGGCCTCAACATGGGGCCAAGGCAACTCCACCCATCAGGGCTGGGACAAGGTCTTAACCCCTGCAGGGTTAGCATGAGGGTTAGCCCCCCTGCTCACTTGGTGTCTGCTGCTGGAAGAGCTGGAGTCGGATGGAGCCAAGGTAGGATAGGATTGGGATGGATCCACAGAGAGATGGGGATGGGGTGGGATGGTGCCAGGTGGAAAGGGCCTCAGGTAGGATGGGGCTAGGCTAGGATGGGGCTGCAGTGGGATGGTATTGGGGTAGGATGGGGCAAAGGTGGGACGGTGCCAGTGTAGGATGGGGGCAGGATGGGAAGGAGTCAAGGTAGGATGGGGTCAGAGTGGCATGGGATGAGGGTAGGACGGGACTGAAGTGGGGCCAAGGTTGGTTGTGGCCAGGCTAGAAAGGAGCTGGGGTAGGATGGGATTGGAATGAGGCAAGAGTAGGATGGGATCAGGGTAGGATGGGAATGGAAAGGGATGGTGCTGCAAAAAGATATGGCCACGGTAGGATGGAGCTGGGGTAAGATGGAGCTAAGGCAGGATGGGAATGAGGTGGGATGGGGTTGGGATGAGACCATGGTGAAGGGGACTGCCCTGGCTGTGGGATGCAGGAGAATTTGGGGTAGGATGGGAATGGAAAGGGAGGAATGGTGCTGCAGAAGGATACGTCCACAGTAGGATGGAATTGGGGTAAGGGAGCGAAGACAGGATGGGAATGAGGTAGGACGGGGTTGGGATGAGACCACGGTGAAGGGGACTGCCCTGGCTGTGGGATGCAGGAGGAAACTCCCCTCTCCTGGAAGGAGGCTGCACGATGCCTCCGGCTGTATCTGGATGTGCAGGTCCCGGTGGGCTGGGGCCAGGGAGGGCTCTGGGAGGGCTCTGGGAGGCTGGAGCAGAGCCGCCGCCTTCCCAGCGCCGCTGTTATTTTAACAATGCCCTGCTGGCCTGCACGCCGCGGCTAATTTTAACCCTGGAGCCACGCCAAGCCGGCCCGAACTTTCCTCGCTGTGATTTATCCCAGCCATTTCCCTTCAAAAACAAGGCCCCCGTGCCAGCCCCACTGTCTCCCCAGGCTGTGGCACGCTGCCCCGGGTCTGGCCTCACTGGGCAGGGCAAAGCAGGGCACAATTTGCCCCTCAAGGGGTTATTTTCGGAAAGCAGGAGGGTGGCCGGGGTGGGACCCCCCTTCTCCAGAGCTCAGCCTCCCTCCACCCAAGGCAGGGGGAGGTTTTGGAAGCTGGCTGGGAGCCAAGGGATGCTCAGATGTGACGTCTTCCCCAGGATCCTGAAGCAGCTCCACAGACATCTCTCGGAAGGAGGTGGGTGTTGTTTTGGGTTTTTTTCTTTTCTACCGACAATTTTTATTGAAAAGGCTGTGGGGCTTTTTTTTTTCTCCCTTTCCTTTTTCTTCTTTTCTCTTCTTTTCTCCCTTTTCCCAGGCAACAGCCACACTCGAGAAAGTGATTTCCCTTTGCCCCCTGTGCGTCTGTTTAAAAAAACTGATTGGCAAAAATGCTGCACATTTGCAAAATGTGGAAAGTACTGAAAATATCTTGACACAAGGAAAAAAAATAAATCATTATCTTCTAAATAAAGATCTTTTTTTTTTCCCCTCTTTTTTTTTTTTTCCCCATCAGAAAAAAGCTTTTAGTGTGCAAAATGTCGACTGCTTGGATTTCTTTTCCCAGCAGGCTGGAATGCACCCACCTCTCTTGCTCCAGGAGGATGGGGTTTTCAGAAAGCTCCAAAATCACTGCCCAGAGAGACCAGCACTGGCACCTCCACGCCCCTCCTCTCCACGTCACCCTGCCCGGTGCCCCCGCCAGACCCGCGGCAGGGTGGGAGGTGCCCAGGGACAGAGGTGGCACGGGCAGCCCTCCCCGCAGGACCTCAGCCTGCCTGCTCAGGATGGGGGAAGAAAGCCCAAAGGTATTTGGTCACTAGCGTCACGAGTTCGTGTTGGTTCTCAGCCCAGCCCAATCGGAGAAGGGTCTGCCAGGCCGGGGAGACAGAGGCGTGTGGCTTCGGCGGGGTGGCGAGCGGAGGCCTCAGAGGTTGTCGTACATGCGCAAGGTCTTCTCCAGCTGCTGGCTGACGCGCTGGTAGAAAATGATCTGCTGCTTTAAGTAAGACTGCATCATCCTCTTGAAGTCAGCCACGCGCCGCTCATGGAAGTGGTTCATCTCGGCCTGCAGGGCGAAGCCCACCACGCGGCAGCGCTTGCGGATCCCATCGGCCTCCTCCTGGTCCATCCTGCCTTCGTCGCTCATCCGCTGGCTCTCCTTCACCTTCGCGAAGGCGCCTGGCGAGGCAGAAGCAAGGATGAGAGGATGACGGATCTCTGCCACCCTCTGTCCATTCCCCTTTCCCTGGCACAAGCATCCCCAGCCAGCATCGATGGCTCCCATCCCACAACAGGAGTTGCAGAGCTGCCCACATGAGAGCTGCCATCTTTCATCTACCTGTACCCATTCATCCCCAACCTTCTCCTCCTGGCAGGAAAGACCAGGAACCTTTGCCCTCTGAACTCTGACCTCCCCAACTCCTTTTCCACCCCATCCCTGGGCTCTCAGCCTCATCTTTAGCAGGAAGTTTGGGAGACTAGGCTGCTGGAGGGGTACAAGTCAAGCCTCAGGGTGCAAAGCTAACATGGGGCAATGTTTTCACAGCCAAGCACCCTGGCCAAGTCTGTCCTGCAACTGTTGCATGTCACCCCATGGATAGGGGTCAGGAGCAGCCCAGGGAGACCCCATCCTAGGAGGCAGTGATTTGGCTTTCAAGAAGCGCTGAAGCGGAGCTGCGAGACCCCAAGCCAGGGAGAAGATGAACTGGGGAGTTGGAAGGGCAAGAGAAAATGGCCTCAAGTTGCACCAGGGGAGGTTTAGGTTGGACATGAGGAACAATTTCTTCCCTGAAAAGGTTGTCAAGCCCTGCAGCCAGCTACCCAGGGCAGTGGTGGAGATTCGATCCCTGGAGGGGTTTCAAAGCCATGTAGATGTGGTGCTGAGGGTCATGGTTCACTGGTGACCAGGCAATGTCTGGGATAATGGTTGGACTCAATGATCTGAAAGGTCTCTTCTGGTCTAACCAATTCTATGATTCTAAGGGCTGGAGCTCAGCTGGGAAAGCATCTCCCTCTCCCAGAAGCAGCTGATGCTCTGACACCAGTTTTTTCCCCCTCTTTCCATTTATTTTTACAGCTCGGTTTCGAAAGAATCCTGCCTGGCTCCAGCCCTGCATTCCTCCTCCTCATTAGCACAGAGGCTGTTTGCCTCAAAACAGGATCTGGCCTGCAGCTCCACAGGATCTTTTCCCTTCTCCTGCCCTTTGCTGGGAGCACCAGCCCTGAGGTTACGGTGCTCCCATCGCTCCAGCCCTGTTCCCAGAGGAGGAGGAGGAGGAAGAAGCAAAGGTTGGAGGCCAAATCCTGCCTTCCGCTCTGCCCACACAGCCTTTCTTCCGGATCCAGCCCCTCCTGGCTGCGGGTGTAAACAACGCGGGGCAGGAACGGCGAGGAAGTGGCCAGGCCTGGATCCCATCCTCCCCTTCCCGCCTCACTGTCCCTGCTGCCCCCAGCGATGCGAAGCACAGCCACCCCCGGATGCTGGGACACAAACAGTCTGGGCTTCACCCTGGGAAAATCTCCCTGTCTCCCACAATCCAGGGATACCAGCAGGGGATGCCAGGCTGGGAGGAGTGTGCAGACTTCGGCCCTGCTCCCACACCCAGTCCCTGCCTGTGTCACATGTGCTGGCTGGGTGTGATGGGACACCGAGTCCTGCCTGCCCACCTCTCACCCCCTCTCCTCCTTCCTGACCCCCTCAATACCCAGGGCACTAGCGAGCACAAGGGGTCAAAGGGGACATGAGGGCCCCTGGACTCACAGGGGTAAGGATGCACTCTTGAAGAGCTTGACCCCGATTGTGCCCAGAAAGGCCAGCATATCCCCACTGGCCAGGACAGTGCAGTTAGGCTGGTGGGAAGAAGGGACATGTCCCCATCCCACCGGCCCTGCACATCCTCCAGTCCCTCCAACTGACCCAAGGCCAGGTCCCACTATGTCCCTACTGACCACCCAACTGCTGCCTCGGCCAAGGCAGAAGGATTATGAGGGATGAACAGTGGAGGGTGGGGATGCTCACAAGTTGCTGGGCAGGCCGTCCTGGAGCCATCAGCAATAGTGCCAGCTCCTTCTCAAGCTTGGTGGGAGGACTCCTGTGCTGACCCCCCAGCCAGCACTTTGGGCAGCAGTTATGGAGCCCACAGCATCACTTGAGACAGAAGCTGATCCTGGGCCCAACAGCCTCAGCACTCTCTCCTAGGCTGGAGCAAACAAGGGGAGCCACGCCAGCAAGCACCATGATGCCTCCCTGTCCATGCTAATGCCTCCCTGTCCATGCTCATCCCTATGGCCATCTTCATCCCCATCACTGCACAGTACAGAACTTCCTCATCACATCCCCATCCTGCTCCTCATGCTGCTTCCACCTATGAGGGGCCATCACACAGGCGAGGTCATCACCAGGAGACAAGAAGCCACTCTTACCTTTCTGGAGGTGGATGATGTCTGGGAAGTTGGAGAGGAGCCCTTGGTACAAAGAGAGAGTGTCCAGCATGAGGAACAAGTCATTCTTGGGCTGCTCAGCGAACATCTCTCCCACAGTCTCATACGTCTTGCCAGTGTGGGAGATGGCGTTGTTGAGGGCATCCAAGCTGTACGGAGGGTCCATCTGGAAGGACTGGCTGATGGCTTGGAAGGCATTGCCCAGCTTCTGGAACTCCTTCCGAAAGCCTCCCACGTGCTTGCGCACCAGCTCCGAAGCCACATTGGTCAGCTGCAGGACGCTGTCATCCATCTTCTTGCTGAAGGCCTTGAAGGCATCCACGCGGTCTTCCACGTCCTGCAGGTCCTGGTGCTCTGTGGGGATCTGGATGGTGAGGAGGAAGCTGGCCCCCACCATCTCATCCTTCTCCGCCCGGCGTTTGCCCAGCTTCCACTGCTTCTCGTCGCGGCAGCAGAGGAAGTGCTGGAAGCCTTCGTACTGGGAGAGCACAGGGTGGCTGGTCATGTGCTCCATCCAGAGGATCAACCGCCGCTTGCGCTTCTCGATGAAGTCCTCCTCGAAGCGCCCCGTGGCCTGCTTCTCGGGCAGGTGGGGCACCGAGATGACCGTGAACTTGTGCAGCAGGCGGTTGTAGAGCCAGTCAAAGTGCTTGTACCGCCGGTACACCGGAGAGTTGATGCTGCTGGGGGTCAGCTTGTAGGAGATGTAGCTTTTGATGCCCTTGAACTTGGTTTGCTTGGTTGGGTCCTCCACGGAGCAGATGAAGGGGTGGGGGTTCGGCTTCCACTGGGGACCTTTGGAGCCCATCTCAATGCAATAGGCCTCGGCGATCTTGGACATCAAGGGCACGTCGCCCAGGATGAAGGCTTCCACCCCCGAACGGACAAAGCAGGAGAAACGGTTGAGGTTCCTCCCCACCACACTGCCCCTCTTGGAGGAGCTCATGCTGTCCTGCCTCTCCAGGGCCGGCTTGGGACGGTAACCAGCATGCTGGTGGTGGTCGTAGGCCGCTGGGTACTGCAGGCTGGGTGAAGGGAGCCCATTGGTGCCTGGTGCATTCCGAGGTTCCTCCACCACTGTGCAAGCATCATCCCAGTCATCCCAATCATCATCGTCGTCATCCTCAAAGCTACCCTGGTAGGGGATGCTGGGGTTGGGGGGAGTTGTGTAGAAGTCGTGCCCGGGGGAGCCGGCTGGGCTGCTGGAATAGTCCGTGTAGTTGGAGCCGGACCGGGAGCGGAGGATTTCGACGTAGGAAGCAGGGAAGAGGCCGGTCTCCCCGCGGCTGTTTTGGCCCTGTAACCACCCATCCAGGGAGTTCTCGCTGAAGATGACCAGCTCCTCGTTCTCCTGGATGCTGATCTCCTCTTTGTTTTCACTCTGGAAGCTGTAAAGCGCTCTGGCTTTCAACGCCATGGCCAGTCCCGGGGCAGGTGGGGGTTGGGGGGAGACACGGCGTAAAGCAATCCCAAAACAAATCCCCTGGGAGCGAGCTCACAGCGGCAGGGCCACCACGCACGGAGGGCAACGGCTGGGCCGGACGCTCGGGGAAAGAAAAAGCCGTGGAGAAGAAATCCCTTAGGAGGTGACGCCAAGGTCCCTACGGCCAAGTGACCCCCTCGGTCCCAGCGCCCCGCTTATAAACAACATTCCCCAGTTAAAAACAACATTTCCCGGTCAAGCCAGCAACATTTCCCTCATTCCTACGGGTGCGAAGCCCCAGCTGGAGCCAGAGCTGGGCTCTGCCATGTCCACGCAGGTTTTTTTCTCACTGGGACACTGACCCTTGCCGTTCCACTTGCCGGGAGGAAAAGAACTGCTTGCCAGCGAGGAAATAAATCCAAAGCGGCTTCTCTCGGGGTCCCTGTGGATAAAATAGCCCTGTCTCCTCTCGCCAGTCGGTGGGCGCCGAGAAGGCACTGGGAAGCGACCCCAAACCAGCTCAACCTCCCGTGATCCCCGCCCGGGGATTTTGCAATTCCTTTCCGGGCCGCCTTTCCCGGGATTCGGTGCCTTGTTTTGTTGCCGTTCGCGGATTTTCCGGTTGGAAAGCAGCAAATCTCACGCAGGGCAGAGGGGGATGGCCCTGCTGGCAAGGCAGCACAGGGACCGGTACCGGTGGCTGCCTCCGCCGCAACGCCCCGGGCTGGGGGCAAGCTGGCGGCTGCTGGTGGAGGCGGCGGAGGGGCGCAGGGGCAGCCCGGCCCG